>JAQISU010000174.1:12500000-12977500 GCA_029339505.1 Unio delphinus
ATTATTATTATTATTATTATTATTATTATTATTATTATTATTGTTGTTGTTGTTGTTGTTGTTGTTGTTGTTTAATAACAATGATAAGAATTATAAGAAACAAATAAGCAGCGGACGTGTTAAGTGCTTCGCTCATTTCTTTTCTCTGCCTATATTATTTGTACTCGTGTTCACCCGTGTGTTTTCGTTTGTAAATCTGTGTGTTTCTGTATCAGGATCGGAAGATATGACTTTTTGTAAGTTTTGACAGCTCTACATTTTTTGAATACTATCACAAACCGTAAAGAGAGAGAGAGAGAGAGAGAGAGAGAGAGAGAGAGAGAGAGAGAGAACATAATTTGGTATACCATCATAAACATAAACACTATATACACACACATAATTGAGTGGTTATTTGGATATCAATATGCGAAGGAATTTATTCAGGATAAACGATCCCGTGAATGGTTCAAGATATTACCAGGCGTGATTACCGCGCTAAATAATGAGATTACTCGAACAATTAATATGAAACCTAACAACGCGATTAAAAAAAGTATATACCCATAAAACCTCAAAATGATTTTTTCAAAACAACCAATACTCGGCAATGTTACTGTTAGATATTTATATGAACCAGGGGAGCTCGAAGGCGGTAAAAAAAGAGCTACTGATCCTATTTGGAGTGTCAATGCACATAAAATATCTAGTATAACACGATCCATGGGTAGACCGCCAGTCTATAGATTGGAATCAACTGCTCCTCAGCAAGGATTTACTCGTGAACGATTACAAGTGATACCTGAGGATACTCAATTACCGCCGCGTGGTCTTATCTAGCACCTCTGTGTCAGTTGTAAATTGGCTGGGGTATTTATCCGACCAACACCAACGTATTATACGATTACAACTCGCGCAGAGATTATTCTGTTGTTGTTTTAGTGTAATTATAAATTCGGCATCAATGTCAAATTTTCTGTTATTTTGTTTATCCTGCTGTTTATAACCAGAGAGTTTTTTTCTGATTATGTCATCACTGACAAAATCATTGTTGCTGGTGTCATTATAATCTAAAACAACTCTTCGAAGTTGATTTCTTCTACGTACTCTGGACACTGCGATATAAACTAAATTCGACCACTCGATGCGGTCATCTACAATCCTAACAATTGTATCAGATATAGTCAACCCCTGCGAAGAATGTATCGTCGCTGCGTATCCTAGCTTCCATTGGGATTTATCAGCACGCAATGCATCTTCGGCAACATCGATATCAACCAACACAATATCATTTAACACTAGAATCTGCTTCGATATTTTGTCTTCGTGTAACCTTGGGTCTATTACACAATGGCACTGGAAGTGTTGCAAATTTTTCTTCATGCGTGTTAAATAACTTCATCTGAAGTATGTCTCTTACTATCTTTCTACTTGCCACTATCAAATCGTTTGGTCTCCACGCTTCCCAAAAAATCATTTAATGTAGCAGCAGAGGGGGCGAATCGGACGTCTCTAATTGGGGTAGATTTTAAGCAAAACATTTTAAGTCTCCTTTTGCCAAATGAAGCCTTAACGATTTTAAAGCCCTATTTCTCAAATTAAGGGTTTCTCAAAACCTCTGGGTTTAAGTAAAATTTTGCCAAATGGAGCCTTCTTGAAAGCGTAAAAAAGCGTCGATTCGGCAAATTCTTCCAAGACGCCAACGTCGCCGCATCTGCTGATATGGGTTAACCAAATATTTTATCAAGTCCGACACGATATCGCATCCGAGGGTCTGATAAATTTATCGTCACAAATCCGTGTGGGATTGACTGAGCGTGACTAAAGAAATTGATTATGATCCATATCACCGCCGCACCAAGTTTGCCAAATATTTCGTAGCGTATGAGTATCAACTCCGTTAAATACACACAATAAATTGCAGTTATCTCTGATCACATTTGGTATTTGAGTGTATAATTAAGTAACATATATCACTTCAGTGCTTTTATGCCTACCTCTGGAAAATATTCTAGCAGGATTCTTTTGATTATCTAACATGATATCATCATATACGACCAAATTGTTAATACCTCCATCAATATCATCAATGCTCGGTGCTTCTTCGATATCGGTTATAAACTCAATAATACTCTCGCCGGATTCTTCTACCGCTTTGTCATTAAAATCTTTTAATATATTGTAACATAGCTGATCGTCTTCACTCGGAGCTATCAAATACAACTTGTCCCATTTCATCCATCTCGTTATCAAATTAAGTAACAATTGTGTCTTGCGACTTCCAGATGGTCCGATTATAATCATTCTAATTGAATTCGGCAACATCGCATGGTGTTTAATAGGTTCCCGTCGTCGGGTAGCTGAATAATCAATTACATTCATGTTATTATACATAAATTATGGATCTATATTGTGTGAAGTGTAAAATACGTACTGGCACAGATGACTTGACGACGATTACAACTAAAAATAACCGATCAGCACTTTCCGGTAAGTGTGTACAATGTAGTACAAAAAATTTAGATTTGTTTCCCTTGATAAATCAAAGGATTTTAAAAAAAAACGAGGAGGTGATATCGCAGCCAAGTTAGAAATACTCACAGGAACACCATGGGAAAAGTATCCAGGAGAAAAACACCTTCCAGGGTATAATTATTAATTATGTGTGAAGTGTAAACTACGTACTGGCACAGATGACTTGACGACGATTACAACTAAAAATAACCGATCAGCACTTTCCGGTAAGTGTGTACAATGTAGTACAAAAAATTTAGATTTGTTTCCCTTGATAAATCAAAGGATTTTAAAAAAAAACGAGGAGGTGATATCGCAGCCAAGTTAGAAATACTCACAGGAACACCATGGGAAAAGTATCCAGGAGAAAAACACCTTCCAGGGTATAATTATTGCGGACCCGGGACTAGACTCGATATTAGACTCGATGATAAAAACCAACCTCGACGTGGTGAAGAACCAATAAACGCCATTGATAAAGCATGTCATGCTCATGATGTCGCTTATAAAAGCAGAAATCTGCAACACAGACATATCGCAGATGCGAAATTGATTCACGCGTTGAATTCTATCACTGATAAATCCTTCAAAGAAAAATTAGCTTCATGGTTAGTCAAATCAGCGATGAAAGGTAAATTGATGCTAGGTGCCGGTAATTAATAACAACATGGAATCTATTTGCTATTCTCCAAAAGGATACTGGAGGGGTAAAGCAGCAATCAATAAACTTGCTAACGCCGCGAAGGTGAAATATACCACCGCGGCTAATTGGTTATCCAAACAGGCGATATGGCAAATTTATCTTCCGCCGCCTAAACAAATTAACTACTCGCATTTTGATGTGACCGTTCTTAATGAAGTTCATCAAGCTGATATACTATTTCTGCCGCATGATGGTGGTTACAAATACGCGTTAACCGTAGTTGATGTTGCTAGTCGATACAAACAAGCAGAACCGCTAAAGACAAAGTCGGCCACTGAAGTAGCTTCTGCATTTGAAAGGATTTATCAAAGGGTCTTCTGCGCTGGCCAAATCTATTACAAGTTGATCCTGGCAAGGCATTTCAGAGTGCAGTGTTATCAACAATGAAACATCATAATGTCACCATCAGACGAGGGCATACTGCACTACATCGCGATCAGGCAATCGAAGAACGGTTTAATCGGACACTTGCTGAGCGATTATTTGGATATCAATACGCAAAGGAATTCATTCAGGATAAAGGATCCCGTGAATGGGTCAAGAGATTACCAGCTGTGATTACCGCACTGAATAATGAGATTACTCGAACAATGAACATGAAACCTAACAAGGCGATTAAAAAGAAGTATATACCAGTAAAACCGCAAAAAGATTTTTCAAAACAACCAATACTCGGTAATGTCACTATTAGGTATTTATACGAACCAGGAGAGCTTGAAGGTGGCACAAAAAGGGCTACTGATCCTATTTGGAGTGTTACCGCGCATACAATATCCGGCATAACACGATCTACGGGTAGACCAGCAATTTATAAACTGGATTCAACTGTTCCTCAGCGAGGATTTACTCTTGAACAACTGCAAGTGGTACCCAAGGACACTCAATTACCACCGCGTGGTCTTAACTAGCACCTCTGCATCTTCTAAAACAACTCTTCGAAGTTGATTTATTCTTCGTACTCTCTACACTGCGAGATAAACTAAATTTGACCACTCGATGTGATTATCCACTATCCAAACAATTGTATCGGATATAGTTAATCCCTGTGAAGAATGTATCGTCGCTGTGTATCCTAGCATCCTTGGGGATTTATCAGCACGCAATGCATCTTCGACGACGCTGATATCAACCAGTACAATATTATTTAACACTAAATTCTGCTTCTCTGTCAATCCTGGAATATCAACTTCAATATTTTTTTTCGTGTATCCGAAGGCCTATAACACAATGGCGTTGGAAGTGTTGCAAATTTTTCTTTATGCGTTTCAAATAACTTCATTTGAAGTGTGTCTCTGACTATCTTTCTACTTGCGATTATCAAATCGTTTGGTCTCCAAGCTTCCCAAAAATCATTCATGGGAGTTTCCGAAATTATCTTGCGTGCTATTTCACATTGGATTTTATCAGTTTGTAATCTAATTAGTTTCTTGAACTCGCGTAATTGTTCATCAAGTGCTTTATGATCGGTGTTAATTTCTTCATAATAGTCTACAAAATTCTTTAGCCAATCATGTGCGGATAAACCGTCAAATGGTGGTGGTTGGCAATGATCGCCGCTCATGACGACTTTTGTATTTGCGTGCAATACCAATCAAGATATTTTTGTAATACATCCCAAATTACGACTTCAGGAATAAATTTCTCGCCCATTCGTTCAGGAGTCCATTCATCGCCTTTCCATCGAAAGAAACTGTAATAAGTACAATCATTAATTCCTCGTTGTTTCATCTCTCTGGCAAGTCTGTGTGTTGGTGTTAGTACAATCATGTTTGATTTGCCACGAAATAACTCAATTGCGCGAGTCGTCTTTCCTGACCCGCCACAACCGTTTAAATAAACTGTTTTATATCTACATATTGGATCAGATATCTCCGGTGCGTTAGAACGCTCTGATACTTTATCACCTTTCAAATATTTATCCTCAATCGTAACATCTGCTGATTCGGAATAATCACACGGTATTTCCTGCTTAATTCTCCAACTCTCGTCACCAGTAGCTTTGCTACCGCTAGTAAATTCAGCCACTGCTTCCCTGTGTTTCACGCTTGTATAAAATGAATCAGTGGTTACTCTAACTACGGTGTCAGGAAATCTATTTATCATCGAAAATAAATTGATAGAAGCATAAGCCAGCATAGATGCCCTCAAATGTGTATGGTGAAGATTTTCTCCGTCTGCGTAAGTAACAATTGAGCATCTCTGATATTGTAGCGGAACGTCTCTGATTTTGTAGCGGAGCATCTCTGAAATTGTTGCTGATTGTAGCTGAACGTCTCTGAACGTATCTGATTCTAGCTGAACGTCTCTGAATGTCTCTGAATTGTAGTTGAATGTGATTAATTATGCCATTTGATTGCGAGATCAAATTGAGGTATCTGACTGTCTGTCTGTCGGATTGTCTGTCTGTATACATCTGTCGTGATGTGTAAATATCTGGAAATCTAGAAGTCTGAGTGTCGGAGCTGTCTAGAGGTGTAAACATCCGGGGTGGCATCTAGGTATTTGGGAACGTTGGTTCTAGTATATGCTGTATGCTGTCTGTACGCATAACTGTGGTGGATCCGTGAAGGGCAAACGGTCGATAAAAGTATTGGTCAACCCTAGGTATTCGGGGAAACTGGGCGGCGATTCAACAGTTGGTGAATCGTACGGTTATACAGGGTCGAGACACATGTGTCTTGCAATTGTAGTACAATTGAATACATTGTTATATTTACATAGTTACTTCAAATCACAATAGTATTTCAAGGGATTACATGGATCTCAATAAAAGATAGCAACTTGAATAAATACATGTATATGTTCGTGCTAGTTGTCGCAATCCATACGTGCGATAGTATAGTTTGATGTTTTGTATTTGTTATCACAATTTATACTTGCTGTAACATAACTTTTGTAAAGGTTGCTTGGATCTGTGTATAGTCCAAGAGATTCCGTTGTATCTGTGTATTAATATTTAATTTATTCATGTATTGTGAATGGTTGTGAGTGTAATTGTGGGTTGAACGCATGAGTTATTATGTTGATACATCATTATTTTTCATTAATAATTTATTTCATAAATTTATATTTTCTTTCACATACTGTGTTTGTGTTGTTCATTTAATCCACCATCCACTCGGTAACAATTCTGTTACAATCTATAATGAATCATTGCAAATGGCTTATGATTGGATCAACAACCCCGTGTAACAAATCATGCAGAAGGGAGTTCTGTGGATATCATATGCAAAGTGTTCGTAACGGTAGTTATGGGCCTTTACCCTGCATACGATGTGGGGTAGGAGTGCGTGGTGAATCACAGTTGTCTCGGTTGTGATGGCAAACGATACAGAGAGTTGAAGCGTTATTATGATAAGAGAATCAAAGATTCCACTAAAAACTCCATCAAAAATTCCATCAATGACCTTGACTCCGTCCCTGACAAAGTCATAAGAACTCCTGAAGACTGCATCGAAAGATTTCCAATGTAATCATTCGACCAAACAATAAATTAGACAAATAGTATAGTATATAAATGAACCAAGAATTCCGACCACACCCTGTGATCAGCAACTATGAGGCTTCCCCTGATGGTATTATCAGAAACCGCAGATTGAAGAAGCTAGTTGGTTTTGTGACTAATCAGGGGTATTTGATGTTTAGCGCTGGGAAGAAGAAACATCTTAATCATAGAATCATTTATGAATGTTTCCATGGATTGATAAAGGATGGTTTTGTTATCTATCACATTGATTCCAATCCTAAGAACAATTCTTTATCAAATCTGCAAGCTGTTACACAGAGCGGAAATTTGAAACGAGGAAAGACTGGACAATACTCGAAAAAAGCGAGACCCGTAAGATCTTTTAGCACAACAAAAAACGAGGAAATAGTATTTCAATAAATAGCTAAGGCTGGTAAATATTTCGAAAATTTGTCCATCGTCTGTTCAATGCGTCGCGGAGGGAATTTATCGATCTGCGATTTCAAAAAAGACCGGACAAAAAATTCAATTCGTTTATACATAGACGTCCACGGACAACGTTCATTTTTGAAAAATATATTTTTTCATATTAGAAGTATATAATTATCAGTAATATGAATTCTCAAAATATCAATGATGTAATAACCGAAATTTTAGTTTTGAAATCTCAGGGGATTTACATATCAGATAATTTAGACTGCGATCAAACTATGTCCGACTTCCCGGAGATTGAATACGGCGCTAACAATAACAAATATGTTCTGTCCTAACAATATGCACTTAAAAAAGAATTCAGAATTCTATCCGTGATTCCCTGTTATGCTGTGACGACGTCAGTAAGTTTGTCCCGTTATTTACTATCGTGGAAAAAATAAGAAAGGAATTAGGGAATGAGCATGAAGTAAAAAGAACAATTAATTCAAAAATCAGAAATATAAGATTGTCAATTGAACAAAATGAAAAGCCCCTTTCGGATAATTGTTAGTAAAATTTTTACTACAATATATTGACGGTATCATAAGTGTTTTACTAGGAAGTTGTAAAATTTCGTAGTAAAATATTTCATTCATTACTGAAATTTTCATAGTAAAATATTTTTTTGTTACTGAAAGTTTCATAGTAAAAATTTTTTTGGGTCGTTATTGACTGATTTTGGTTATTTTTGACTGGTTTTAAGCGGTTTAAGTAGGGTCAAATGGTCGATTTTACATGGCATTTCTCGTAGACTTTTTCACTTAAGAATGACTGAGTTAAAATCATAAAAAAATCACAAAAACTGACAAAAATCGGTCAAAAACGACAAAAAAACCCGACAAAAATGATCAATAATGACTCTTGTTTTCAGTAGGGTTAAATGGTCGATTTTGCATGGGATTTCTCGTAGACTTTTTCCACTTGAAACTCTTTGATTGGAATCTCTGGAAATTGCTGTCAATTTCTGAGATTCAGAAAATTATTTTCGGGTGACAAAATCACTGCATTCAGATTGAAACCTCTTCGTACATGAAAATCTCTTCGATATTCGAATTGGAAAATTGTTTACAATTGGAAAATTGTTTACAATTTCAGATAATGGTTAATGAAGCATTAACGACCCGATTGGCTCGTGAGAGACTGGTCGCGATAAGAAAGTATATACCAATCCGCGACTCTGTCAGGAATAAATTGCAAGCCAGACAGAATTTACAAACGGATTTTGCTGCGGGGTCTGAAGAGTTGTTTAAACCAATAACCTCAGCAACGAAGGGGGTAGAGCGTGCTATATGGGGAATGTTCCAGAGACAGGGGGAAAACCTCTTATTGGTGAACTTGAAAAAATAGCAGCGGAAACTGAACAAACAAAACAAGCTGTACAAAAACTTCACGGTGATAAAGATGTTAGTGAACCACCTGAATAAAAAAAACAGTAGATGATTTACGCGTGAGATTTAACGAGGAAGGGTTAGCAGCAATTGATAAGACTGATGTTACGTGCTTAGGCTCGAATAAGCAGCAACACAGAAATAGTGAAAACTAACAAGCTTGTATAAATTGAACAATGAATTTATTAAGTACAATTATTTTCATAAAATAAATAAACTTACGGTTTTAGAGAATCAAATCCAACATTAATCCAAGATAGAATTCACAATAATAATCCACTAATGGAATTGTAAGAGTCCTGATAAATAAATGTTCTAATAATTCCAGGTTCGAATCTTGACGATATAATCCAAAATGGCTGACAATGTCACGTGATGCAGTTCTTGTTTTTTATCATCCAAATGAATTATACTCATGTTTTCTCCTCCAAATAGATAATAAATCCTCTTTCTTCAATGAATTGACACAAAGTCCAGAACAAAATAATAAAAATTATAATTCAAACATGAATACACAACTAATATCTTAAAGCCCAAAATTCTACTGAATTGTTCTATCCCAAACAAGTCTATATAACTTGTTTTTCTTAAGTAAACAAGTGATCACGTGATTTTTCTAGAAATTCATGGAAGGTCACTACCTTCAGCAAGTCACGTATTCTAGATATGTCCTACACCCCAAGAACTAAAAATAAAAGTTATCCTTGAAATCAACCAATAGTATTAAAGACCTGTTTATCAATCTAAAGCAAGGTCAGATAAAGAGGTAACCAAGCCAAGGTCAGCCTGTTTACAATTAGAGTCTTGGTCAACCTGAATTTTCTAGAAAAATCTCCCAATTAATGAATATTAAACCCTAAATGACAAATTTGGATTTAACAATAAAAAATAAATAAATTAAATCCAAAAGCCGTAACACCTTCCCCCATAAAATAAAAAGAAAGGTTTATATGATAAAACTTTTTTTTTATCACAAACCAATTTACATCTGATGTTAAAAGAACTAGTATAAATTACACAATATAATAAATTGTTATACACAGGAAAAACGTCTGCAATTATATTATCAAGAAATAGCTTCAACCTTTTAACTTGTTCATGTCCCACAAAATGTCCCAAGAAAGCCAGTCTAGCAGGGCAAAACTCACTTTTAAATAAATTAACAGTCAGACACGCATTAGTGAGTCTGTCAAAGAATTTTCTAATTGTTGCTAGATGTTCTCTCCAGGTGTCGTTGTAGATGATGACGTCACAATTTTCTAGACCAGAGATGATCATTTCCATGAGACGTTGAATTGGACTTTCTTTATATTGGTCGAGTCCATTTGGAGTCACAATATTGACATTTCCTTTGCTCTTTCCGTAGTGGAATCTTCCAAAATCCTTTCAGAAGGTCAAAATTTGGTGACATACTTGGCATTCCCAATTTATCAATACAATTGTAGATTCTTGGTAATGGGAATGAATCTGTTTTTGTCACTCTGTTCACCTTCCTATAATCAGTACACATACGGAAAGTTTTATTTGGTTTTGAAACAAGTATGCATGGTGAACTCCAATCACTTTTACTGGGCTTGATAAAATCATTCTCCAGCAAATATTGAATTTCCTTTTTCAAGAATTCCTGTTTGATTGGACTCGTCCAGCATGGATGCTGTTTGGAATTTTCGATTTCAACGTCATGAAAATTTTGTTTGTCCTTGTAAGAATATCTAGACATAAGTGCTCATATAATAATAATAACTTTGTTATTTCAAGGTGGTATCATGGATATTGGTCTATATCGAGATTTCATTGGCGAGTTAGTGGAAAATCGGATGGTTACCATAGTGATTAAGTCATCGGTGATGAATCACTGATTAGATAAATATCATTTAGAAAACACTAGTATTTAGAAATTGCTAGCAATTTCAGAATAAGATGATCATACACTACAACCATGACAAACCAGCCAGCGTCTATGTAGTTAATTCACGGTTTCCAGTTTATAACGCGTACTATGGTGATGGTTTCGGTGATACAATTGCGGAGTTATTTGCAAGAATGGCTCCAAAAGTGGCGCCGCAAGTGAAACAACTATCGATGAAAGCCATTGATGTTATTCGTGATAAGGGTATTAGCGCTGTTGGAGATCTTGCCAGGAAAGCGTTTTGAGCCGCGAAGGATAAATTAACAGCGCTAGTTCGAAAGGATTGGGACCACTGCCATCTACAGCGGATATGTCTGCTAGTGTTAGTAAAATTATAAATAACGCAGTGGATCAGAAACTAGCGTCGTTGATGACTCCGTCATACACCAACGACCAAAGCAACATCGCAAATATGATAGCGGGAAGTGGTTTAAAAAAAACACGACGAAAACGCTAGCGTTTTTCACGACAAAGTTGTCGTCGATGATGAAAATGGAAAATTTCACCTATGGATTGGAAATTGCTAGCAATGAAAATCGTTTACGATTTTACGATTTAGACTTTGATAAATAGACTAAAATGTTCAAACGGTCACCTGATCCAGCGTTTGATATGGACACCCCAGTGCTCAAGGATGATTCCGTACGTGATTATCAATATTATGCCTATCATGCAATAGATTCAAATAGTCGATCAAGAATTGAACTTCAAGTTCATGATACCAGTAAATACTTTTTGCCTTGTGAAGCGTTTATCGAATTAGAAGGAGAACTTGTAACAGCTGCTAATACTACTGCTGTACCAGCACCGTATCCAGTTGGTACTCAAGTTGGGTTTGTCAATAATGGGAGCATGGCGTTATTCGAGAGTGCAAAATATCTCATCGACGGAAAAGAGATTGAGTCGATAGATCGCGATGTTGATGTGGCTACAACAATAATCGGGTTAGCGAGATATTCTGATGATTATACAAGATTAGCAGGACCTTCTATGATGTTTGCAAAGGATAATAAAACTACTGCTGCAAAAAATCAATTTTTTGTAAGACGACCACAGAATAATGCTGGTTATGCTAATGCTGATGTCGAGAATATGATTATAAATGCTGATCCTAATTTTAATCTAGGAGCTGTAACACGCATGTCAATGTTGGAATGGACACGTAGATCATTTTCATGCGCGATTCCACTACATCATATATTTGAATTCTGTAGAAATGTTCGAAAAGTTATCTATGGAGCAAAGCATACAGTAGCACTCGTGCGAAAGGATGATGATAATGACGCAGATGCTGCACATCCGGGAAATGATCCTGGTAAAGTCAATTTAACAAAACTATCACTGTGGATTCCAGTGTTGACTCCATCAATCACCGCAGAAGAATGATTACTTTCATTTATGGACCAAGGAGGAAAATCATTACTAAGTTGGCTAACGGTAGGTACAGATGTTAAACAATCAAATATTAATGGGTTTTTTACGTGGAACTTGGCATCAAAACAAGGTGTTGCTGCGCCACGTCATATATTTATTGCGTTACAGGATAGCACACGAGTTGGCAATCAACTCTCCAGCCATATGATATTTGATCAATTAGGTGTTAGAGATGTCTCGCTGAGAATAAACGGCCAGCAGGAACCATCCTAAGATGTACAACTTGATTACGGTCAAAATCATATTGCTTGCGTATATCATCGGTTGTTGTCATATATGGCACGCGATCAAAATGTCGATACTGGTCTGCAAATATCACAATTTGATTTCAAGAATTTATATCCGATCTATTATTTTTCGTTGGAACATCTTGATTTAACAAGACAATCCGTCGTTGATACACATTTTAGAGCTAATGTGCTTCGTGGTGCTATTGCTAATTATAGAGCGATTGCCGTCATTCTCAGCGATAAATTAATGCTACTCGGTGTTGGTGGAAGAATGAGAATAATTGATGCACCAGTGGAAAATCTATGATTGAAAATCCTTTCGGATTTTTCCATTGAATCGCTTTGCGATTTAGAATTAATCTGTTATTGTATAATGTCATATAGTCATATTAGTGTTGCGTTAACTCCCGGTCAACTTAAGAAATTGCAATCGGAATCGGCTAAGCGATGTGGAACCACAATAACGCTGAATCCTGCACAGATGACTGGCGGAGCGAAGAAATTGTTGTTAACAACTCGCCAAGTAAAACACTACAATGATGCTTTCAAGGATAAAAAAGGCGTTCAGATCACTCTCTCTGCGGCTGCTATCAAAAACATGATAAAAACCGGCGGTACATTCCCGTTGTTAGCTGAGATTCCGGCTTTGAATGCAGCATCGGCCCCAGCGGTGGCTAAAGCGGCAGCGCTAGGAGCCGTTGGTACCGTGGCAGGGATGGCGCTACAGAAAGCAACTGGGAAGGGATATAAAAAAGGGAAAGGGTCTAAGACTACCAGGAACCCCGTATTCATGGTACAGCGGGGAAGGTCTGAGAATCCCAGGAACGGTTTACTAACTCAGAAATCTTCGATTTCCAAACCTTCGATTGAGGAACCTATGGTTGTGGAATCTTTGATTCCTATGTCCAATTTTGATTTACTCGATGCTGCTAAAAAAAAAAAACTCGTGATTAAAAATTTCAGAGGTATCTTTATGAAAGATCAGTTACCGGCACAACCAAACAGCGTTGAAACCGGTATTATTAATCTCGATAACAGCACCGGACCTGAAACTCACTGGGTTGCATACGCGATTGATCCACGTGGGATTGTTTATTTCGATTCATATGGATTAGCACCGCAGAAGGAATTTATGCGTTATATAAACCGCTTAAACACCTTTCCAAAAATCAAAGATTTTCTAAAAACGAAGACTTGGTATTCCACGCTACCAACACAACAAATGAATGATCCACCAATATGCGGCAACGAAGTATTAAATGTCCTTGACGATATTTCAACATCGAGAAAACCACAACATGTTGTCGTAAATGAATAGTAATCACTGGAAATCGAATAGATTTTAGAGAGAGACAGATGTATAAAATAACATGATTGATATTTGGGGGAGATCTTTATCAGCGCTGAAGAAACCCGGTGCCGATGGCACTGCAGGAATATCTGCAACCAGTGATATAAAGAGAATAATCGAAGATGAAAAAGCTGATACGTTGAACTTAACAAGTGTTGGCTTCGGGGAAATAGTTGTATTTCAAGATCGTCAGAGTAAATTGAAAACCAGTAATGTGTCGTTGGATGATATTTTAGTTAAACAACGAAACTCAATCGAGAACACCGTTGCGCTATTTTTCCGATCAGGGTAAACTCAAACCGGGTGTACTTATTTCGACGATTACAGATAGATTAAAAACTCTCAACGATGAGTTGAAAAATTCTATGTTGGAACTAGCAACACTTCAATTTAGAATTGAAGATAACGGAAAACAGTTTTCAACTTTTCGTAGAAACATCGTAGATAAATTTATTGGAACCACGTTGGATAAAATTGAAATAAAACTCCCTGATATTAAAAAATCCATCGATGAGACGAATAACTTCATCGAAGATGATTTTCCGAGGATGATAACAATCATTGAAAAAACAAAAAATCCTCATGAGAAAACCAACAACGTAGTATACACGATCCAACACGGATCATTTGCGTGGACTCCTACAGACAATATACTAAGTATCACTGCAACCGTCAAAGGTATTTATCGATTAACACTAGTAACACCGAATCAGTTTAATATATCATCGTCGAGTTCATCTGGGGTCAATAATACAATATCAACGATCATCGACAAGGATACAACTGAAAAGTTCACGATAGCATCCACTGATAAGAATTTGGCTAGGGTTTCAACAACATGGTATATGGAATTCGTAGCGTATTTAAGTAAATAATTAAATCGCTAACTGTTCCAATTGAAATCTGTTATAATAAATAAAATGTCATCACTGTTGATTTCGTCATCAACGGTACCTTCGGTATCTCAATATCGCTATGATCAGGCCAGAGAGTTTCAGACTAAACTCAAAACTCTCACTGAGGAGTTTCAAGTAAAAAAAAAAAATACCAAGAATCACCGCAGTTGATGTTACCGTGTACTCGGTGAGTGGTGTAATCACCGGAGCTGGTATAATACTATCCTCGGTGACAATGATTGCTCAGATAGCTGTTCCGATTTGTATATTAGCGGCAACAACAATCGCGGAAATAATTTCGATAATAACAAAAAAATATCATCATGTAGCCAATGCAAACTGCAAGACTACATAACTAAATTTCATGTTGTATCAACCGCGTATTAGCAATTGTCCTCGTTGATATCGTCGTCGCTCGATGATACATTTATATCAGATAGTGAGTTCTTAGCGATGGTAAGTATTTATGATTTCGCGATGTCAAAATTAGAGCGACAACATGAGTATAATAACAATGACAACACCGCAGGAACTACTTCAATGAATAGTGGAGAACACAAACCCGAAAACAAGCATGATCTCAATAACATCAACGAATCCTGAATTCATTGTGAATTTCCCTTCTCCGATTCCCGTGAAGGAGATAGCGTTAGCAAAACTACGAATGTATCACAGTTGGCCTAATATTAGGTCGGTAGCATTTGGCGGTCAACAACCGAATAATTCCTTGGTATTTGCGAATAAGAATCGCGAAGACGGGACTCCAGACTGGAACGGTGTTTCAATACCAACCGAATCATACCAAATCGAACAAATCCATGCTGAATTTCAGCGTAGAATAAAATCCATTACCGGAACAGAATCGAAAATCGTTATAACGGTTCATGAGCCGACGCTATCATCTGCGATTGAGATAAACTCACCAAATTATATCGTAGATATCTATCAAAGTTCTAGGATGGCCTGAAAGTCCACCTCAGGGAGAAACCGTTAATTTACCACCTGAACCACAAAAATCTGATTATATCACAGACAATAAATCATATCGCGATTTTGAACCTATAACAATCAGCTTTGTTTATTCGAAAATTTTAACAGAGCCTGTTAATTACAATGATGGAAAATGGTTCTTTGGACAGCGGGATGGTGGTTGGGTCGAATTTTCTTAAGATCACACCTCGAAATTTTGTAATGATCTTAAACGAGAACATAAGAATCATTTAGATAAATTACGGCAGATATTTCAAGAACAATCGTCGAAAACTTCAATTATCAAATACACGGAAATATTAAATCAAATTGTACACGATATGGAATTGATTCACATACGACTTATTCAAGGAGTATTAGATGCCAGGGTCGGTTCTGAGAGGATAGAATTTGCAAGGAAATATAATATACGCGTTGAAGATATTCCGACATTTAAGTTTCCTGAGTATAATGTTCCAGAACTACAAAATTCTCTCAATGATGCCATTGATGAAGGTTTAAAAAAAATCCATGACGCATGAAAAAAAACAGCACCACAACCACAAACAAATATCCTGACATATAATAATGACCCAGATGGTGGCGGCAGGCATATCGCGCCGCACAACGTGAATATTTCATCGGTGATTGCGCTCAATTTAGTATGTGATGTTATCGAAGGAAGCTATCAAATAAATCTCGAACGATCAAATCAAGCTCAGCAGGGATAAATTCTATATTCATTTGCACCAACAGCTCCTCCAGGATTTCTAATTATTGAGTCTCCGGTTAATCCAGTCTATATGTGATGTCATAATAATTCGCTAACGAGAATTAATTTCAGACTTACTGACCAGTCTAATAATCTGATTGATCTACAAGGTGAGGTTCTACAAATTAGTCTGTTTGTGAAGTCGTGAAAATTCTTCGAATTTCAACAATGATTTTCATCGTGAAAATCGTTTACGATTTCAAGAATTGTTAACCCAGATGCGGAGACAATGGCGTCGTCGAGGAATTTACCGAATCGACGCTTTTCTTTACGCTTCAAGAAGGCTCCATTGGCAAAATTTTACTTAAACCCAAGAGGTTTTGAGAAACCCCTAATTTGACAAATAGGGCTTTAAAATCGTTAAGGCTCCATTTGGCAAAAGGAGACTTAAAATGTTTTGCTTAAAATCTACCCCAATTAGAGACGTCCGATTCGCCCCCTCTGCTGCTAATGTGGTTTCTGAAATTATTTCACGCCCTATTTCACATTGGTTTCTATCCGGTTGTAATCTGATTAGTTTCTTAAACTCGCGTAATTCATTATCAGGTGATCTATGATCAGTACTAATTTCTTCATAATAGTCTACAAAATTCTTTAGCCAATTATGTGGGGACAAACCGTCAAATGGTGGTGGCTGACCATGATCGCCACACATTATCACTTCTGTATTCGCTAGCAATAACTAATCGAGATTCCTTTGTAATACATCTAACGACACTGTGCATATCTCATCCCAAATGAGTATTGCAGGAATATATTTTTCGCCCATTCGATCAGGAGTCCATTTGTCACCTTTCCATCGAAAGAAACTATGATAAGTGCAAGCATTAATTCCTCGTTGTTTCATCTCTCTTGCAAGTATGTGTGTTGGTGTTAGCACAGTCATGTTTGATTTCCCTCGAAATAATTCGATCGCACGAGTCGTCTTCCCTGACACAACACAGCCGTTTAAATAACTGGTTTTAAATCTACATATTGGATCGGATATCGAAGGTGCATTTGATAGCTCTGTTATCTGATTATTTTTCAAGTAATTGTTTTTAATCGTAACACCTGCTGATTTAGAATAATCACGCAGTATTTCATTTTTAATTCTCCATGATCCCCAACTTTCGTCTGAATTAGTGAATTCGGCCACTGCTTCTTTATGTTTTATATCTATATAAAATGAATCAGTGGCGACTCTAACCGCGGTGTCAGCAAATATATTTATCATCGAAAGTAAATTAATAGAAGCATAAGCCAGCATAGATGACCTTATGTACGTATACTGAGGATTTTCTCCGTCCTTATAAGTAACAATTGTACCGAATTTGGTTCCGTCTGAAAAGAAAGCGTCTTTACGATTTACATAAATAACCCTAGATGTTACATCTGCGATTATAAAATCCTATTTAGCATCATCTATAATCAACCGCGAAGAATGTCGTTTATGGTCGTATTTAACACCCTGTGTGAATTTTCCAATTATTCTTCTACCGAGATCTTTTGCGTGTTTATTTCTAACTTCAAAGATTTCTTTGGACCACCTTACGATATATTCTTCGTCTAAATTAGGAAATTGTTTTTTTGTTTTCGCTGATTATACTATCTAGACTGTCGGGTTATAGTAACCAGACTTCAGTCTGCGCTCGATATGATATAATTGCTTCACTGACAATCAGCGATATCAGCATTTTAGTATCAATCATATACCGTAATAATACTATTGGTATCCAGTGTTTTTCATCCGGTTAAATCAAAATCGAGAATTGGTCCATTAATCGCAACACGGGTCATTTCGTGTGTGGGATGACCCAATTCTTTTGAAGTCTTCTGAGCATTCTCCGTACCCAAGAAAACTCCCTGGATAACACGCAGTCATATCAACCGAAATAATACCTTTGTGGTCACATTTTGTATTCCATAATCCACCATGGCCATAATCAATACAATTATCTTGGATATCCGAGAGAAATTCGGCTCTTGTTGGTTTCCATAGATTTCTCTTTCTCGTGAAATGAGCTGCAACTGACGGTGTTGTAAAACAGTTTGTTAGTAATTGTTCGTCGTGTTCCGTTGAAAAACCACTAGCTAGTTTTTGCATCTCATCATGGAGGGCTTCAGTACGATATAATTCGCCATTGGGTTTTACAAATTGGTTGAAATTACCCTCTTCGTCTTCAAAACTCTGAAATAACCACACTTACACAGGATCGTTTTTACTCGACTCGTAAATAAAATCAAATAAATTTCCCGTGTAATATTTTATTGTTCTATCCCGCGGAAATATTGTTACTGCGGAGGTCCAAGCGTGTTGTATTATGGTCAATAATTTTGATTGGAGATCCTCTCGATTAATATTTCGGTTCATATAATATCTCGCCTGTTACTGTCTCTACGGATATTGGGAATTTCAGTTGGAAAGAAAAGGTATCTTAATCATAGATTTGCGTTCGAATGTTTTCATGGATTGATAAAATATGGATTTGTAGTTGATCATATTGATGGATGTCCCCAAAATAACAGATTGGATAATTTACGAGCTATCACACAAAGTCAGAATACCAAATGGGGAGGGACTGGATAAAACTCGAAAAATGCAAGACCCTTAAAATCATTTATTAGGGTAACTAACGAAGAAAGGTTATTGAAATCAATGAATGAAGCCGGTAGATATTTTGATATTTGTAGAGCTTCAGTACGATTTGTTGCAGAATAAATATATCAATTAGCGATTTCCAAGAGAACCGGAAATAGAATTCATATTACATATGTATGAATTCTGTTTTGTATTGTATATCTGTAGCACCAAGGGAAATAACTCATGTGGGCTTGTGTATACGATTTTGAAACAACGATAACTCTTTTGTTGTAGTCAAGTATCTCAATAGGATTTTTTGATGACTCATAGTCCGACTGAATGGCTTATTTTTTGTGTTGGTTTGACTAGAAAATTTATAATTTTGTCTACGATTTTTAATTACAGTGAAATCTACAATTTCCATCGACGATTGATATACGATTTTTATTTACAGTATACATTATTCGTTAAATTCTTTATGACATATACAGCAGTTAGCTATATATTATATTCAAAATTATAGACTTGTAGATCTCGAATATTAGCGTATTCCGTACGCGGGTGGATCTCGTCCTGGGGCCCATCATTCGAATCTCGTGGCAGGCATTGTTTTCGATGGTACCGATCGAAAGGTTTTTCTATATATAATTGGGGCTTTAAGCCATTCGAAATTCAACCGTGAAACCACCATACATCACACACCGTCACACGGTATGTAAATGTGTTTTTGCATTCAACCCGGGGTGGTTTTGTTGGGGGTCTGGTGGTTTCAGTTGAAAGTAGAACAGCCCCTTATGTGTATGTGCCGTCCTTTTTCATATATCAAGAAATATTATCATTGTAAATACTTGTAAATATTTGTAAATATGTAAATATTTGTAAATATGTAAATACTTGTAAATATGTAAAGTGTATATATCTATATATCTATATGTAAATGTGAAGTCCATTTACCAAGCATACCTTCTTGGGATTCTAACCCGTTATTTGACGAGTTAGATCCCCTCTCGGAGACTATGCTTCGTTGTACCCCTGGGCCTCTCAGATGTGAATAACACCTGAGAGGTTTCAAATGGGGATGTGTTGTCTTATATATGTAGCCTCAGGGTCTCTCAGATGCGAATAACACCTGAGGGGTTTCTAATGGTTTTTTTCATGTATAACATCTTAGAGCGAATGGAGTTCATCATATCATATCATATCATATCATATCATATCATCTCATCTCATCTCATCTCATCTCATCTCATCTCATCTCATCTCATCTCATCTCATCTCATCTCATCTCATCTCATCTCATCTCATCTCATATCATATCATATCATATCATATCATATCATATCATATCATATCATATCATATCATATCATATCATATCATATCATATCATATCATATTATATCATATCATATCATATCATATCATAATTTGATTAATATCTATAGGCGCAATAAGATGTGAATAACACCTTAGAGGGAATGGAGTTCATCATATCATATCATATCATAACTTGCATAAAATCTCTAGGCGCAATAAGATGTGAATAACACCTTAGAGCGAATGGAGTTCATCATATCATATGAAAACGGGTCAAAAATGACCCTTAATGTTTTTATTAGATATATAAAATATATTAGATATATAATATTTCATAAAATGAATTTCGAAAATATGAATATCATTATAATTGAGATTTCAAATTTGAAAAATCAAGGAATACAATTTTCAGATAAATTATATTGTAATCAGATTCTCTCTGAATTTCATGACCTTGATGATAGCGCCCATAATAATAAGTATGTCCTTCCAAAGCAGTATGGGTTGATCAAACGAATTCAGCACGCGGCAAATGACTCACTTGCATTTTGTAACGACATCAACAAATTTATCACGAAAAGGTCAGAAGTGAATTGGACAAACAATATGAAATCAAACGCACAATAAACACGTAAATCGAAACAATAAGAGCAATTATCAGATAAAACGAAAATCCCGCTTTGGTTGCCTCAACACAGTGAAAAAGCTCTCCATGGATTGACACTCTAAATAATGCCCAACCCGCTGCAGGTGAGTAATCCGCATATAATAAAGCCCCATTGACAAATAATTCTATAGACAGGTATGCGTTTACTCGCATAGAACGAATTTGTATAGACGGAAATTCTAAAGACGGGTATGATAGTGTTCGGTGATTTATCACTAACGCGGAAGTAATGAACACACTGTCGGGGGTGGGTGAGTTTTCAGTTACAATTTAGATCGTATATTAATTTATAATGGTAGGTGAAGCCCTAACAACTAGATTAGCACGCGAGAAATTTGCTGCGATTAAGAGATTTATTCCGGTTCGTGATTCCGTTCGAAATAAGCTAAAAACAAGACAATAATTTCAAACCGGCTTCACAACGGGTACCGAACAATTATTCAAACCCGTTACTACAGCAACCGGGAAAGTCGTATCGACCACTAAAAAAGCCATATGGAGACATATTCCTGAGGAACATCGAGGGAAAAAACTTGCCCTTTTTCCTGTACTTGAAAAAATAGCAAAGAGATCCAAGCAAAGAAAGGAATCTTTAAAAACACTTCCTGGTGATATAATAGCCGCTGCACAACTTCATGAACAACAAGAACAAGAACAACATGAACAACGAGAACAAGAACAACAACGACTAGAACAGGAAGACGAGGGTGATATTATTGAGGAAGAAGAAGAAGAAGAAGAAGAAGAAGAAGAAGAAGAAGAAGAAGAAGAAGAAGAAGAAGAAGAAGAAGAAGAAGAAGAAGAAGAAGATGAAGAAAGGGGGTAAAAGAGTTGCATTCAATGATAAATTCCTTCCTGGTAAATTAGATGAAATAAGAGATATGAAATTTAATACTACTGAAAAAATAGCCGATTTTGTCGTTAGGAGTTTTCATCAGAGAAGAAAGTATATCCAGGATGATTATAATCACCCTGATGAAAAGTCATGGCATAATGGATTATATCGTGTGTTTACAAAAAAAGGTAGGGTATCATCTGATGATTAAACATATAAATAATTTATGGAAAAAATAAAAGAAGCTAAATCGTCTAGAGAGAAGAAATCGAATCCTGGATTTCTTAGATTACCAGAGCAATCAAAATTTTTTGACATAGCACAATCCTCTTTGCAGGGTGCAGCTTGTACTACTGGTAAGGGTTTTCTCACAGTGGAGCCCCAAGGGGAATTTCAGGTAGTTGTCTAGTTCGTTGTCCTAGTAATATTCTCGGGGATATATCACGATTAGAAATTCTCGTAGGAGGGAAACGAACTGGAAATAACTCACCGGAAATAATTAATGAGGCAGCTGATATTTGCAGACGACTATTTGAGGGTAGTATCATGGATATTAGTGTATACCGAGAGTTTATACATGAGCTAGCGGACGGTTATCACAGTGATTAATCACTGATTAGATAAATAGCATTTAAATAAGATGATCATACACTACAACCACAATAAATCAACCATGACTTACGTAGTAAACTCACTATTGCCTGTTTATAGAGCGTACTATGGAGATGGTCTCGGCAATACCATTGCAGGGTTATTTGCAAGAATGGCTCCAAAAATAGCACCAATCGCAAAACAGTTACCAATGAAAGCTATTGATGTCATTCGGGATAAGGGTATTGGCGCTGTTGGTGATGTTGCCGGGAAAGCATTTTCCACGTCTAAATAAAAACTACTAGCGTTAGTTCGGCGACGAAAGAAACCAATGACAAAATCATCATCGCTGGAAATTATGCCTGGAAGTATTAGCAAAATAATAAACAACGCGGTGGAGCAGAATATAGCATCACGGATAAATGATGGATATGACAATCAGGGAAATATTACTGCAAATTTGATAGCGGGAAGTGGTTTGAAATCGCGAGCGGTTGCTGACATTTATGAGACGCGATAATAATGTGGATACTGGTCTGCAAAGATCACAGTGGGATTTTAAAAACCTATCTCCCTTCTACTACTTTTCATTGGAACATCTTGACTTAACCAGAAAATCCGTCGTTTACATACATTTCCGAGCTCGTGTAGCTCTTCCGGTTGCTCCAGCTCCACTTATCCCTAATAACAGAGCAGTTGCTGTCATTTTCAGTGACAAATCAATGCTACTTGAAGATGTTGGTGAACGAATGAGAGTAATTGATGCACCAGTGGAAAGCATGCAAATATGTAACAATTAGATCAATCTGTTATTAAATAAGATGTCATATAGTCATATTAGTGTTACGTTAACTCCTGGTTAATTTAAAAAATTGCAATCGGAATCAGCTAAAAAAATGTGAAACTACGATATCGCTGAAACAGTCAGATGTCTGGCGGTCAAAATAAATTGTCATTGACAACTCGTCAGATAAAACACTTCAATGATGCTATCAAAGATAAAAAAAGGTGTTCAGGTCACTCTCTCTCTGCGGCCGCAATTAAGAATATGATAAAATCAGGTGGTATATTTCCACTTTTCGCTGCGTTACAAGCGTTGATTTCAGCAGCGGCCCCAGCGGTTGCAAAAGCTGTCGCGCTAGGAGCCGTTGGTACAGCGGCAGGGATGGCACTAAAGAAAGCTACCGGACAGGGATACAAAATTCAGGAAAGGGTCTAAGACTACCAGGAACTCCGTATTCATGGTACAGCGGAAAGGGCCTGAGACTTGGAAGAGTTTATTAACAACAATGTCACAGACATTGTCGCCAATGTCAAATTTTGATTTACTCGACTCATAGAGATAAAAACAGCTATGTTAGACTTAGCAACAATCCAATCTAGGTATGGAGATCATGTTGAAAAATTTTCAACTTTTCGTAAAAATCCCATTGAGAAATTCTTTTTTTTTTGGGGGGGGGGGTAATCGCATTAGATAAAACTTCTGGAAATTAGAAAATCCCTCGATGAGATGAAAATCACCATCGAGGCAATCAAAGATGATTTACCGAGGATGATAGAAACACTTGAAAAAAACAAAGATTCCTCATGAGAAAACCAACAACGTAGTATACACGATTCAACACGGATCATTTAGTGGACACCACAAAATAACATATTAAATATCAACACGACTCTCAAAGGTATTTATTGATTAACACTAGTGTCACCGACTCAATTTAATATTTCATCAAAGAGTTCATCTGGGGTCAACAATATGATATCAACGATCATCGACAAGGGAACAATTGAACAATTCACAATAACATCCACTGATAATAATTTGGCTAGGGTTTCAGTAACATGGTATGTGGAATTCGTAGCGGATTTAAGTAAACAACTTAAATGAAAACGCCAACGTTTTTATTGCTAGCAATTTGAAATCTGTTGTAATAAATTAAAATGTCATCATTGGCAACGTCACAGCAGTATCTCTATGATCAGGTCAGAGAATTTCAAACTAAACTCAAAACATTCACTGAGGAGTACCAAACAAAAAAAAAATACCGATGAAGAATTATAGCAGTTGATCTTACCGTGTACTCGGTATCAGTTGTAATCACCGGAGCTGGCATTACACTCTCCTCGGTGACAATTATTGCCCCGATAGCTGTTGCAATTTGTATATCCGCGGTGACAACAATCACTGGAATAATTTCAATAATAACAAAAATAAAATTCATCATGCAGCCAGCGCAAACTGCAGGATTACGTAGTTATGTTCCATATTGTGTCAACTGCGTACTCGCAATTATCATCGATGATATCTTCCTCCCTCGATGACACATTAATATCAGATAGTGAGTTTTCCGCGATGGTACGTGCTTATGATTCCGCGATGTCAAAATAAGAGAAACTACACAAATATAATCATAATAATGGCTACATCGCAAGAACTACTTCAACGAATAGCGTAAAACACAACCCCGGTGAAAACCAGCATGATCTTAATAACATCAACCAATTCTGAATTCAGTGTGAATTTCTCTACTGCGATTCCAGTTAAGGAAATATCACTAGCAAAATTACGAATATACCATAGTTGGCCAAATATTAGATCAGTACCATTCGGTGGTCAGCAACCGAATAATTCCCTGGTGTTTGCGAGTAAGAATAAACAAGACGGAACTCCTGACTGGAACGTTGTTTCATTACCATCTGGGTCCTACTAAATTGAACAAATTAATAATGAATTACAGCGCAGAATAAAATCCATTACTGGAAAAGAATCGAAAATCGCTATAACAGTTCATGAACCAACACTATCATCCGCGATTGAGATAAACTCACCCGGGTATTTCGTAGATATCTATCACGATAAACTCACCCGGGTATGTCGTAGATATCTACCAGAGTTCTATAAGAACCGTGCTAGGATGGCCTGAAATACCACCTCGGACATCTTATCAAATACCACCAGAACCACAAAATTCCGACTATAATTCTGATAAGAAATCATATCATGATGCAACGATATAATATGATACAAATTTTGGAGTTTTAGATTTCTTTAGTGGGCGGATAGAAGATCCAAGCGGTGGATGATTTCAACCAATTCAAAGTAAAATTAATGAACACTTTATAAAAATAAATAATGAATTTGAAAAATATAGAAATATATTGCGAGAAAAACTTTCCAAAGAATCCCCGCGAGATGAGATCATCAAATACATAAAAATATGTAATCAAATTATCGCTGACATGGAAGTATTTAATTTAGGGGTTATTCAAACGGTTTTAAATGCTGTAAATCCTAAATCAATAACAGAATTTGTAAAAACATATAATATACGCTTAGAGAATATTTCAGTATTTAAACTCCCCGGGTATAATGTAGATCAATTAAAAAGAAAATCAAAAAACTATCTCCTCGATGAATACTTTCCACAAATGCTCGCCGCATAGAAGAAAATGCCACAACAAACAACTATCCTCAAACATAATAACGACCCAGACGAAAGTGGTAGGCATATTGCTCCTCAAAACGTCAATATATCCTCGGTGATTTTAGTGAATTTAGTATGTGATGCCATCGAAGGAAGTTACCAAATAAATCTCAAAAGATAAAATCAAGCCCAGCAGGGATATATTTTTTATTCATTTGCACCAACAGCTCCACCCGGATTTTTAATCATTTAGGATCCAACTAATCCAGTGTATATGCAATGTCATAATGAATCGTTAACAAGAATTAATTTTAAACTCACTGACCAGTCCAATAATCTAATTGATTTACGAGGTGAGATTTTACAAATTAGTGTGTTTGTAAAGTCTTAAGATTTTCATCCTAAAGAGTTTTACCATAACAATTCGTCTCCACAACGCAATCAGCGTCGGGTTAGTTTGAAGACAGAGTCTCAATAGCGTGACAAACCGAAACCATTTCTCTTGTTTTGTCTGCCAGATTTGGTTTCAGTTTGAAATACTTTAGGATTTTGTTTGAAATAGTTTCGGTTTGTCTGAAATAGTTTCGGTTTGTGCACCCTCTTTGCTGAAATTCTTTAAGACTTTGTTTTGAAATAGTTTCGGTTTGCTTGAAATGGTTTCGGTCTGTCCACCCTCTTTGCTGCTCTTTTAATTTATATATATATGTCAAGCCATAATTTCATTTGTGACTGAGCAGAGTTTACATTAGTTAATGCAACTTCGCAATCATTTGACAAAGTACGTTACAACTTAGAGAATTGCCAAGAATATTAATCTTGGAATATCTATTTGAAAGAGGTTTCTCTTTTAATAACTGCATTGGTCCAGCAAACACATTAAATGGACAAGCTCATTCCAATCTCTTCATGTATCAAAGCAACACGACAGAACTATCTTCTTCAAAGTTTGATGAAATTTTTCCAAAGCTCCTTAATTTTTAGAGTAATAAAAGAAGATTTGAACTGTCGGATGCCTAATTCATGTAAAATCTTGTGTGATATTCCAGATATTAAATTTGACCTCTGTTCCGATGTCACAGATTTGGGACGGCCAACCAGAGTAAATAGTTTTTATGAAAGAGTTCGCTTCTTGGTTTAGTTTTAATATTTCTCAATGGAAATTCCTCTGGAAATATTGTAGACTCGCACTTATAATCAGCAAGTATTGGTTGAATGGCTTGGTCTTAGTTAAGGGACCGAGGCAGTCTACCATTATTCTTGAAATGCAGGAATAGGGGCAGATGCACCTTAGGTATCTTCTGATTGTCATATACTTTGACATGTGTGACAAGATCAACATTATTTAGAAACATCAGTTTTAATTTTCGGCCGATATAAATAATTTAAGAAATTGGTATAAGTCTTACTGACTCCTAAATGACCAGACAACGGAGTTTTATGTACTAGACTAAGAACGTCATGTTGAAATGATATCGGAACGACAACTTCATAATTTACTGACCACTCGTCAGAAACGTATCATTCAGGTAGTCTCCATGCTCTCATAAGGACTCCATTTTTTTATACTAATAATCAAACATGTAATAGTGTGGTTTTAGTTCAATAATAGCACTCTGAGACAAACAGGCGATCTCATGATCATGATCCGGTTTGACAACGAGTGATTGTCCAATGTCACACATATTACCATAAAGAGAACGAGTAGTAAAATAGATGATCACTTTGATCAATATCTATTTATTGATCAATACCGGGGGCAAAAGTCATCTCATTAAAAAGACTAACCCATAAATGTGTCAGCGAAATAATTTCCTGATCAACATCATTCAAAAGTACGCATTTTGCCTTCCCTCTGGTAACTGAGCAAGCAGGATACAAATCAATCATTTTAATCTAAACAGGATCAACCTTTTGATCGAAACAAAACTTGTCAATTGCGCGTGGAATAATCACGACTTTATCTTGAGCTAGATCTTCGCCAAGCAATAATGAATACTCTCAAAAGTTAAAGAACTCAGATACAAATAACTACATCCAGAGTGGGATGAATGACTTACACTAGAGCGGAGACCCGAAGAGAGACTCTGTCCTGAGATAGTTTAAATATATTTTAGTTGCTAAATTATGAACAAGTGGTCGGGCTACAAGTTCTCAGAACATTAGTAAAGCCCTTCCCCATAAAAATACAGTAGTGCAAATTAATCAAACATGATAAACAAAGAAAAATGACAATGAATATCAACATAGGTGTGCTGAGAGTCAAGGAAAAGCTTTGTAGAAAGGAAACAAAAATGAATAGAGATATTCATTGAAAGTAAACACTGATGTTCCCAAACTTCGGATGGAGCTGCCATTAATATGTAATGCACCTACATCATTGTCAATACATACTGAGGAAGAGTAATGTCAATAATTATATTTAGAATCAAACGTTATTCACATCAACCCGTATCCATTCGAAACAACTTAAAGTTATTCGAGTTTCAAGTTCAGGTTGTGAAATAAAAGAGATACATAGACAGCTATTTTACTAAGTCTAACAATTAGATATTACCTTTGAACCGTGTAGTTGGTAGATATGAAAATATAGTGAAAAATACTTTCAGCTTCTACCATACATTTTCATAAGTGATTGTCTGAGCAGCAGAGAGGGTGAACAGACCACGTTTTCGAGCAAAAATAAGGCTTCCAGATAACGTTTTCGAGCAAAATAAGGCTTACAGACCACGTTTTCACACAAAATATAAGGCTTCCAACGAAATCTCATTTAACCAAAAAAAAAAAGTCTCCATTTTTGCAAAAACGGAGATTTTACGATTTTTTAATCAATTTTGCTCGCAACGATGTGGTCATCCACCCTCTCTGCTGCTAAAGTTTTCAGTTCTGGGTTAATAATTCTTTTACGATTTCAACCGAATATTTGATCCAGTCCGATACGATATCGTGTCCGAGGATCATGTAGATTTATTGTTGCGAATCCGTGCGGAGTCGACTGAGCATGACTAAAGAAATCTCGAAATTGATTGAAGTCCATATCAGAGCACCATGTCTGCCAAATATTTCTAAGAGTATGAGTATCAACTCCGTTGAATACAGAAAGAATATTGCAGTTATCTCTGATGACTTTTGGAACCTGAGTGTAGCGTTGAGTGACATATATCACGTCAGTGTTTTTGTGACGCCCACGGGAAAATATTCTAGCAGGATTTTTTTGTTTATCCAACATTATATCGTCGTATACGACTAAATTGTTAATATCTCCATCAATATCATCAATACTCGGTGCTTCATCGATATCGGTTATAAAATCAATGGCGTTCTCACCCTTAATTTCTGATGCATTCTCGTTAAAATCCTTTAACACTTCATAACATCGTTGATCATCTACGCTAGGGGCAATTAAATACAACTTATCCCACTTCATCCATCTCATTATTAAATTGAGCAACAATTGCGTTTTACCGGATCCAGATGGCCCGATTATAATCATCCGGATAGAGTTTGGTAGCGCTGCATGATGCTTAATTGGTTCTCTTGTTTTAGTCGCTGAAAAATCAATTATATCCATATTTCTATACATAAATTATGGATCTATATTGTGTGAAGTGTAAAACGCGTACTAGCACAAATGATGTGACGACGGTTACAACTAAAAATAACAGATCAGCGCTTTCTGGTAAATGCGTGCAATGTGGTACAAAGAAATTTAGATTTGTGTCTATGAGATCTGATTTAAAAAAAAACGAGGAGGTGATATCGCAGCCAAATTGGCAAAGCTCCCTGGAACCCCATGGGCAAAGTACCCCGGAGAAAAGCACCTCCCAGGATATAGCTACTGTGGACCAGGAACCAGACTTGATATCAGACTCAATAATCAAAATCAACCCAACCCCGGTGAAGAACCAATAAACGCCATTGATAAGGCCTGTCACCTTCATGATGTTGCTTATAAAAGCAGCAATCTGCAAAACAGGCATCTAGCAGATGTGAAATTAATTCATGCGTTAAATGCTATTCCTGATAAATCCTTCAAAGAAAAATTGTCTTCATTTTTGATAAAATCGGCTATGAAAAGTAAATTGATGTTAGGTGCTGGTAATTAATAATATGGAATCAATTTATTATTCCCCAAGAGGATACTGGAGGGGTAAATCAGCAGTCCATAAACTCGCTAGTGCTGCAAAAGTGAAAAAAACCACTGCGGCTAATTGGTTATCCAAACAGGCACTATGGCAAATTTATCTACCACCGCCTAAACAAATTCAATTCTCGCATTTTGATGTGACCGCTCCTAATGAAGTTCATCAGGCTGATATATTATTTCTGCCACATGATCGTGGTTACAAATATGCGTTAACCGTAGTTGATATTGCAAGTCGATACAAAGAAGCAGAACCGTTAAAAACAAAATCAGCCACTGAAGTCGCTTCTGCATTTGAGAGGATTTATCGAAGGGGTCCTCTGCACTGGCCAAATCTATTGCAGGTTGATCCTGGCAAGGAATTTCAGGGTGCAGTGTTATCTACAATGAAACATCATAATGTCACCATACGACGAGGGCATACTGCGTTACATCGCGATCAGGCAATTGTAGAACGATTTAATCGGACGATTGCTGAGCGGTTATTTGGATATCAATACGCAAAAGAATTCATTCAAGAAAAGCGATCCCGTGAATGGGTTAAAAGATTACCATCTGTGATTACTGCACTGAATAACGAGATTACTAGAACAATCAACATGAAACCTATCAACGCGATTAAAAAGAAGTCAATACCCGTACAACCACAAAAAGATTTCAAAGAACCAATTCTTGGTAGTAGTGTCATTGTGAGGTACTTATACGAACCAGGAGAGCTTGAAGGGGGTAGAAAAAGGGCTACTGATCCTATTTGGAGCGTCACTACGCATAAGATATCTAGTATAACACGATCAACTGGTAGACCTCCAGTCTATAAACTGGATTCAACCGCCCCTCAGCGGGGTTTTACTCGACAACAACTACAAGTGATTCCCGAGGATACTCAATTGCCACCGCATGGTCTTAACTAGCACCGTTGCGTCTATTGCACTCAAGACAAGTCAACATCACATTATTTTTGACATGACCGAGATTGTTATTTTTTCTGTCTACGGTAAATTGGCGAGGATCTTTATCCGAATAACGCCAACGCATTATACAATTGCAACTTGGGCAGTGATTATTCTGTTGTTTCTTCAAAGTGATTATTAATTTAGCATCAATATCAAATTCTCGTTGTTTTTTTTTGTCCTGTTGTTTGTAACCGGAGAGTTTTTTATCAATAATTTTAACATCAATATCATCCATTGTTGTGTCATTATCATCGAAAACAACTCTTCGAAGTTGATTTATTTTTCGTACTCTGGATACTGCGAGATAGATTAAATTCGACCATTCGATGTGATTATCCACCATCCAAACAATTGTATTCGATATAGTCAATCCCTGTGAAGAGTTTATTGTTGCTGCGTATCCTAGCGTCCACGGGGATTTATTAGCACGCAATGCATCTTCAACGACATTGATATCAACCAGCACAATATCATTTAATACGAGAATTTGTTTTTCACTCTGTCCTGGAATATCAACTTCAATATTCTGTTTTCGTGTATCCGATGGCCTATAACAAAGGGGTACTGGAAGCGTTGCAAATTTTTCTTTATGCAATTCAAATAACTTCATCTGAAGTGTATCCCTGACTATTTTTCTACTTGCAATGATCAAATCGTTTGGTCTCCATGTTTCCCAGAAATCATTCATTGGAGTTTCTGAAATCACTTCACGCGCTATTTCGCATTGGATTCTATCCGGTTGTAATCTAATTAGTTTCTTAAATTCTCGTAATCGTTCATCAAGTGATCTATAATCAGTGGTGATTTCTTCATAGTAGTCTACAAAACCCTTTAGCCATTCATGTGGAGATGCACCGACAAATGGTGGTGGTTGGCCGTGATCCCCGCACATGACGATTTTTGTGTTTTTGTTTAACAACCACTCAAGAAATGTTTTTAATACATCTAATGACACTGTGCATATTTCATCCCAAATTATGATTTCAGGAATGAATTTATCACCCATACGCTCAGGAGTCCAATTGTCACCTTTCCATCGAAAAAAACTGTGATAAGTGCAAGCATTTACCCCTCGTTGTATCATCTCTCTGGCGAGTCTGTGAGTCGGTGTTAGCACAATCATGTTAGAAACGCTAGCGTTTCCACGACGAAATAATTCAATTGCACGAGTTGTCTTTCCTGACCCACCACAACCGTTTAAATAAACTGTCTTATATCTACATACTGGATCAGATACCGGTGGTGCATTAGAAAGTTCTGATTGAATTTCAATACGGTTACAACAAAGATATTTATCATCCATGGCAACGTCTGCGGATTCACAATACTCATGTAGCATCTCTTTTTTAAATCGCCAACGCCCCCAATTTTCTTCGGGATCTGTGAATGCCGCTACAGCTGATTTGTACTTATTATGTATATACATCGAATCAGTGGCTACTCTAACTGCGGTATTAGGAAATCTATTTATCATCGAAAATAGATTAATGCAAGCATAGGCTAGCATTGAACTTCTTAAGTGTGTGTACTGGGAATTATATCCATCACAGTAGGTAACAACCGTACCTAATTTCTCACCATTGGATAGAAAAGCATCCTTACGGGATACAAGTTTTCCCTGTTTCATTAAATCCGCTACAATAAAATCGTATTCAGCGACGTCTATGATCAACCGCGAAGAGTATTTTGCGTTATCGTATCGTCCACCCTGGGTAAATTTACCGATTATTCTTCTTCCGAGATCTTTTGCTTGTTCTTTTTTAATTTCAAATAACTTCTTAGACCAATTTATGATTTCTTCTTCACTGAAATCTGGAAATTGTTTTCGTAGTTCGTTGATTATTCTATCTAGATCGGGTTGTGGTAGCCAAACTTCTTTCTGAGCTCGATAGCATATAATAGCCTCGGAAACAATCAACGATATTAGCATACCACAATCAATCATATATCTCAATAGCACTATTGGCATCCAGTGTTTTTCAGATAGGTGTCTACCGAGCCAAACATAACTACACGGATGTAACCCTGTAGCTAATTCAAATGATATCACATGAGCGAATCCGGTTAAATCAAAATCAGGCAATGGTCCATTAATCGCAACACGAGTCATTTCATGCGTGGGGTGTCCAAATCGTTTGAAGTACTCAGCGCATTCCCCATATTCGAGAAAACTTCCGGGATAACACGCGGCTATATCAATTGAAATCATACCATCACGTGAGTATTTCGTATTCCACAGTCCTCCATGACCAAATTCGACGCAACTCAATTTAACATCCTCGAGAAAATCACTTCGTGTTGGACGCCATGAGTTTTTTTCTCTTGCGAAGTGAGCTACCACTGATGGAATAGTAAAACTATCCGTGAGTAGTTTTTCATGGGAATTCTCCGGTGAAAAATCACTAGCGATTTTTCTCATTCTGTTATCTAATTCTTCAATGCGATATAATTCACCATTTGGTTTTACAAATTGATCGAATTCTTCATCACTTCTAAGTAACCACACTGACACAGGATCATCTTTACACAACGCATGAATAGCATCAAATAATCTCTCTTCATAGAAAACATCCCCGACGAACTCCTTAGGGATATATTTCACGGTTCTATCTCGTGGAAATATTGTTACCGCAGGTGTCCACGCGTGTTTGTTATGATCAATAATCTGTATTGGGGCTCCTCGTGATTGATATTTCGGTTCGTATAATACTTCTCCGGTTATTGTTGTTACTGATATTGGGAATTTTAATGATGCTTCTAATTTAGCTATATCAGAAATCTTTGCACCATGCTGTTTCACTGTCAGTTCCCACTCGGTTATTTTCCTACGTCGCAGATCAGTTAGTTTATTTCCTCGGGATGCATTTGTGAAGTGTTCTATTATTCGTTCTGCTACACAATTCAGTGAACTAGAATATTTCATAGGAGCTAGTTTTGCGATATCGGGTTTATCATTTAACGGATATATCCCATAAACCATTGCTGTTACGGGATAAGATCTTTCGTAGTATGGCTTATCGATTCCGGTTAGAATTCCTGGTTTGGAATCTCTACTCACAATGACAGCTTTTTTATTCTTGAGGATTGGTTCAAATTTATCCCTAATAATCCATTTGCCATCGACTTCGATAATGAATTTGATTCGGAAAAAATGCCGTTTTTCCCCAACACGTGAAATTATCACTGCTGCTTTTTCATCATTCATGGTAGCGTCAACAACACCATCAATTCGAAATGTTGACCAACAATAAGATGCTCCATCACGCTTGAATTCATTAAAACAGTCTCTGATTTTACTAATCATGGCTTTATCAAGAATTGTATTCTTTGGTGTATTAGAAACTATATCGAGATTGAATTGAGCATCTTTCCAGGGGTAATCTCTCTTGGACGTTTTTATTGGTTTATCGAGATTAAATTTAGGACTAATTTTTAATAATCTCTTAAACTCTTTCATGTTTCCGTCTCTTGGACGTTTTTTGGGTCTATCGAGATTAAATTTAGGATTAATTTTGTTACGTTTTTTTGGTTTATCGAGATTAGATTTAGGATTGATTTTCAATAATCTCTTAAACTCTTTCATGTTTCCGTCTCTTGGACGTTTGTTACGTTTTTTGGGTCTATCGATATTAAATTTAGGACTAATTTTTAATAATCTCTTAAACTCTTTCCTGTTTCCGTCTCTTGGACGTTTGTTACGTTTTTTGGGTTTATCGAGATTAAATCTAGGATTGATTTTTAATAATCTCTTAAACTCTTTCATGTTTCCGTCTATTGGACGTTTTTTGGGTCTATCGAGATTAAATCTAGGATTGATTTTTAATAATCTCTTAAACTCCTTATCAGCATTTTTCGAAGGCGTTCTCCTTAATTCCCTCATGCTATAATTAAAACAAGCATTTAAATGAAAGATTTTTATATAATGAATCACTGCAAGTGGCTTATGATTGGATCAATAACCCCGTGTAACAAATCATGCAGAAATGAGTTTTGTGGGTATCATATGCAAAGCTATCGTCGTGGAAGCCTTGGTCCGTTACCCTGTATTCTATGTGGAGTTGGGGTCAGGGGAAAATCTCAGTTGTGTCTAAATTGCGGTGGTAAGCGATACAGGGAGTTGAAGCGATATTATGATAAAAGAATAAAAAATGGACAATCAATCAGAAATTATGACCCTGGCGCTGACAAAGTCAGTATTCTTGACGCTGACAAAGTCAGTATTCTTGACGCTGACAAAGTCAGTATCAAGGATAAAATCATAAGAACTCCTCAAGACTACATCGAAAGATTTATCATTAATCCAAACAATGAATTAGACAAACAATAGTATTATGTATACGAATGAACCAAGAATTCAGACAACACCCTGTGATCACAAATTATGAAGCATCCAGTGATGGTGTTGTAAGAAACCGCAGACTGAAGAAACCAGTTGGTTCTGTGAATAATCAAGGGTATTTGATGTTTGGTGCTGGAAAGAAAACATATTACTGCCATCGTTTCGTGTACGAGTGTTTCCATGGATTGATCGAGGATGATTCTGTCATTGATCACAAGGATTCTAATCCGAAAAACAATTCTTATCAAATCTGCAAGCTATCACACAAAGTGAGAATTTGAAAAGAGGAGAGACTGGCACTTGTTCAAATAAAGCGAGACCCGTAAAATCTTTGAATACAATAACTAACGAAGAAAAAATATTTCAATAATTATATGAAGCCGGTAGGCACTTTGATATTTGTAGAGCCTCTGTACGATATGTTGCAGAGGGGGTTTATCGATCTGCGTTTTCAAAAAATCGCGGACAGAAAATTCGATTTAGTTATGTCTAATGCATCATATTTTTCATTTAGAAATATATCATTATTATAGAATAATGAATTCTGAAAACATGAATAGCATCATATCCGAGATTTCAAAATTGAAAAGTTGGGATATTGAACTATCAGATGGGTTAAATCCTGATCAAATCATGTCTGATTTTCAGGATATAGAATACGGAGTTAGCACTAACAAGTATATGCTACCAAAGAAGTATGCGCTCATCAAAAGAATTCAGAATTCTATTCGGGACTCTCTCGCATTTTCCAGTGACGTAAGTGTGTTCGCTCCGTTGTATACCATCGTAGAACGAATACGAAAAGAATTGGGGTACGAATACGAATTGAAAAAGGAGGTTAATTCTAAAGTTAGAAACCTACGGGCGTTAATTCAAGAAAATGAACAATTTTGACCGTGACCGATCTTCAAAGAGATTTTGTCCGTGACCGACCCTCAGAGAGATTTTCATTTTTTTAGCATTTTTTGATTGAAAATGTCAAATCGATAGGCCGTTAATGGATGGTTTTCTCGATATGATATGTCAGATTGATCAATAGAAAAGTGAGGGAAGTCACAGTATTAATTATTTTATATACAATTATGTGACTTCCCTCATCAATGATAACGCCGTTAAAATGCTTCTACGGTGATTCCATCACTGGTGTTAAAAATCATCCGAAGTGTTGAATTAACTGAAAATTGTTTTACAATTGAAAAATTGTTTACGATTTCAAATAATGGTCAATGAAGCATTAACGACCCGATTGGCTCGTGAACGACTTGATGCAATCAAGAAATTTATACCAATTCGCGACTCTGTAAGAAATAAACTGCAACAACGACAGAGTTTACAAACTGATTTTGCTGTGGGATCTGAAGAATTGTTTAAACCAGTAACCACAGCAACGAAAGGGATAGAGCGTGCTATACTGGGAGATGTTCCCGAGACGGGGAAATCTGTTATCGGTGAACTCGAAAAAATAGCAGCGAAAACTGAACAAACAAAACAAATGGAATCAAAAGAAATAGTAGATGATTTACGCGTGATATTTAACGAGGCGGGGTTAGCAAAAATTAATAAGACTGATCCAACAGGAATTCCTGAGCTTGTTGTTACGAATTATGAAAACAGGAAAGATATGTTGAAACCAGAATATCATAAGTTTGTTAGAAATTTAGATCATTGGGCTGATATATTCTACAAAATCAAAACTGAAAAAACAGGTAGAATTAAGAAGAATAGTGCATCATATATTCAATATAGAAATGCGGTGGATATAGTGTATGAAAAATACGAAGAGTTTAAACAACAAAAAAAACCGCGAAAATTGCGAGGAAAGCGACAGCAACCTACAAAGAAAGTAGTCTACTCGCCTAAAAAACAACAACAACTACCACCTGATGATGATATTCTTGATTATTTACAAAAAGCCGATTTAGACGAAATAGATGAAGCAGCTGGTTATAGCGGAAGTGGATTGCAAAACACTAGCGTTGGAAACTCAAAGAGTTTCTGTCCTGGTAGTGTTCTCAGTGATATATCACGATTAGAAGTTCTTATAGGAGGTTTCCGAGCTGGAAACAACTCACCGGAAATAATTAATGAAGCATCTGATATCTGTAGACGTTTATTTCAAGGCGGTATCATAGATATCAGCACATATCGAGATTTCATTGGCGAGTTAGTAGAGGATTATCACAGTGATTAAATAAAAACGCTAGCGTTTCCAATTGAAAAATGGTTTCTGATTTCAAATAATGATCATACACTACAATCATGATAAACCAACCCCCGTCTATGTAGTTAATTCACGGTTTCCAGTTTATAGAGCATACTATGGTGATGGTTTAGGTAATACCATTGCGGGGTTATTTGCAAGAATGGCTCCAAAAGTGATGCCGTTAGCTAAACAATTATCGATGAAAGCAATTGATGTTATTCGTGATAAGGGTATTAGTGCTGTTGGAGATCTTGCTGGAAAAGCGTTTTCAGCCGCGAAGAATAAAATAACATCATTAGTGAGACGAAAAAAGAAACCGGTACCATTGCCATCTACAGCAGAAATGCCTGCACGGGTTAGTAAAATTATAAATAACGCAGTAGACGAAAAACTAGCGTCGATGGCTTTAACCCCCGACGCAAATATGATAGCAGGAAGCGGCTTTAAAAAACTACGTCGATGAAAATCGTTTATGATTTCACGATTTAGACTCTGATAAATAGAATAAAATGTTCAAAAAATCACATGATCCAGCGTTTGATATAGACGCCCCAGTTGGCAAGGATGATTCTGTACGCGATTATCAATATTACGCCTATCATGCAATAGACGCAAATAGTCGATCGCGAATTGAACTTCAAGTTCATGATACCAGTAAATATTTTTTGCCTTGTGAAGCGTTTATCGAAGTAGAAGGAAAACTTGTAACAGCTGCTGGAGCATCATATCCAGCTGGTACTCAAGTCGGTTTTGTCAATAATGGTATTATGGCGTTATTTGAGAGTGCAAGATACCTCATTGATGGAAAAGAAATCGAGTCGATAGATCGCGATGTTGATGTGGCTACAACAATAATCGGGTTAGCGAGATATTCTGATGATTATACAAGATCAGCAGGACCTTCTATGATGTTTGCAAAGGATATTAAAAATACCGCTGGAGGAATTCAATTTGTTGTAAGACGACCAAAAAAAGCCAGTGCTGCTAATGATGATGCTGATGTCGAGGCTGTAGTTATAAACAACGACGTTAATTGCAATCTAGGAGCCGCAACACGTATTTCAATGTTGCAAGGGGCTCGTAAATCATTTTCATGCGCGATTCCACTACATCACATATTTGGATTCTGTAGAAACGTCCGAAAAGTTATCTACGGGGCGAAGAATACAGTAGCGCTTGTACCAAAGGGTGATGATAATGACGCAATTTGGAGGATTCCAGCAGACAATGCAAATCCCAATGCTGATGCCGGTAAAGTTATTTTAACAAAAATATCATTGTGGATGCCAATGTTGACTGCAGCAATCACCGCAGAAGAACGATTACTATCATTTATGGACCAAGGAGGAAAATCGTTGTTGAGTTGGTTAACCGTGAGTACAGATGTTAAACAATCAAATCTCAACGGGTTATTCACGTGGAATCTAGCATCAAAACAAGGTGTTTCAGCTCCACGTCATATATTTGTAGCGCTACAGGATAACACACGAGTTGGCGATCAACGTTTCAGTCATATGATATTTGATCAGTTAGGTGTGAAAGACGTCTCACTGAGAATAAACGGCCAGCAGGAACCATCCGAAGATGTGCAACTTGATTACACAGAAAATCATATTGCACGCGTGTATCATAGATTGTTGTCGTTCATGGCACGCGATCAAAATGTCGATACTGGTCTACAAATATCACAATTAGATTTTAAGAATCTGTATCCGATCTATTACTTTTCGCTGGAACATCTTGATTTAACAAGACAATCCGTCGTTGATATACACTTTAGAGCTAATGTAACCAAGCCTGATGCTATTGATAATTATAGAGCGGTTGCTGTCATTCTTAGCGACAAATCAATGCTACTCGAAGGTGTTGGAGGAAGAATGAGAGTGGTAGATGCGCCAGTGGAAAATCTTTGATTGAAATCCTCTATTTAGAATTAATCTGTTATTGTATAATGTCGTATAGTCATATCAATGTGTCTTTGACACCTGGTCAATTAAAAAAATTGCAATCGGAATCAGCTAAAAAATGTGGAACCACAATCACGTTGAAACCCAACCAAATGACTGGTGGTGCAAATAAACTATCGCTGACAACTCGTCAAATAAAACATTTCAATTATGCACTTGCAGCCAAAAAAGGTGTTCAGATTACTCTTTCTGCGGCTGCTATCAAAAATATGATTAAAACAGGCGGTATATTTCCGTTGTTAGCTGCGATTCCAGCATTGATTTCAGCGGCTGCCCCAGCGGTGGCTAAAGCAGCGGCGTTAGGAGCCGTTGGTACTGCAGCAGGAATGGCACTAAAGAAGGCAACTGGGAAAGGATATAAAAAAAAGGGAAAGGGTCTAAGACTACCAGGAACCCCGTATTCGTGGTACAGCGGAAAGGGTCTAAGACTACCAGGAACGATTTATTAATTGAGGAACCTATGGTTTCCAAATCTTCGATGGTTCCCATGTCCAATTTTGATTTAATGGATGCTGCTAAAAAACTAGCGATTAAAAACTTTAGAGGTGTCTTTATGAAAGATCAATTACCACATCAACCAAACAGCGTTGAAACCGGAATCATTAATTTAGATAATAGCACCGGACCTGGTACTCACTGGGTTGCATACGCTATTGATCCACGTGGGATTGTCTATTTTGATTCATATGGATTAGCCCCACCAAAAGAGTTTATGCGGTATATAAAAACCCTTCCAATGAAGACTTGGTATTCTACGCTACCAACACAAACGATGATTGACCCACCAATATGTGGCAGCGAAGTATTAAATGTCCTTAACGCTATTTCTAACTCCTTGAGTAACCCAAGCGGAAAACCACCACATGTTGTCGTTAATGAATACACTAGTAATCGCTGGAAATCGAAACGATTTTAGAGAGAGAAAGAGTTTTACAATAACATGATTGATATTTGGGGGAGATCTTTGAAACCCAAACCCGATAGCACTGCACCACCTGATTCTGTCAAGGATGTAAAAAAAATAATTGAAGATGAAATCGCTGAGACGTTGAACTTAACAAATGTTGATCCTAATGAAATAGTTGTATTTCAAGACAAACAGGGTAAATTGAAATCCAGTGATGTGTCATTGAATGACATTTTGATACGGCAGCGCGACGCCGCTGAAAACTCTATTGCGCTGTATTCCAGCGGTGGACGACTTAAACCAGGCGCACTTGTGTCTACGATCACCGACGCGATTGCTACCAACGAACGTGAGCTGAATGATCTTATACGAGGTTATAATAGTTTTCGCAAAAATGTCGTACATAAATTCTTTGGAACACCGCTTGTGGTTGGCATGACTCTCGCTGAAATTAAAAACTATCTATCGCTATTCTTTTTTAACAAGGACGCGGGAAGGATGATGAATGAAAATGAAATCAAGGCAAATTATCTCGAGATTTCTAAACTAATAGAAGATCAAAAACCCACTAACGACGTCATTGTTAAGTTTTTGGGAACCCCGCTTGTGGCAGGAACGACTCTCGCTGAAATCAGTGAGTTTATCGGCAAGCACACTCACAATGCCTACATCGCTAATAATTTCTTTGGTATCCCGGCTACATCTACAATAACTCTCAAAGATATTAATATGTTTATGGTGAGACAAACAACACTTAATACCATCGTGGATAGATTTTTGGGGAGAACACCTGGTTCTGAAACCACATCGTTGACAGGTCCAACCCTCGCTGAAGTTAAAAAAGCTATTGACGAACAAAAGCTCACAAATGAAATGGTTAATAAGTTCTTTGAGGGTTCTAAAAGTTACAATATCACTACGACATATTCTGAACTCGACAGGAATTATAGTACCGAAAAAGGTTTTGGATTCAGCCTCCTTTTGGTTTCATTTTTTAAACGCCGGAATGGAACGATAATGAAAGATACCGAAATCAAAAAAACCTATCTCGACGTCATTGACGATATTATTAAACTAAAAGAAAAATCTGAAAGGGTAAAGCATGGGACCTTTGATTGGATAAAAGACTCTAATGCTAAATTGAAAGTCAATATCGGGGAGTGGCCCCATGGTATCTACAGGATGACGTTAATCTCTAACAAGCAATTTGATATCATCGTGAAAGGTAAAACCTACTTTGGTGGCACCGCGACAGTAATTATCGCGGGGGGAGAAGAAGAATTTGAGATTGTCGCGGTTGATAACACCGTTAGAAAACATATAGCCTGGTGTTTAGAATTCGTAGGTGAAGTAAACTACCCCCTGATCTACTCCCCGGAAGATGGTAATTAATTGAAAACACTAGTGTTTTTAAAATAACAATGATTTCATCAACGCAATGTCGCTATGATCAGGTCAGAGAATTTCAAACTAGACTCAAAACCCTCGCCGAGGAGTATCAAATAAAAATAAAAAAATACCGACGAAGAATCACCGCAATTGATATTACTATGTACTCGGTGTCAAGCGTTCTCGCTGGCGCCGGAATAATACTTGCATCGGTTACAATGATTGCCCCGGTCGTAGTTCCAATTTGCATTTCTGTGGTGGCTACAATCGGGGGTATATCAACCGGGATAGCAAAAAAGATATCATCATGCAGCCAGAGTAAACTGCAGAATTACTTAATTCAATTTCATATTGCATCAACCGCATATTCGCAGTTATCCCTGATGATATCGTCGTCACTCGATAATACAATTATATCAGATAGTGAATTCTCAGCGATGGTCAGTATTTTTGATTCCGCGATATCGAAATTAGAGCGACAACATGAATATAATAACAATGACAACACCGATGGAATCAGAAAACACGAACCCAAAAAACAAAATGATCTCAATAATATCAACATTACCAGATTGTGAGTTCTCAGTGATGGTCAGTATTTATGATTCCTCGATACCAAAATTAGAAATAAATCATGAGTATAATAACAATGACAACACCGCAGGAATTACTTCAACGAATAGTGGAGAACACGAACCCAGTACAAACAAGCATGATATCAATAACATCAACGAATCCAGAATTCAGTGTGAATTTCCCCTCTCCGGTCCCAGTGAAGGAGATAGCGCTAGCAAAATTACGAGTATACCACAGTTGGCCTAATATCAGATCAAAATCATTTGGTGGTCAACAACCGAATAATTCACTGGTGTTTGCGAATAAGAATAAAGACGACGGTACGCCAGACTGGAACGTCGTTTCGATACCAACAGGGTCATACCAAATAGAACAAATCAATAATGAATTCGCGCGTAGAATAAAATCGATTACTGGAAAAGAATCAAAAATCGCTATAACAGTTCATGAGCCGACACTATCATCCGCAATTGAGATAAGCACAGAAGGATACGTCGTAGATATCTATCAAAGTTCTATTAGAACCGTACTAGGATGGCCTGAATTACCACCGGAAAAATCCACCACCGACTTAACCACGGATGTACAATCATATCATGAAATCAATCCCAGTTATCGAGATGATTTATCTGATATAAGAAAAGGAAAAATCGCCGATAGATTTATATTCACCAACAAAGACACATTGCAATGGGATTTTATTATTAAAAGAACAACCGACTCATCTGTTACTATTTCATTTACGCTAACTGACGTCCGTGGTTATTTTAATGAGATTAAACAATTATATGACACACAACTAGAACAACTACGGAAAACAAGATCGCAAAAACACGTTGAAATAATAAATCAACTTATATCGGACATGGAATATATCTATGAACTAATTATTCAAACAATCATTAATGACAACAGCGACAATAAACAACGATTCCTAACCGATTATAATATCACAGAAGACAATCTGCGTAATTTCAAGTTTCCGAAATACAACGCTGATGAATTAGCAAGAATTGTTAAAACCGATATCAAAGCGCTACAAAAATCAGATTCAACTGTCCTCCTCAAATATAATAATGATCCAGATGGTGGCGGTAGGCATATCGCTCCGTTCAACGTGAATATTTCATCGGTGATTGCGCTCAATTTAGTATGTGATGTTATCGAAGGAAGCTATCAGATTAATCTAGAGCAATCAAATCAAGCTCAGCAGGGATATATTCTTTATTCGTTTGCACCAACAGCTCCTCCAGGATTCCTAATTATTGAAAACCCAATTAATCCTGTCTACATGCGATGCCATAATAATTCATTAACCAGAATTAATTTCAAACTCACCGACCAGTCAAATAATCTGATTGATTTACAAGAAGAGGTGTTAGCGATTAGTTTGTTTGTAAAGTCCTAAGGACTTGATCAAATATTCGGTTAAAATCATTTCTTATTTTTTGTTAACTTGTAGCAGCAGAGAGGGTGGATGACCACATCGTTGCGAGCAAAATTGATTAAAAAATCGTAAAATCTCCGTTTTTGCAAAAATGGAGACTTTTTTTTTGGTTAAATGAGATTTCGTTGGAAGCCTTATATTTTGTTCGAAAACGTTATCTATAGGCCATATTTTGTTCGAAAACGTGATCTGGAAGCCTTATTTTTGCTTGAAAACGTGGTCTGTTCACCCTCTCTGCTGCTGTCTGTCAGATGAATACCGTGCTGATAATTGCTTAGGACACCACACTGAGTTCTCATCCTTGTATGAATTCTTCGTAAAACAACAGCGCTAGTTATTCATTAGACAAGTTGTATTCCTTTTATATTACGCTGTTCATTGAGTAACTATTTTCTCCGGTAAAATTCCATTTACTAATATGATTCATTCGTTAACAGCATTAAAGAAGACAGATAATTATTTTGTTTGACACTAATTATTAGCAGTGTTAAAAGTTGTCCTTCGTACGCAGCTGGACATGTTACTTTCCTTGTTGATTGTTTTTTCACTTGTTTGTGCATTAATGTGAGTGATTTGTTTTGTATTTTGTTTGTCAGTTTTTAATATAAACAAGACTACAAAGAACAGCTGCTATATCAAAAATTTAAATATAGCACTCCTGCAACCATTAATAACAGCATTTGCGATCCTTTTTGTATCGTAAAAGATAGTATTTTTCACCTTTTTCGAATTCACTTTACCCACACCTCTTTATTCCAATATGTAAATTCAACGTCTGTGGACGCAATACAGTCAGATGCAGTACGTGCCGGATGCACATTCGCGTTGGCAAATTTTACGGTATGTCTATCATTATATTATGCTGCTTTATCATCATTGAATTTAATCTATAAAGCATTATCATTTTAAAATCATTCAACCATGATATCAAAATATCGTTAATTGTTTCCAATATGATGATACATGTCCGAAAGCATAAGTTTCCAAAATGATTACGAATATTAGATTTTACCTACATCTCAATATATGTAACTGTACATTAATGCCTCATGTTATAAACAGAATGCTACCAGAATGTAAAAATTCAGTTTCTGCTTTGATTTGAAATATATTTATTCTTTTTATCAAAAATGGTTTTGATACATTTTGAAAGTAGATTACATTGTCTAAATTACAATACAGTGTTCTTATTGGAATATGGTGTTTTCAGATTTTGTCAATGAACACTGTCTTTTATACAAATGTAATATGGTGTTTTCAGATTTTGTCAATGAACACTGTCTTTTATACAAATGTAATATGGTGTTTTCAGATTTTGTCAATGAACACTGTCTTTTATACAAATGTAATATCCAAAGTTAAATGCTTATCTTCTAAAGCATGTTTGCAGTGAAAAAGTGATGATGATGACGTTGACGATGATTATGAGATATATAATACCACAAACAAGAGGATAAAATTTCAATTATATGTTTAATCAAAAATATTATCATCGTTAAAATCATATTAGTAATGATAATTATGATGATTTTTACGGTGATATCATCATCATCATCATCACTAATAATAATAATAATAATAATAATAATAATAATAATAATAATAATAATAATTATTATTATTATTATTATTATTATTATTATTATTATTATTATTTTCTTCACCGAAGGTATGACTTGATGATGAGGGTGATAATACTCATCAACATCATTAAGGATGTAAGTTAGACCCGAAAGCAATAATGTGAAATAAATTCAGAGGGAGCAGTGAAATGCAACACAGATAAATTTCAGAAAGAGAGCAAGAGTTCAGGTAATTTGTTGTTGTAGTCATATAAACACTATTAAAGGACCATATTGTCAGATACGCATGAAATTAAACTGCAAACACTGCATACAAACAATTAAAACCATTTATGCTAAGACGCATCAATATTAACACTTGACAATCGGCATGCATCAGCGGGAAGACCAATGAATGTAAGCAACTGACATTATATACTTAAATACGAAGAGGAGTCTGACTAAAACTTGAAACATTACATTACACCCATTACATCATTATAGACATGGTAAGCATAATAGAAACATATGGCATTATAAAGTATAAATACATAAGCTGGGCGGCCAGTATAACCGGTGAAAGAGGAACATGAAATGTTGCTGTCATGTTTGCTCGCATGCCTGTATTGTCTGAGCCCGTTACTCGAAACCCGCGCTAAAATAGATTAATGACGACAAGTATTATACAACTAGGTCACCCGGGGACCTAATTTTACATGTAACATTTAACATATCTTAAAGGTGCAACGATATATCTAAAATTGTATTGCGATATATTGAGATATACCAAACATATAGTGCAATACGCATTGCAATACAGTATAACTTAATGAACACAATAAAAAAATGTAACATTTACAACTTGAAAATTATAACATCTCTATGTGATGTTACCCTGGAAGATTTCAAAATATGACAGTCAAATGAACATATAAAATAAATATAAAAAAGAAGCAAGTCTACAAACGCATGAAAGCAGACAGGTACAAGCACAACAAAAAAATCACTGCCATTTCTAGTCTGTTTTGATTTAAACTCTACAGGATCATGGCTTTTAAAAGTCTTGACACACTTGAACTATCTTTTCAATTCTTTTTATGCAAGAAGCTATATTTTTCATATATCGCATCTGACCTCAAAGCAATGCTCTGTGCGGTAACAATTTTTTTTTTGTACTAGAGACTCTCTCTGAGGTCGCGAAAGGAAAGGAAACATGTGCGGCTCAGCTTCCCAGCATTTCAAAGGATCCTAATCCAACGATATTAGAGATACATTCCTGAAGAAGCCAAACTTCGTGCTTCACTCTGCCATGTCTCGATTGAGTCAGCCTATCACCCTAATTTACTTGTATACAAATCATACAAATGGCCTTTTTCATATGAATAAAAGTGTCATTATTCAACAGGGCAGCTAAGGAAATGTACACGAACTTTTCTGGAATTCGTACTTTCTTGAAACGCAAGTCCAGTCGGAGGAGGGTTTTTAACTCCCAAAGTGAACGGGTTCATCTGATTTAATCTCATCTGCTGAAACATAGGATAAAATGGATTTCAGAGGGCCAGCCCTTTTTAAGACTTTAGTTCATTTTTTTGTGTGCAATCTTATAAACACTCTAATTAATAAAATGATACATAAAAGATAGCTTAGTCGTCATTGCAAAATTTCACTGGGAGGAATTGCACATGCCTACTATGCGCGTGACATGATAAAATAAATATAAAGGGAATCCCTTTGGAAAAGCGGAATATAAGAAAAGAAATATAAATGGCAGATTCAGTTTTAATAAATCTGTCCTGGGAAGCTAATGGAACTTGTCATGCCTACCACTCCTCCTAGCAGTGCCCTGATTGGGGCCACATTTTCAACTTAAATGACTGGGCCCAGTAGGGACCAGCAAATATAGCAATAAAGTAACACAATACAATAACGCACATGTATCTACCGGAAGCTATGGCTGAGAAAATGTCCCAGATTATTCTTTGATACTGATAGGACGGTTAACTCGAGATGCTTCAAATGCTAGTCTAACGTTTTTTTATTTGATCTAGCAAACTGACTTAAATCAAGGATCTAATTGCGTGCATTTATACAGATAATCTTGGTTCTTTATGTTTAACTGAGTTAAATCTTGTCAAATTAATCTGCCATAACATAAAAACGCTATCACTAAAGTGGCTTCACAAAATACGGTGCAATTAATTTTAATTACATTATATAAAGTCGTAAATGTATTACGATTCAGATGCTTTTACTGTGTTTATGACTAATTGTATATGTGGCAATATTTTTAGACTGATTAAAAAGTCAAAATTATTATAGTTATTTCTTGTATATTTACTTGTAGACAAATTATACAAATGGCCTTTTTCGTTGTCTGAACATATAATCATTTACCAGGGCAGCTAAAGTAATGGACATGAACTGTTTTGGAATTGGTACTTTCTTCATACGGCCATCGGAAAATTAATAATGTCCTCTGCAAGTGTAACGCCTTTCTCCGCCCAAAAACCGGATTTCGCTGGCGTTGCTTCTCACTTTCGTAGTAATTATGTCAGCATGAAGAACAGGCTGCAATTCCAGGAACCTTTCAATAATGTCTGCTGTGGAGTTCCACATCATGCACACGTCTTGGATAAGATTTTAAATATGAGCAAGTTAGTTGTGCCTTTACGTACATCAGCAGCTGTATTGTCCCTGTGACAAAATGACACTTTCTTTTAAATACGAGCGATAATTATTGATACTCTGACGATATTTAATGACTGGCGCTCTGCTAGGTCAAAATTATGAGCATACTAATCTATTGAATGGTTGCAACCGGACATTGAAGGAGCCACACCCATATTATCTTCATCGTCCTTCAATAAGGCAATATTCTTGCAGGGACTCAATTCCCCAATAGCATCCACTACTGCTTTAACTATGTTCCAGACGGCGTAACTCTTTGAAAGTTTCCTGGTCGGCAGAACGAATAAATGCATCTTCCAGTTTTAAGATAGAAGCAGTATATCTCACATAAGGCTGTGTGACTCGACTCGTCCAAGACATATGTGGTAAGTGCAACATGCATGTTCAGGATAATTATTTTTTAATCATGTCTTGGTAAGCTTTATAAATGTCATTTTGAATGAAGGGCAAGCTCGACGGAACGTTATATCGAGGATCAAAAAACCTAAAGCATTTCTTGTAAAAGCATCCTTTGTTACAACACTGAAAGCTTGAAGATCTTTTTCGTACGTCAGTGACACACTTCTTGCAACACCAGATTTAATTTCGCTACTGCTTGTCATTTCCTTTAAATTCAAAAATTGCCGCAAAGCACTGGTTTGAATATTTTGTTCAGAATGACTTCAAAAATCTATTGTGAGATAATAAATCTCTCAAAATTGAAACTAGGTCTGCATACCTTTCAACTAACTTGAAAATGAGTGATTTTCAAGTTAATTCAAAGATGTGCAGACCAGACTTTTAATTTTCAGATATAAACTAACTTGAAAATGAGTCAACGTTAATCGATATTTGGAGATGAGGAAAGGAAGCTTCTGATAGACAATGTATTTTGCGTCATTACAAACACAGTCTCCTGAGTACTGTTCATTTAGTGTCATTACGAACAGGACATAAGCATCTGAGGCAAAGTGACGTTTATAAATTGTTATTAACTGAAACATTACCCCTTCCCTGCTCTTTACTTGCCATCATACTCCGTGACCCCTGTTAAACTTTGACAGAATAGTGGTACTGTGCATATTTCTTTATGCTCTTTTGCACTCTATGCGTGCATCTTGGAGAATAAGAAATATGGTTCTCGAATTAAATATTATGTGAAATACATAAAGTTACGTATGTCTGATTTAATTTGTATTTTATTTAAGATAATTATTTGTTGTTAGCTTTAATTTGCTTATTTTTCATCACATGCTAATGTAGTGTAATTTTACTTACTAGAGATGATATCTTCCAGAAAATCAGTTGACCTGAGTCATTTTTTCGTAAACACCTTAAGGCTGACCTAGATCATGACCTTAATTTAAAATTCCTTACAGCCACGTTAACAAGCTCTTTTTTATACTTTATTTTTGTGAGAATAATAAGAGCAAGATTGAGGCTGTATTGGATACGTGACACTAGACTTGTAAATAGATTTGGTGAAGTAAACAACATATTTTTTTTTCCTTTTCTTTCTTAGCGTAAGGTGATTGCATGTTGTCATGGTCATGTTAGGAGTACATGATATAAAAATGATTACGTGACCCTCATACGGGTACCTATTTTACTTTTCCAATTACTGTATAACCTTTGTCTTAGAGAGACAATCTCTGTCGGAATTAGAACATTTGATGTCAGGTCATTTTCTTCTGTTGTAGTCAGTTTTCGAGTTAAATGTTTAGTTTCTTCAAATTATTTGGATTTTGAAAGATAAATTCGCTGCTCTGGAAATATTTGAGTGCTCAAACAGTTATTAAAAATAATATTCGGATTTCAAACACCGGAGTGTTTTTTCTTGTGTTTCTACAAGGAACTGACGATTAAACAATATACAGACTACATCATACGTCATCATCTTCCATCTTGGATCTTTTGTCAAGATTCAAACTTGAATTCATTAGAACATTTCATTACTAAGACCTTTAAAGTTTAATTTGTGGATCATTTTTTGCACTGTTTTTAAAGGGAAATAAATTATTAGTTAAATTGTTCAAAGCTTGTTGTTTTCATTCTTTGTTGTCGTTTAGTAGAGCCTAAACATATACCAGTATGATGAAAGTAAGACCGGTATAGCGGTGAACCACTCACATATCTCAATTGTACGAGACTAGACTATACATAATAAGCATACTACAATTAAAATGCAACTCATTTATAAATCCACTGGAAGCAGAGAGCATGCTATAGCACACGCGCACACACTCGCACTTGAACAAATCTGTGTGTGTGTGTGTGTGTGTGTGTGTGTGTGTGTGTGTGTGCATTATAGTGTTTGTAAGTTATCTCAATAAAGAAAATTGATTCGTATCTTAAATGTGAAAGATAAACTGTAATTGCAATTTAGAAGCTATTCGCTATGTCTCGCGAAAGGCATTGGCGTTTACCTTGAGTGAATGCTGATCGTGTGTGATTATTTCAGCAATTCTTATAGATCTTGATTTTTCGTCACATGGTGTTTCAATGATTTGCTCTGAACTGGCATTAGGTCTTTTCTATGTAATGGAGAAAATAGGTGTTCTATTGGCTACACAACTAGTGAAACAGAATTGATTATTCTCAACATTTTACGTGCTTAACAATTCTCTTTACGCATGTAGTCTAAAATAGTACGAACAGTGATCAGATCGGTGGACAACTGGAGTCGTCTTTGACGTGGCCTAGAGCGGTAGCATAGCTACATTGACGAATTTACTAGTCACGTTGAACATTTACCACACACAAACTGCCAGTCACCCTAATGCGTTTGCCGAGTCAGAATAAGTTTAACTGATACATGGCCAGTCACTTAGTCATCCTGCATTTACTTCCTCCTTTTGGTTTAAAATGAATACGTTGGTAACAGCGGATTTTTTTTTAGCTGAATCGCGTGATAGTCAACCTTTAACACGTGACAATAGGCATAAGGTGTGGCTGAGACATTAGATGCACATACCAAATTGTTGATAACGTCTTATTCCGATAAAAACCTCGAAGTTTACTGAAGTGTGGATCAAACTTTCTGGTTGTCGGATGGATCATCTGAACTTCTCGATAATTGATTTAATTTCATATTAATTTGTAAATACGAATAATCCATTGAAGATTTAGGTTAAATGTGCATTGTGCTTGATTAAGTACAAATATTTCATTCATAAAGTGTTTTTGGTGTTGAACAACAAACTGACAAACAGTCACTTATAATGTGGTATGTGTTCAGTTCATCACACACATAGAAGTTTCCAGTTAGTTAGTGTTTTCCTTTTCCCGGATCGTGCCCTCTTTATCATAAGACAATGACGTGCAGTCGCCATCTTTTTTCCCTTGAGAGAGAACCGGAAAGGAATCCCCTTTTGTGTACATTATCTTGATCAATGTAAGTAAAGAATTCATTCAATGCTGACCCGGGTAGAACTAGTTATACATTTCTTTCGGCGTCACTATCATTAAAAATGTAAAGAATCCCGGAAATACATGGACTGAATGATTAAAGCTATGCTATCTACGAGAATATAAGGAAGGATAGGATTAGATTTATTTAACGTCGGCATGGTTTTAAACAATAATTCAACATAAACTCTAATGAGCTTTTCTTTTTAGCGACATTAGATAAAACAAATAAGGAACCACATCACACATGATTAGTAAGACGTCCAAACAGATCATGACACATAAATATAGAATGAAACAAAGCACACAAAGCATGACTTATAATACGAGCAAGCCAAAAAATTAATAATTTAAAAGTCAGTAATTAAAAAATATTTAGTGTCTAGGATAATTTAAAAAACATTTCAGGACTATTTAAAATATTGAAACTTAATTGGTCAGAATTTAATTAAATGCATAAGCATCTAATTAGGACTTTACACCTTACTGGAAAAGAAAAGAGCTAACAATAGGCTACATACTTGGTACATAAGAATTAACAACAAACGCTAAAATTATAAGCTGTCATCATGGAGGGATGTGTGGGTTTACTTACAGATGCTATATTTCCAGTCTTTTTCATTCCAGGATTGAATAATAGGTATAAATAAATAGCGTTTGTGATTTGGAATTTTAACGTTGCTTAAACAATGTTTCAGTCATATAGCTACGATGCGTGTGACAGTTTACAGTGATGTTAAACAATGGGGAATCATGCGGCAGACATGTAGCATGATGTCCCACCCAGTCACATTATTCTGACGCCAGGCCAACCGGTCCTAACACTAACCTCTTAATGCTAAGCGTCAAAGCACGCTTTTGTGTTTTCCCAAGTTTGGTAATGTTCATGTCCTTGCACCAATGCCACGCTAAGGTACATAACTTGAAATTGGATACATGTATACAAGATTGTTAGTTAGATGGGTCTAGATAGCTTATGACCAATAGGTTTAAAGACAGACAGTTGATTTGAATATTTCGTTTAAAACTATTTTATTTGTTTATAAAATTGCAGTTGATGGTCAATACTAGTTCCGAGCAGTTAAACAATTTCTTCACAATTTAAGACAGCACTGCAAATAGGCTTCATACAGAATGTCTTTTTACTCACAACTATTACTTGAAACTTTACTGGCTTGGCTTGCCTTGATTTTGTTTAGCAGTGAACCAGTCAATGAGAATGTTTGACTCCACTTAAAATGTGTTACTCAGTATTAAAATCTGGTGAGGAAAATGACAAAGTGTTATTGTTGGCATAATTGTACTAAGAACCATATTTAGAGAAATAAAAGATATTGTTGACAGAAACATAAACATGCAGTAGTCTAAGGATCGACTCCTGAAGAACCCATTTTTGAATTTTAGACAAACCAATCAGGACACCATGAAACTTATTTTGCTGCTTACGATAAGAGCCATACTGAATCATTTGACGAACCATATGCCCTTAGCCTGCAAATTGGAAGGTCATGATGGAGACAGTCAAAACCTTTGGATAAGTCTATCAGGACTGCAGCCAAATATTTATTTTCATCCATAGCCTTCCTCCAAATTTTTAAAACAACATAACATTGTGGATCATGACCCTTACATAATGCACCTAAATGTGTGTTTAACATGCTCTTAAAAATGATGCTAACTGGGTCACAATTGATTTATCAGACAGTTTGGGTATGATGGGTACAAATGTGATAGGTCCATTATCATTTTTTGCGAGAGGATTTTCTTTCTGAATTTTGGAACAACATGAGGTTCAGTCAGACGATCAGGAAAAAAATATGATTGTATAGGTTTCTTAATTAGATCTGTATATGTTCCACAAGGATTGGTACCCCAGATTTTAACCCTTTAACAGGAACATAATCCCCTTTGAATTTAAATTGATCATTTCATACAAGTATTTATGGTTAACTTGCTTAAATTAAAGAAATGCGTCCATGTTCCCATGTCTCCGATACTCTGGGTTAAAGGGTCAAACTAAACATCATTACTAATGTCTAATGCCACGTTTCCCTACAAATTATTGACGATTTCACACATTTCTCTGTCATTGTTAAAAATGTATGTATCTTCAGCGAGAATGTTTTATCTTGACGAACATTTATTAGAAACATATAGCTTAATAGTCGATTAGACTCTCCTAGATTTAGTATATTCTTCACATCGTGTTGAAAGATAAGCTTTCAGATACTTATCTATCTTTAAAATTGTTTAACAAAATTTCTCAACTTCCTATAGTTTTTCCAGGCTGTGCATATCGGATAGCATTGGTAAGAAATGTCTTTCAGAATGATACCACCGTTAAAGAAATAAGATGGCAACTAACCACTCTTGTCTGTATTACATAATGGATACGCTCAAGGAGAAGAAAGATCTTAATAACGTCAAGTCCTGTTTCTGCAACATTAATGATAATTCCAATAATTGATATACCTTTATACTTTGAGATTATTACGTCACTTTTTCATATAAACGGTTAAACGAAATACATATTCATTATTGTCTTGATAAGCAAATTAATATATGAATAAATGTATTTAATATAAATGAAGTGCACACAGTCAGTAAGTTCGAACAATGAGAGAGAGAGAGAGAGAGAGAGAGAGAGAGAGAGAGAGAGAGAGTGGGTGGGGTGTTGATTTATGTACATTTTATTTCATGTTTATGTCGAAAAGTAAAACCAATCATACAAAATACATTAAAAAAAAGCTTGGCAGTAATTTGAGAATAGAAGCTATCCAATTTGAAAGACAAAATAGACTTGTTAGCACACTTGGGTGTATGCTGACCATCCAGCATGGCATTAGATGAGAAAATGTATACCATTAGGCAATTATGAATGACCACTTTATTGTATGACACCGTGAACATGCAAAATGGGCTAGACGATATATAGTTATCATGCATACATATGGAAGCACAGAGCATCAACAATTAAGAATAAACGGATAACAAAACACGTTATATATCAGCCTGATGCACAAAGGTTTTTGATACGCTTTTTCCACACAGAAGTAATATTTAACACACAAGAAATGGAAAAAAATAACTTTACTAGTAAGAAGTAGCAAATTATCATTTAAAAAAGAGTATATACAAAATTAAGATATGACAGTAAACCTACGTTTATAGTGGTTTATTTTTCTACGTTAACACCCGAACTATTTAATCGTGAGGTATCAGCCAAATGATATATGCTAAACGTGCTCCAGAACAAAAGTTTGTCACCTCAGTCCCTTTTGTATACGTGACCTAAAAAGCGTTAGCATTGGGTTGACAGTATATGTCACTGTCACAGTAAATTACTTTTTTGTCATTTTGTAAACTATTTCACTCCATCTGAAAACAATTCAAGTTCGAATCAGCAATGCATCACAACGGGTTTGTCGTCGTTGTCAAGAAAGTAAGGGGAAATAACTTCAGGGATGCATGAACGGCATCTATTCATATTTCTATATCATAGATTAATTTTCATGTCTGAAATGTAAGGCACTTTCTATTTATTAGCTCAGAAGGTACTATTTTTGTTGTTGCAGACACAATTTTGTAGTCGCACACAATCAATGCTGTGAAATCTAATGTTTTCACATTGGAAAATATAAGGATAATTTTTTGTCACATGTGAAAATATAGGACTGGAAGAAAAAAAGAAAATCATTTCGACACAAAGTCTCTGTTTTTCCAACTTATGTATACAATAATAAAATGCACTCAAATTTATAAATAATATGGCACCAAAAGCTGGCACAGAAAGAGGTTTTTTCTTCAAATATAAACTTACAAATCTAATCACGGGTACATTTCGAAATTAACGATTGACACACGATATACACTAATAAGGCTTGTTTGTGACAAGGCATCTATTGTAATATGACTTGTATTTTAACAAGTCTTATAATGTAGCAGGATTTGTATTGTAGCAAGGCCTGTATTGTAACAAGTCTTATAATGTAGCAGGATTTGTATTGTAGCAAGGCCTGTATTTTAACAAGTCTTATAATGTAGCAGGATTTGTATTGTAGCAAGGCCTGTATTGTAACAAGTCTTGAATTTTAACAGGGCTTGTATTGTAACAAAGGCTAGTATTGTAACAGGGCATGTATTTTAACAGGGTTTGTATTGTAACATGGCTTATATACTAATAGTGCTTGTATTAGAACAATGCTTGTTTCAAACAGGGTTTGTATTATAACAAGTTTTGTATTGTAACAGGATGAAAGACAAAAATTAAAATTGTCTTTGAGAAACTAAACTGGTTCAAAACTGTGACAACATAATATCACTTAGGACGTTAAACATTAAAGTAAAATGAATATATACTGGTTTTTTTTTAAATCTCATTATACTTTTTAAAACAAAGAGCTTTTATTTGCTATTATCTTTTTGTATGCAAATTAATTCCAGCAACTCAAGTTATCAGACAAGATTTGTGTAGTTGTACATTAAGATATGTAGATGTGATACTGCGATACATATTATTGTTACGGTTATAGACCTCGAACCGAAAATTATACATAGTCAAGAATGCAACTGTGTTTGCATGATTTCACGGTTATATACAGCATTATGTAGAAAATTAACGCACTCAAGTTCACACCCCTAAAGTTTGCTTGATATTCTTCCCAGTGCAGCTTTTGCAGACTGATGGGTAGGCATTGTTGATGTCATACACGCCCCTTTGTCAGGTGAACATTAATTTAATTATAAGATCTGATAGGGAATTTTCTATAATTATTGGTAAGAAACTGGATTTCTGTCCCGTGTTTGCTTTAAGCAAACTGGGGATATTTTCTAGTGGCCGCAGAAAATATACTCTTTTTTCCAGCGATACTCATTAATCGACGATCAAAAGGAACTTTATTGCACGTTTTGCAGCACAATACGTATTATTCTTAGGAGGGAATATTTATATTACATTTGTTTATGGGATTTTTAAAAAAAAAAGTTTTCTTTTATTGTCTAGCTATCATAACAGATATCAACTACATCAAGAGTTACCTCCCCTGGCTACCACGTGTCACTATATGTATCTAGTCCTAACCGTAAGACGTATCACATGTTGATCTTGATTTTAGTGCTACGTCTTGCGAGCCGAATGACGCCATAGTGTAGTTAGTTCCGATGTCTTCGACATTGGAACGATAAATCAAAGTTTCAGGAATATCGAACATACTTGGCAACCTATATAGACACTCTTCCACTAATATATGTTTAATTAATTATACTTACTGCGCTGTTTTTATCCAAAGGAATCAACAGTTGACACTTGCAAACGGACGCATTTTTTGTTCAGTTGACATACATTTGAATTTGCTGAAATGCGACAGTTGTCGAGGTATGCCGAAGTATGTTTAAGTTAGGTTCTAATCGGAAAATATATTTTGAACGAAACGAAATAAAATCGTGATGTTTGTTAAAACCCATTTGATAATTTCGTTTCGTGAAAATAAAACAGCTTTATTGAAACTTACTTCGGCATTCCTCAGCCACCATGGCATTGAAACGTGTTTCAAAGGAACATGAAAAATGCGTTCATTTCCTAGTGTCAGAGTTAGAGTCGATCACGATCAAGACAGCAAAGTAAGTATATCAATAACTCTTAAATATGTGGATAAATGTTGATACTTATTGCCAAGTATGTGATAAACATGAAAATTTCACCTCTTATTCTCTGTTCATTATATTTAAAAACACTACACAGCGCTGCTCTTTAGGCAGTAAGACCCAGACGCGAGCAAACATAAATATCAGCGTCGGGGCTTACATTGTAGGACTATATATGTATCCTCACAAGGAGGAACTGGTAAAAGTGCGAAGAAAGACAAAAGGCGACACTGCATATACTTCCGTATTATAATGTTAGTACATTAAACTTTATTTCATCACAATGGTTCAGATGTTAACTCTAAAACAGCGAAATAAAAAGGCACATCTGAAGAAATTATACTAATAATGGGCTTTGATCAATTGGTCATAGTCTTAAAAGGCATCCTTGTGAAAACTATAGCAGCAACCCAAATGTTCCATTTTTTAAACTTAAGCACGGAAATTTATTGAAAAGATGCATTCAAGTTTAAACTTGTTAAGGAATTTTGAAATAGGACAAATTATATATCAACAAAAAAGAACGAAATACCAAAGTTAGCGGAAACAATCGTTCATTAGACCCACATGGTTGTATCGGTTTACTCTTTGAAATAGTATTACTAACTTGGAAACAAATATCCTCTCGAAAGTTGAATACAAATACATTAACCAAATGCATTTTCCATAAATTATTTAAAATATCGACATTTTTGCATGCTAGTATACAATATATTATTGGGAAGTAATATCAATATTTATATTTATGAAAAATAAACCATGATAATTACGATTACATGCTTCATAAATGAATCGTTTACAAACAACACTTATTTTAATTATTTGGAGATATTATTTCTCCCAGGTTCTTAAGTAATAGATATTTTACTATTTAGCAAACGGCATCGTTTGAGTTGAATAAGCCATAATAGAATACAGTCAACATGAAGGTTAGTTTATTCATGTATTAACTTCCATGTGATTTACAATTATCCTGACAATAAGAAAATATTTAAATACACATATTTCATTGATGACCAACATATTTTATTCTTTAATTTTCAGTTAGTTTTGAACTTTTTACATACATGATTACCCTGAACAAAGCTTCATTTATTTATTCATAATTAATGTTCACATTTCTTTCACTCATTACGTATTTAACTAATTCGGTTGCACATTAATTTATATAGTTACGTATTAGATATTGAAAAAAAGTCCATAAGGTTAAGTTTGTGCGCAGCATTGTTTATCAAAACTAGTAGAGTAAAAGATGAGGAATGGAGTCACCTTGTTGACTATTGAACAATTACCTACATGGCTGTCAAGGTGATGTATGTGTTGAACCGCCTCCTCTGCAACGGGTTTTAAACGAGCATGCATACTTATGATCATTTGCCCTCCGATGTTGATATTATTCACAGTAACCTTTGTATTTGTCTACGTAGTAAGTAAGTGAACAAACAGGTAAATACTGTAAAGCAAAAAAACAGTAGTAGGCAAATACTGAAATTGATTACCATCTTTAAATTTTTGTTTCTCTTTCATTATTCATTTTTTTATCACGTGCATGGTGTAAAAATTATATGTCGCAAATGTTCTGTTTCGTTTTCCTCCAAATAATGAGCAACAACTGCAAACAGTACGTTAACAAAGTAAGTGATGTTATGTTATGCCCCTTCATAGCGGGTTTGAAGGAAAGCTATTTAATGTTAAAATATAGACTCAGAGAAATTTAATAAATTAATTTTCAGACTATAGTGTTTCAGAAAATGTGTTAGAATTTCGCGTTTCTATTAATACGGAGTATATTAAATGAGTCTCTAAACGTCACTGATAGTTGAAATGAAATTGATGAGGATGGAACTAGTGACAGTGGAAATAAAATTGGTGGGGATTGGACGAGTAATAGTTGAAATGAAGTTAGTGACGATGGGACTAGTAATAGTTGAAATTTAGTCGGGATGGGACTAGTAATATTTGAAATGAAGTTGGTGGGGTTGGGACTAGTGATAATTGAAATGAAGTTGGTGGGTATGGGACTAGTGATAGTTGAAATGAAGTTACATGTAGTGGGGATGGGACTATTAATAGTTGAAATGAAACTGGTGGGGATGGGACTAGTAATAGTTGAAATGAAACTGGTGGGGATGGGACTAGTGATAGTTGAAATGAAGATGATTTGCGTTGGGACTTGTAATAGTTGAAATGAAGTTGATGGGGATTTGACTAGTGACAGTGGAAATGGAATTGGTGGGGATGGGACTTGTGATAGTTGAAATGAAGATGGTGGGGATGGGACTAGAGATAGTTGAAATGAAGTTGGTTTGGGATGGGACTAGTGACAGTGGAAATAAAGTTGGCGGGGATGTGACTAGTAATAGTTGAAATGAAATTGATGGAGATGGGACTTGTGATAGTTGAAATGAAGTTGGTGGGGTTTGGACTGGTAATAGTTTAAATGAAGTTGATGGGAATGGGACTAGTGACAGTGGAAATGAATTTGGTGGGGATGTGACTAGTAATAGTTGAAATGAAGTTGGTGGGGTTGGGACTAGTGATAATTGAAATGAAGTTGGTGGGTATGGGACTAGTGATAGTTGAAATGAAGTTACATGTAGTGGGGATGGGACTATTAATAGTTGAAATGAAACTGGTGGGGATGGGACTAGTAATAGTTGAAATGAAACTGGTGGGGATGGGACTAGTGATAGTTGAAATGAAGATGATTTGCGTTGGGACTAGTAATAGTTGAAATGAAGTTGATGGGGATTTGACTAGTGACAGTGGAAATGGAATTGGTGGGGATGGGACTAGTGATAGTTGAAATGAAACTGGTGGGGATGGGACTAGTGATAGTTGAAATGAAGATGGTTTGCGTTGGGACTAGTAATAGTTGAAATGAAGTTGATGGGGATTTGACTAGTGACAGTGGACAGTGGAAATAGAATTGGTGGGGATGGGACTAGTGATAGTTGAAATGAAACTGGTGGGGATGGGACTAGTAATAGTTGAAATGAAGATGATTTGCGTTAGGACTAGTAATAGTTGAAATGAAGTTGATTGGATTTGACTAGTGACAGTGGAAATGGAATTGGTGGGGATGGGACTTGTGATAGTTGAAATGAAGATGGTGGGGCTGGGACTAGTGACAGTGGAAATAAAGTTGGTGGGGATGGGACTAGAGATAGTTGAAATGAAGTTGGTTTGGGATGGGACTAGTGACAGTGGAAATAAAGTTGGTGGGGATGTGACTAGTAATAGTTGAAATGAAATCGATGGGGATGGGACTTGTGATAGTTGAAATTAAATTGGTGGAGTTTGGACTGATAATAGTTTAAATGAAGTTAATGGGAATGGGACTAGTGACAGTGGAAAGAATGTTCATCGTGTTTCAAAATGTTGGGATGAGAATTTCAAATTTCGGGATGAAAATTTCACATTTTAGGATGAGAATTTCACATTTTGGGGATGAGATCAGCTCCACTTACAGGGATATGTCATTCACATTATAGTCTTATGCACTTAAACTATTCTAATGCAGTTATTTCTGCATTAAATTATCTGTCTTACAGAAATATCTTATAATTTAGGACTGTGACACTCAAACGCTCCGTATGATGCCATTGCAATGATCTAACTTACTCTCCACACATTGCTGTAAGTTTTGTGATAGCTCCCATTGGTTTTTTAAATTTTTATAACCTGCCATAAGTTGCACATGGTACTATCAGCATACTTCTGCAAACCTAGTATATTTGGTAGAAGAATAGTCACTTTAATACAAGTCCGTTACATTATATGTGTCCCCATGTAAGGTTTTATGTTTATTCGCGTTTTATTTACTTTATTTGCTTGAATGCTTAATATCATGTTGAAATATCCTTATCTAGCGTAGTTTCATTTCATTTATCTATATATCATTGATGTACGGGATTAAGAAGTCCCGTGTCTCTTGACAGGCCTGGTTTAGTATTTGGAACAAGGCGGAAGAGTCCGATTTTACCGAAGTATGTATGGTTAATGTATCCTGAAAAAGTCAGAATGATTATTTTATACAGCCACAGTGGAAATTATTACCCCAAATATATGGCTTAAATTTGTATTAGAAAGATCAACGCCATTGATCAGAAACATAAAACCTTCATTGTGCTGTAATTTCATTTTACATGATAACATTTCTTGTTTATTGTAATGTTTAGCATTTTTAATATAACACATGGAGTTAATCCCGGCACTGGGGGAATATTTGAGTGGTATAACCAATACTAACAACTGAGTACCTGACTCAGGTAATTTTTGGAACATAACACATGTCATTTCTCTTTGATGAACACACCTATGCACATTTGAACATGCATACATTCATTGTGAGGTATGGTGTTTCACTGGTCCTGAACAAAATATGTTGTAGTGCTCAGACATGAGCTACATATTATTTTTAATATTATTCAATGGTCACGTTTGCTGTCTAAACCGTGAGAATTTAATTTATCTGATTACAAATTTACATTTGTTTTTGAAATTCTGTTAAAATTCTTTTTATCACTATTTTTTTATATTTTAAACACATTTTCAAACATAAATTATATTGGACGTGAAAAACGTTTAACTGCGTTGAAAACCGCTTATAGTTAAGAACAATGAGGTACATCTGGCATTAGAGTGTCAAAAGAACTTGTTCCGATAACAGCACTCTGCTGAACACCAACACTACACACTGACACTTGTCACAGGCATCGTTGGCCATGCAAGAAGATTTATTGAGTAAAAATTTGCGGCATGCAAATATATTTGGCCGTATTGGTCATAAATATGTTGATAAGATCTGACTAAGATCACAAATTTGTCTTTTCGAGTCAGTAATCCTAATATATCGTCAGAATATTCCTATCTTTTTATTGTTGTTATTATTGGTACTGGTTTTAAGGCAATTATTTATTCCTTGGAAATTTATCATTATGACATGAGATTTTGCATGCATTTTGCTAGTGTGCATAATGAATAATTGAGCACTGATGGAGTTCCAGAAGTGAAATCTGTGCCCCATGGTACCGCTCCGGTGGCCTAGTGGTTAGAACGTCCGCCCCAGAAGCTGGAGGTCGTCGGTTCGATCCCTGGCCGAGTCATACCAAAGACTTACAAAAATGGTACTTACAGCTGCCTCGCTTGACGCTCAGCACTTAGAGGTTAGTGTTAGGACTGGTCGGCCTGGTGTCAGGATAATGTGACTGCTTGGTGGGACATCATGCTACATGTCTGCGGCATGATGTCTCAGTGCTAGACATTACTATAAACTGCCTCACTGCAGACATCGTAGCGATATGACTGAAAAATTGTTAAAGCTACGTTAAAAATCCTAATCAAAACGAAAACTGTGCCCCATGACACGACTGAACAAATATGACAGTAAAGGGCTTTCAATCGTATTCAATGTATACTCACGTGCAATCAAATAATGTTGCCTTTGCAAAAAAATAAAATAACTTGTAGACGATATCTTTTCATAAAACAACCTTCAGAATTTGACACAATTAGGTTGAGAGCATTCTGGCATGATAGGGTTTTCATATTCATACAAATGATGTCGATCTACTTTCAGTATGATCGCCATTACAAACAAAAACAATTAAGCAAATTGGTCTCTGAAAGCTGCACAGCGGAATTTTACCAATTTTGGACGAAGCCATCTGGTAATAAATGCCTTTCAGTATTGAATTAACGATGCTGATGTGCCACCAATATGTAGATAATGGTACAAAAAAGAAAACCTTCAATACATATTTTCATAACATAAGCCTCATACTGAATCAAATTCTTTTTACCAAGCGAATGAAATACGTGCTTGAGTCTGTTTCGTTGTCAACCGTTTTCACCAAGGTCCTTGGACCTCAAGACAACAGTCGCTGTGAACTGAAAGGTTCTTAACACTAAAAATAGTTTTCTTCTAATTATCTAATGATCCACTTCACGAAACTCTCATTGCACACTTACGAAGTGTTCGTTTGTTTAGAAATTTGTATGACTTATTAGTAAGATTTTCCAAGCCGAATATTAGTACTTAACCCGATGCAATAGAAAACAAGACCCAAACACACAATACAAATAATATTCTTATCTCAAGTTGCTAATCATGTATACCTATAAAATCCAGATAATTCATTGTGTTAAGAGATTTTGGAGTGTCCAGTTTACGCGCCTAATATATGCTATCATAAAGGAGCGTAATAATTATGTCTGATACGTGAAATTAGTCAGTTACACGAATTGAAAAATATCTTCCAAACACTGACTACCCATTAACAAATAATCACTAAAATCGAACAAAGCACATACCCATTATTATGACATTTACAAAGCCTCTGAAGTTCAATCGTCATACTTGTGGTCATAATCCCAATCGAGTACACCCTCGAACCAACCACGAACACGATTCGTATTTTCAAGACATAATGCCATATATGACTCAGATTCAATGGGCATGATCTCCTAGATTAAACGTTTTCCATCAAACTAAATATAAAGCATAATTAGTCATCGGCTAAAACAAACAAACATATAAACAGTAAGAAAAACACTACAAATAGTTCACCCAAACTTGACCCTCATTTGACTGGCTATCAAGGCTGCAAACTCTACTTTATTAATAGCAGGCTGCAAGTCCATCCAAACAAATTAGGATCTTCTCAGTCGAGCTCATTAAAAAAAAGAAAAGACGACCTAAGAATAACTCCGATCTCTTACCGGCTGACAAGCCTCCAACATCAAGTCCTCCTTACAATTCGTCCCAACAAGAAACACGGCGCTGCAACAAGCGCTCCATACACCTCATCGGTCCCAGTTCATATAAGGTTACACTTTTACGCGCATGCATAATCTCACGCTGCTATAACAGCTATAAAGCTTCCTCTGGAAGTTAAACACTTCCATCAGTATCCACAAGATGATAACCAAAATGTAAATCCCGTTGGTGCTTCCAAATGAGAGTATCGCACGCTCGAGGCTATCCAAGCCTAACCATTCGGTCATTCTGCCGCCGAGCCAAGAAACCTTACCCATGAGAGAGCAGTCCGAACAATATCAAATAGATGATTACAAATAATACATGATATTATGTACTAACACGTCCAAGACACAAACAAACCAGTTATTTATTTAACCAATCTGTAATGCTTCTAGTTATTTTTCGTGTATTATGGGCAGTTTCAGTGATTTACAATGAACACTGATCTTCAAAAGAGTATTGAATATATGCATAATGAAAACCTAATAGTGTTACCGCTGTTCTACTTGAACGCAACAGCATTCAAAGTACACCGTTGGAAACGATTCTGATAAAAAAAAAATGAGGCCCACCCTGCTCACCTCATCCAAAATTCGGGTACGGAGACTACACTTATTACAGGACCACTCGTCTGTGCCAAAAGCGAATGTAGTCCCGTGCCCGCCCCAATGAAACTAAAAAGCGCCCAAATGTATCGTTACCGTGAGACCATATTAGATGACAATGCATCTTCTCACAAGGTAAAACCACTAACTATTATCTAAACAATCACAAAAAAATGTCACATTTCACTCTTGCAGCTACCTTCAAAGGCAGATTCGTATGCCGAAAATAACTCATTGCATTTAAAGATTCATATCGTTATTCAGGGCTGCTTGTCTAAAACACAAACAAATTTTAATTTGCTCAATATAACCAAAAAAAACAGACTTATAACCGATGTTTTCGGAAGTTAATACTGTACATGATTAATCCCAAACATTTACAAGAAAGACCCCTCCCGAGCCACCCCAAAAATCCGCTTCACATTCGAGTATTAAAAACAAATAACATAATTACAAAATGTATAAATGTATATCACCGTAAAGCATTTAGCTATTTAGTAATCTGTGCGGTTTTATCTCTTCAACTAATTTGATAGTCCATAACCCACGCATTCAACAGTCACGGGAACACAGCTGTTGCCAATCCTTCTGCTCAGTGAGAACTAGCGATGGGTATATGTGTGTGTGTGTGTGTGTGTGTGTGAGAGAGAGAGAGAGAGAGAGAGAGAGAGAGAGAGAGAGAGAGAGAGAGAGAGAGAGAGAGAGAGAGAGAGAGAGAGAGAGATTCTTCTTTAATCAATCAAAGAAAAGAAAGTGCGTTTTCATATTTCCTGAATGTAAATGATCTTACAAAATACCGTGAGATACATGATCTTTCGATTACGTCCTTTGTTACTGAAAATGCAATTCAATTGATCTCGTATCTGGTCTACAAAACAGTTTACCGCTTACCAAATTTAGGGAAGCAGAAAGCCCTGTATTTGAAACAATACACTATTCCCCCACCTAATCAATGCCTTCCGTTTGCAGCATTGGCTCATAAAAAAGTCATACTTGCTCAGCGTTTAAATTGAAAAATTAAAACAAAGCAATATATATCTTTATTTATGTAGGAATGTATCAGTCGCGAGGCGAACCTCAAAAAAAAAAGCTTTTAACTAAATAAAGCAGGAGGTTTCCTCGATTTGCCATATCGGTAGCATGACTTTAGCTTTCTTATACATATATATATATATATATATATATATATATATATATATATATATATATATATATATATATATATATATATATATATATATATATATATTAGAAGAAAAAACATCTAAAAGCTATCTTATATTTCACCGCTGCCACCACATAATCAATTTTCTTGCATGCAAGCGAGCCTGTGGATAGCGTGAAGTCCAAATTTCACAGGACCTCAATACAGTTGTTGTTGTTCTTAAACGCCACATCAATTATCCTCCAATTACCTGGTGATAATGTATCAGGAAATGTAACGAAGTTTATATTTGTATGGTTTTTCTTGCTTCGTAGTTGTACGATTTTTTTAAAATCTGAATGCAATACAAAACACAACATATACCCTAATACATTTAATTAATCCCATCTCAGACTATCTATACCCCATCTCAGACTATCTATACCCCATCTCAGACTATCTATACCCCATCTCAGACTATCTATCTATATAATCCTAACTACTAAAATTACCCAGACAATTCGCTATGTTAAAAAATTAGGAATAGCCCATTATATGAAGCTAATCCATGCTATAAAGATTTTTCATAAAATTACCAAACTTTCTTGTTCAAAGAAATATTATATATATATATATATATATATATATATATATATATATATATATAGAGAGAGAGAGAGAGAGAGAGAGAGAGAGAGAGAGAGAGAGAGAGAGAGAGAGAGAGAGAGAGAGAGAGAGAGAGAGAGCGCGCTTTAGTTATTGTAGTTTGAAAGAAAATGAATGTTCATACAAGCCTGTTTTATATATTTTATTTCAACATACATATATAATATTTCATACAGATGTACGTTTTATTCATTACCAACTCATTCGCCGCTTCTGAAAACAATAAAATGCCAAAGGCAAAAGTTATTTTCGTTTCAGAGATAAAACGAGTCTGAATACAAACAAACATGCAATCGACTTGACCAGCAAGACCATCGCAAAGTGTGCATATATGCATACAAATATAATCGTCCTAAGGGAAGTATTTTATACATGCGCTTTCCCGGAAATATAGAGTACGCAAACTGGATTTAATGTGTCCCCATTACAAAATACATTATAAGCACACAATAGTCCAGCTATTTAATAATAAATTCTTGGATTTATAATTTAAAATTGTAACAATTAGCAGAAACCATACTGACAGTTACTTTGAAACATTTATCTGAACAATATATATATATATATATATATATATATATATATATATATATATATATATATATATATATATATATATATATATATATATACAGAGGAAATGTCCGCATGGATTCTTGTAGCCTTGTATTGATGTATACATAATTAACGAGTTACCTTGAAGAATTCTAGTTCTGTAATGGTTTCTTATGTGCTATAAGATTAAATTAGTCTGAAGATGCCAGCTTCCTTTCGTTTTATCTTTCTTTTTCCTTACTTACTTTCTTTCTTTCTTTCTTTCTTTCTTTCTTTCTTTCTTTCTTTCTTTCTTTCTTCTTTCTTTCTTTCTTTCTTTCTTTCTTTCTTTCTTTCTTTCTTTCTTTCTTTCTTTCTTTCTCGGTCTAAAATTATTAACTTGTGAAACGTAAAGTCTACTTTGGAAAACTACATAATCTACGTTTTCTTGCCGTATCGTGGTTTAAGCCGGCTGCTGCGATAAACTTGTCAAAGTATGAAAAATTTACATTAACTTTACGATGATGGACAAATATTTATGCCACAAAAAAATTACAAACATGCAAAGGTTTAATTTCTTGCAAAATGAGTCTAAAGCTATTAGTATCAGGCGATCTTTTAAAACACATACAATGGTACATTGTTAATTCCTGATCTTATTTCCAATCAAAGAGAAAGTGAATTTACATTTCATTTATTTTTTCCAATAGCGTGATGATTTTATTAGTGTTAGATACCGCCATATAATGTCTACTACCGATTTTATCTCCTATAATAAAAATACTACTCGGCATATTAAAGAGAAAAGAATATTAGTATACCACACCCACCCCACACCATGCAGAGAATAACAATTTGGTCTGAAAATTACGAAAATGATTATATGTATATACACAACATAGTTTTAAATAGTTTTTAATTATTTAACTGATAAAGTTACATCTAAATGTAAAAGGGAAAAATTGTGCTTTTCGGGGTTTTTTTCCCCGAAAGCAGAGGAAGTTTGAAAAGCACATAAGTTATATTCAAGTGGTTTAGCAATGCAAACGTATTTTGTAACCTTTCTGCACCAAGTATTGTGAATGTTTTATAATAGATAAATGATTCATGTAAATTCTTTAGTTGTTTTATATAAAATATATACAAGTACATGTGTATATTGAGCTTATAGAAATAATGCTCAGCTTGATGCTTGGCCAGGCATAACATCGGTGTGTCTCTCTATATTTTTAATACATCTACAATAGAATTGAAGTGATAAAACCCCGTCTTTTCTATCAACAAAGCTGAACACAACTATATTATATTACGGATTTCAAAGATATGAACAATCACATTATGGGTATGTCTGTGGAGTGACGCGTTTCATATGACTTTATGAAGTAATCGGTATGAAATGGCACCTATGTCCATTCCAATCACCGAAACTTTCTCAAAATTCCTCACATCTGTCAGTTTTTCGGCATTACTATCAACCCTACATAGTATGTTTGCCACACGATCACACATTAACCTGTATCCCAGAAAGAGCTATATATGCAAGTATACAAACGTGTTTTACATGCACATGTCCCAATCTGTCATAAATCACAAGAAATACTGTCTTGCACGTATTTCCTACATGACAGGTGTCGTCCTGCCTCAAGGCACTTTAACAGGCATACACTTTTTCGCCAACAATTGCTCAACATTTTTTGTGTACACACCAAATATTACTCCGCTTTGGGTCTTAGATCCTAACATCTGTCTATGAAACACTATAGTGGCATCTAAATCAGGACATGTTTGAGCACAGTCCATATAATGAGCTTTGTAAGTATTATGCAATACGTTAATAACAATATGTTACTATGGGAACGTTGATTCCTTTCCCGTTTTAAATACTTCCTGGCTATCGTCAGTTTTGGATTGAGCAAGACTATTTGATTCAGGCTTTATGTCTTTTAATCTGACCTTGAAGTCACTGTCTACGTTATTTCCTCGAGCCAAATTGACATTTTCAGAGTTTTCGATGCTTTGAAGCTTTTTGTCGAAAGTTGTCGTTATATATTTTCGTGTGAACGCATATGTAATTGTGTTTATAGTAGTAGTCTCGACATTAGATTTGTTAACTTTATCACTGTGGTTCGAACTAGCCACCGGTCCAAAAGAAGACATCATTTTCAAAGTAGTGTTTTCGATATTGTTTTGAACCTCCATACTTTCTCCAGTATCTATATTATTCTCTCCTGATGGCAATTTAAATTCGACGGAACGTATGTCCAAATTTGATATCGGTTGGTCTACAACTGTTTCCAAGGTGTTTAACAACGGAGTAGTAGTTGGAAATACATCAGTGTGTAATATTTTCATGGAATGTGTTGAAGAATATTCGCTGGTTCGCACTGTTAAATTAGAGCCAACTTTATTGGTCATCATTTCTATATCTGATGCATTAATTTCATCTTTCGTGACCAGTGTTGTCTCCTGGGAAATGGACAAATTGATGGATGACTTTTCAGTCGTTTGATCGCTTGCCTTCAGTCCGGTCGTGATGTGTGTCAAGCTTAATTGATCAGGCATGCTTGTGGAAATGAATGGAGACGATGTTCGCTCAGTTGATGTTTCACTCAGTTGTTTTATTCCATCTGCCTCTAATTTTGATCCACCATTAGACACGTTGCTTGTAAAATTAGCAATGGGTATTGTTACTATATCCCTATATTCTGTCGACATGGAAGTTGCGTTTGAAGATGTGTTCATGTCATTCTGTGAAAAGTCAGCATCAGATGCAACCTGCTTTTGCTCAGTTACGACGACTTTGACGGTTTTCGGTGTTACTGGCAACATTACGTCTTTCTGGGATGTGCCGACACCGCTTTCATTAAAGTCATGCTTAGTTGAACTGGTTACATGATTCGGTGTAGTAATTTGCCTTGCTGTCGAGGCCGTGCTCTTGGATGAGGTTTCATTTCCATTAAATGACCGTAGGTCTAGAGAATTATTGAGAAGTGATAATAATGTACTTGTTTCTGTTCTTAATTTCTTCTCTGAAGGTAGATCGTTTGTATGCCTTGTATACTGTTCTGTTGAAGTGAAAACAGTTTTGTCAAGTGACGTGAAAGCAGAGAAAGTCGAATTCCTTTCAGTTATACGCTCATTCGCTGAGACTGGCTTAACTGTTGTTCCAGACTGCAATTTTGCATCAGTTGATAAAGACTGATGCATTGTAGTATTGTTTATGGATTGCGTTGGTGTCGTATCAGAAACCATGTGGCTTTTTGTCAAATTCAACAGGACAGCCAATGTTGTTTTATTCATCTCGTCATTAGAAGAATATTGTCCACTTTCTGTATTATTCTTGATATTGCCGCTTGCGAGAATTTTATCATTTGTACCATTCAAACGCGTAGTTATCATCTCAGGCGGACATATGGATAATTCTGCAACTTTGCTGGCATTGCCGTTAATATTTTCCATTGGAGGAGGTACCTTTGTGGTTTCTTTTACTAAAGTTATATTTGGAATTGTTGCAGATCCATTTGGCTCAATCGGATTCGAAGTTGAAGTACTTTCCTCAGGTTTTATCAGTTTCTCACAGAACCGACCGACACAGTCCGGGGGACATTCGCAGTACCATTCGCAGTCTGTCTCAAGCTTTTGTCGACACTCTCCATAATTGCACACAGTTGAAAATACCTTGCAAAATGGTACACACGCTTTTTCCACACTTTTCCTCTTCATTACTACCTCTTTACTCCAATATGATGGAAGTAGAGATTTGGGTGTGACGGAAGTGATAAACAGACAACAAACAAGTGTGAAAATATATATGAAAGTAGACGACATTTTGTGTAAGCCTCTTTACCTGCAGGCCTCTATGTATCGGTTTGTTTTTGTGTCTTTCAATGCAAGTTAACAAACAACTGCTGCTGCGAAGAATCACTGGCAAGCATGCATTAATTAGTATTGGTCATAGAATAAAAAAGCATATGGTCTTCGTTGAATACACAATCCAATTTCATCGCTTTAGAGCGTGCCAACACATCGTTCTTCTGCATTAAACAAAAGCCTACAAGCTAGTAACTGTTGTTTTATATACGTGTCAGGCCTCCTCAGACAGGTCTTGATTGATGGTTCGTCCTGACGGATAAAACAATGTCTGAAACATAAACTAATCGTTACCTTGCCCAGGGAAAGGAGTATCAAAGCCTGTCATTTAGACATGCCTTATATCTGCTAATAGGGTCTACCTAATAGTGGCTCTAGCATTTAGCTTGATATATTGTTTACAAGTAATAGACGCGTTCGACACATTCATCACGAAGTAATGTGAAGAAGATCAAGTATGCTGTATTAACGACAATAGCCAACACCATGGGAACAGCAAACATAAGGAAAGAGCGAAAATGTATGATTGCAATTGATCAAGGATATTTTACCTTTTAACTAATTAATTGATGTGTCACGGAACATATCTTGTTTAGAATTCAAGACTATTGTTCGTCTAAAAAGATCTGGAGAATTGTGACGCTCTTCTTAAGAGTCGTATGGCTTTTTAACGCATACTTAATACAACGATTTCTCTACCTAGCCACTTCGTTTAAGTTTCTCTACATATTTATGCTCATTGCATGTGTTCACTGTGAACTAGAAAACGTGCAATTTAAGCGATATGAAACTTTATCATTTTTTCGAAGTTATATTAGAATATTTAGTATAGTCAATATCGTTTGCAGCCCATTGAACAATTCGTTATATGCAATACATTTTCCCATTATATGAAATAGGAAAACACACACACACACACACACACACACATATATATATATATATATATATATATATATATATATATATATATATACATACATATATATATGTATGTATGTATATATATATATATATATATATATATATATATATATATATATATATGTATATGTATATATATATATATATATATATATATATATATATAGTTACGTGCTTAGGCTGGAATAAACAGTAACATAGAAAGAGTAAAAATAGCAAGCTTGTAACAACTTAATAAACAATATATTAAGTACAAATATTTTCCAGAAAAGAAAATAATAAACTTAGGTTTTAAGAATCAGTTCCAAAATTAATCCAAAAATAATTCAAAATATTATCCACTAGAGAAATTGCAAAAGTCCTGGTAATAAAATGTCCAAATAGTTCTAACTTCGAATTCAATCGAAGTATCCAATATGGAAGACGATGTCCTTTGATGAAGTAAGTTCTTGTGAATAAAATTCTATGAGAACGTATTCTTTTCCAGATAAATAACAAAATAATTCCTCTTGATCCAAACGAATTGACACAATTTCCAGTAAAAGGTAATTTAAAATAACTCAAAAAAGGCACACACAACTTAGTATTCTAAAAGCCCAAACATCTACTGAATAGATCGCTCCCAAAACATAGTTTATATATCTATTTTTACGTAAACAAGGGGTCACGTGATCTTCTACAAACTATCAGTACAAATTTACGTTCAAGAAATCACGTAAACAGCGTATGACCCAACTAAAATAGAAAGATGTTTTTACAAAGCTTCAAAATGTCCTTGGAACCAACCAATCATTTAAAAGCTTGTTTACAACTCTGAAGCCAGGTCAGAAATGAGGTCAACACCTGGTGTTTACGCTGTAAAGCACAGGTCCTCCCCCACTTCAATGAACGAATCTTAAAACTTAAAATGGCAAATTTGAATCTAGCAAACAGACAATAAAAATAAATATAAATTAAATGACTTATATTAAATATACTTAACAATATATATATATATATATATATATATATATATATATATATATATATATATATATATGCCCTATTATATGTACACTCTCACATCCACAATGTCAAAATCGTAAGGTCCTATTATATGTACACTCTCACATCCACAATGTCAAAATCATAAGGTCCTATTATATGTACACTCTCGCATCCACAATGTCAAAATCGTAATGTCCTATTATATGTACACTCTCACATCCACAATGTCAAAATCGTAATGTCCTATTATATGTACACTCTCGCATCCACAATGTCAAAATCTTGATGTCCTATTATATGTACACTCTCGCATCCACAATGTCAAAATCGTAATGCCCTATTATATGTACACTCTCACATCCACAATGTCAAAATCGTAATGCCCTATTATATGTACACTCTCACATCCACAATGTGAAAATCGTAATGCCCTATTATATGTACACTCTCACATCCACAATGTGAAAATCGTAATGCCCTATTATATGTACACTCTCACATCCACAATGTGAAAATCGTGATGTCCTATTATATGTACACTCTCACATCCACAATGTCAAAATCGTAATGTCCTATTATATGTACACTCTCACATCCACAATGTCAAAATCTTAATGTCCTATTATATGTACACTCTCACTGGAAACATTCTGTTTGGTTGCAGAGACACCTTTCTCATGTTTGGTAAACCAGTGTCGGTAAACTTGGTATTTTCTAAATTTCGAAACTGTTGTCTCTGAGTTGGACATTATTACGGCGGGCAATAATTAAAAAATAAAAGCCAGTAAAACACTTTAAACGCTAATTTCATATATTTTGGCTACATGCCTATTCCTATAGAAGTAAGCGAATGCACACAAATTAGTTAAAGATTTTGTTGTAGTACTACGAAAGTGACGAAAACATGTTTTGAAATATTTATAACCATTAACATTATTTTTACATTCAAACCTTCAACGAAAAATTTTAATTGGTGTGCGTATTTTAGGACTGAAAAAACCATTAACAATGCTAGTGAATGGTCTCTGTCAACTTATAAATATAACCCTTGTTGGTTTATGACTTGGGATTCACGAGATCATCATATAAATTACACTTTGCACAAACTGAAGTTCAAAGGAAAATGGGGTGCAAATTATGATATTGTTTAAATCAATTAAATCAATCAATTAAATCAATCAATTAAAACAATCAATTAAATCAATCAATTAAATCAATCAATTAAATGAATCAATTAAATGACTCAATTAAATCAATCAATTAAATCAATGAAGGTAATTCAGTACTTTAAGTAAATAATACCAACAGCGCCTTGCGTCATTCGCGGTGTTTACTCATATAACAGGCAAATTCTCGGCTTCGCAGTTGCCGACTACATGACGTCAATAAAAACCAAACAAAAATGAGCCATAATAACACTGGCTATGTAACAACAGATGAATAATTGAGTTTGGCTTTTGCAACGGTATTACAATCTGTAACTCATGCTTATTTACTCCCAGGATTAACAGGCCTACCATGCGTTCGTATGTTCCTTAACCAATCGGAATCAGAGTGCGTGTGACGTTAAAAGAGGAAGTTCACTTAGTATGACATTCATGGCAAAGTAAGTAATACACACTTACCCATGTATTGATGTCACTAGTTCTAATGGAACCACATTTTAAACACACACACACACACACACACACACACACACACACACACACACACACACACTAACAGAAGACACTTTTCTGAATGGTATTCTAGATTTTGGTCAACGTTTCTGTTCATCGAACCAGTCTCAGACTTAATTGGAGGTACTATTAGCAATTATTAGCAAGGCTATTTATCGCGTGAAGTAAAGCCGTGTTTTGCACGTTGACCACGGACTTTTGTATAAGTAGGTCACATATAGTTTTCAAATACATATTTGTCAGATACGAACGAATATACGAAAATGTCGAAATCTACCAGCCCGCCATTAATACTGGCCGCTATGTATAGCCTATCTTGTGCTGAAAAATGGCGTATTATATACAATATATATATATATATATATATATATATATATATATATATATATATATATATATATATATATAAACTGCCTCACTGCAGACATCGTAGCGATATGACTGAAACATTGTTAAAGTTACCTTAAAATTTTTATATAATACGCCATTTTATATATATATATATATATATATATATATATATATATATATATATATATATATATATAATACGCCATTTTTCAGCACAAGATAGGCTATACATAGCGGCCAGTATTAATGGTGGAGGAAGAACCCAGGAAAACCCCGGACAGAACCACCGACCCATGACAAGCTACCGGCAAGCTATCTCACATACCCACATTAGCCGAGCCTGAGACTCAAACCCACGCAGACAGAGGTGAGATGGCAGTGATCCGTAACGGTGAGCGCTTTAGACCACTCGGCCACTCGCGTTCCCAAGTTATATATATATATATATATATATATATATATATATATATATATATATATATATATATATATATATATATATATATATATTACTTTTTCCTTTAGAAGCAAATCCTGTTCGAACTAAAGATCACCGTGATATTAAAGTTGTTATACTTTCTTATCAATCTATTTTTGTAGATGCCTCAAGAAAAAAAAATCTTTTTTTAGGACATTCTTTAAGTTAGAACTTTTGTGTCGTAACTATGTTTGTTTGTGCATTTGTTTGTTTAGGATTTTTAAGGTAACTTTAACAATGTTTCAGTCATATCGCTACGATGTCTGCAGTGAGGCAGTTTATAGTGATGTCTAGCACTGGGGCATCATGCCGCAGAGATGTAGCATGATGTCCCACCCAGTCACATTATCCTGACACCAGGCCGACCAGTCCTAACACTAACCTCTAAGTGCTGAGCGTCGAGTGAGGCAGCTTTTAGTACCATTTTTGTCAGTCTTTAATATGACTCGGCCAGGGATCGAACAACGACCTCCCGCTTCTGCGGCAAACGCTCTAACAACTAGGTCGTAACTATGGATATATTGTACACGTAATGCTACTGAATATGTGACTGCAAAGATGGACGTAAATCTGAAAATATATTGGACATGGTTGATGATATATTGATTTCGTTCAGTAGAAGAATATACACCACTGAATAACATCTGATTGCACAATGCAAAGACGTATGACAAAGAAAGCAATTTTCGATGGTATTTAATCATTTCCATCCTTCACAGGATCCTATGTCGAAAAAGAGGATAATCTTTTTGTAACTAGTATGCTAGAGTTATAATGCAGACTAAATAAGTCCAGTTAAGACTGGTATATTGCGTATGATGAGACACTACAACAAACAACGAGACGAACTCTTTACATTTTGCATTTATTTCGGAGATAACACATGAAAAGTTATGAACGAGTCGCGTCATGTTCTTGCATTTAAAATAAAATGAGATGTATAAAAAGGGATGTATGTTTTAATTAGACAACATATTTCGTCTGCAAAACTGATCTCTCTCATGGATTACTGGAAGATTCCTCTCAGAGTTTTATCAATAAATCCTTTTGCCGTATGTGCGAGAGACTGGTGGTCATACCATGTATTGAACGACCTGGAGCAACGTGACATCTTGTTAGGTCAGCCCGCTCGAACAAAAGAGAACGATGTCCTTCTGACATAATTGACATATTCCTTTGAGCCACAGGCTCAAGGAGATGTAGTGGTCAACTAATAGGACGTTAGCCATTGTTCCATTTGGAGTATGATAATGTTTCAAGAAAATAGTCACTGGCTGAATTTTGCGAAATAGAATTATTGCAACATGAAAGCACATAAACAAAGCAATTGCATATTAGTTCTTACTGGTCAGAAACACTGAGTATTATATATCAAACATATGAAACGGACGTCTTGTAATGAAACCAATGTGACATAAAAAGGACAAGAGTCGAGTCATGTTCTTGGATTCAAAATAAAATGAGATGTGTAAAAAGATATGTATCTTTTAATTAGACAAATATTTCGTCAGCAAAAATGATGTCTCTCATGAATTACTGGAAAATTCCTCTCAGGGTTTTATCAAATAAATCATTTTGCCGTATGTGCGACAGACTGGTGGTCATATCATCTATTGAACGACCTGGAGCAACGTGACATCTTGTTAGGTCAGCCCGCTCAAACAAAAGAGAACGATGTCGTTCTGACATAATTGACATATTCCTTTGAGCCACAGGCTCAAGGAGAAGTAGAGGTCAAATAGCAGGAACTTGGAGCCATTGGTCCATGTGGAGTATGAGAATGTTTCCAAAAAGTAGTCATTGGCTGAATTTGCGAAAAAGACTTATTGCAACATGAAAGCGCAGAAACAAGCAATTGCGGAACAGTTTTTACTGGTCAGAAGCACTAAGTATTATATATCAAAGATATGAAACAGACGTCTTGTAATGTCACCATTGTGACATGAAAAGGACAATCAGTGCCGATATATATATATATATATATATATATATATATATATATATATATATATATATATATGTGTGTGTGTGTGTGTGTGTGTGTGTGTGTGTGTGTGTGTGTGTGTGTGTGTGACCGATACATTACGTTTTATCTGTTCACAAGTATTCTGATTATTCACTTGTTGATCGGCAATGTCATTCATTTTAAATGTTACATTTTGCATTTATCTCGTAGATAGCACATGTTAAGTTATGAACGGTTTGCGTCATGTGCCAGGATTTAAAATATAATGAGATGTGTAAAAAGAGATGAATGTTTTTAATTAGACAACATATTTCGTCTGCAAAAATGATCTATCTTATGGAATACTGTAAGATTCTTCTCAGGGTTTTATCAATAAATCCTTTTGCCGTGTTTGCGATAGACTGGTGGTCATACCATCTATTGAACAAGCTGGAGCAACGTGACATCTTGATAGGTCAGCCCGCTCAAACAAAAGAGAACGATGTCCTTCTGACATAATTGAGATCACCATTTGACCCCCAAGCAAAATGAGACCTTTTTGTTTAACCTGTTCACAAGGATTCTGATTATTCACTTGTTGATCACCAATATCCTTCATTTTAAAGGGCTTTATATGGTGTCCTGGGAGGAGGTAACACCTCTGGCTGGCTAAGCAGTCTTACTCATTTGGGGGTAGCTCGCCCACCTTGGACCCCACTTGCTACTCAGCTCTCACCTGTGGTTCTAAGAAACTAAGACATGCGCAGCGGCCACATCTCGGAAAATGTCATCGACTGGCCGGCTAAACCAGGATTAGGGTAGTCGACGGGTCTTAAACCCTCGATGAGTTAGGCTTTGTATACCTAGCATGTAAAGACTGGATTAGGCAACTGGTCCACGGGCAGAAAGTGATTCCCATCAAAGCACGTGGAACGCTAAGAGCAAGAAAAGACACGTACGACGTCCTGGTCATCCACTGCACTCAAATCTGTCTGCGGCCGTCTCAACGTTGTGGTGCTGCTGAACCCAGATGGTTTCGGGCGAGAGAGTGAGGTTGGCGAATTTCGCAACTCTACATTACTTTAAACAAAGTCACAACGCAAGTCATTCTTGTTATCCACCCATCCCATCCATCCCATTGCATCACCCACTAAAGTTCTGTGGCGACAGGCAAGCAATGTATCGGCAGGTGTGGTAACACTGGCAGCCGTAGCCGCAAACCTGCACACAGGCGGCTCAGGACATTAGGGTTTTTCACCACTGACATGTAGCAGCAATGGAGTTCGGCAGCCAGCTTCAGAAATTCTAGGACCCTCCATCAGAAAACATCAAGACTGGTTTCATGAGAACTGTGACGTAATCAAGCAGCTGCTGGATGAGAAACACCGCCTCCTTCAAGCCTACCTCAACAATCCCATGTCCACCTCTAGGAAACATGTGTACAACAACATAAGCTGAACTGTACAGCAGAAGCTCCGCTAGATGCGAGACACATGGCTGAGCAACAAAGCTGATGAGATCCAGTGCTACGCAGAGCAGCATGACATGAAGAACGTCTACAATGCCTTGAAAAAAGTGTATGGATATACATCCTCTGGATGACACCCCCCTTCTCAGCGCAAACGAGAACACACTAATTACTCAGAAAGAGATGATTTTTCAACGATGGGCTGAACACTTACAGCGTCCTGAATCGTCATTGATCCATTAATGATGAAGTCATTAGTTTTCTCCACCAATTACCCATAAACGAAGCACTGGATGACTCTCCAACCTTGCTGAAAAAACAGAAAGCGATGCGTCTGCTCTCCCGTGGCAAACCACTTGGTTCAGATTCCATCCCAGCTGAATTCTACAAGGAAAGGGGACAGCCCTGATTGAAAGGCCCTACCAGTTGTTTTTACTGGTGTGGCATCAATAGACCATCCCCAAGGAATTCAAAGATGCTTCCATAATCCACCTGTATAAGCGCAAAGGGAACCACCAGGTCTGCGACAACCACCGGGATATACCGCTACTCTCAATTGCAGGAATGATACTCGTCAGAATCCTACTGAACCGCCTCAATACATACCTTGACCATGGACTACTGCCAGAAAGCCAGTGTGGATTCCGAAAAGAATGTGGGCCCATGGACATGGTGTTTTCTGCCAGGCAGCTGAAAGAGAAATGTCAAGAGCAAAACACCGACCTTTTGTCTGTCTACGTCGACTTGAAAAAAGCCTTTGATACTGTCAGCAGAGAAAGCATGGGAATGGTAGCATTAAAATAAAGGTGCTGGTTAGACTGGCATCAGAGATCTTTTTAATACTTTTTGCATTAAACGCATTAACGTCTCGTTTTATTTTCAGAAGAGTAAAGGCTTGAATATTTTTCTCACCAGTTTCCAGCCTTCAAATAGTTAGAAAATATTCTTACACTCATTTATGGGGAACAAACAAAATCATTTATCCATTTTATTAGTTGCAAGGAATTAATTAACTTAAAGTAATATATATATATATATATATATATATATATATATATATATATATATATATATATATATATATATATATATATATATATATATATATATATATATATATATATAATTGGTTCGAAAGACAATCATTGGTGCCTATCAGCCAAAGTAAATGATTGGTCCTTTAACAGGCAGTTTCTATTTTTATAACGTTACAGCTATTGCAGAAAATTAAAAGCTCTCTTTAAAGTTTCTGTTGCTACATAGGCTTATGTATGACAGATGATAAATGCATAATGTATCACATTGTATGTTTCGTGTCTCACAGTCTGTAAAGCTCCTAGCAGTTGGAACACTTCTCATAGTCTTAGCCTATTTCACAAATATGTACATATCAAAAGTTCTTTGGAAACAAGATTTGCATCATACAGAACTTACAAATAAATATGTTCAAAAGAAATCTTCAAAAAGCAGTATGACTGCATGCATTTTCGTTTTATGCAGTATTAACTCTATAATGCCATAGTGGCATGCACATACAATTCATGACAATCCACTAAAACGATGACTAAGATGCATACACTCAAAGAACCCAAAATGTCACATCAGTATGGGTTGATTAAAATAGCAGCACGTAGAATAACCCTTTAAAAGTCTACATTTGTAATTTTGAAGATATGACCGAACCAGAGATGTGTGAAGAAACCGCCATGATAGACGCATTAAGAGTACCACGCATCACAGTATGCGTTTATCTCACGCCCTTGATCTTAAAAACCTCCTTCATCTTAGAACTTCAGATCTGCCTACTCCATGACAAAATGTGGGGCTAAACAGTATTTCTTGAAAATATATTAAGTGGTTAAAATGTGATAGCCTAGATAAGGAACCAGGTCATTGATTTTCGATGGCTTGATTTTCATCCTTGAGGCACAGGGCATAATATTAAATATATGAGACACTATCAAGTCCAAATGTATGGCAAGTTAAATTTGCATGACAATACCTGCATTATTTCAAATATTACACCTGCACATGGACAAAGATCACTCATTTATTTATTCCCTGGCTGAGACCTTAACCTTGGGAGCGAAGTCATCGCTATGGTGGCTCTAATTATGATATATAACTGAGTTAAGTTTCATTAAATTATTTTCAATAGATTAAAAGCTATTCCCAGTAAAATATACAAAAGAAAAAAATCTATATATTTTTTCTTGCTTAACTTAGCGGTAGGTGGCCGTATGTGGCATGCAACATGATATATACATTACCAGAATTTCATGAAATATCCTCATCCGAAGTTATGGACTTGACAAGCAAATGTTAGCTGAAAGATGCATAGATCTAGTTTTAACATAATATTTTCTAATGTAAAATTGGTATAATAATACATCAACAACATATCATAATTTAACATGACATCAGAATTGTTCTTACCTTGACCTTGAGACATGATATAAAGGATGGTATGCAATAACTCTCTGAATCAGTGCAATACTTAGCTACGGGTACAAAACTATAATGCATTAACAATTTAAACAGTACCATGAAAGTGGTTTATGAAACAGATTATCATGAATATGGTCAAAATCAGGGTTTTCTCTCAATGTGTGTTTTACGTTAAGCCTTGGCAGAAAACAATTGAGTAAGCTTCAAACGTGAGTTTGGTTTTGCTGATACGACCAAATTATTTGATTTTCTGATAGTAGGTTATTGTAAATACTGGTTGTAACCCATTTGATCTTTCAATGGTAAGTAATTGGACACTCTTATGTTAGGTTTTTTGACTTATTCATAGTATGATACTGATTGTGGGTAATTTTACTTTTCGATGGTGGTTTATTAGACATACTGATGGTGGTTTTTTTTACTTTCTAGTGGTAGGTTAATGAATAAACTTATATATATATATATATATATATATATATATATATATATATATATATATATATATATATATATATATATATATATATATATATATATATATAACCTACCATGAAACCTACTATCAGAAAATCAAATAATTCTCAATCGGTATGTCCAATAACCTACCATGAAAACGTCACATAGCCTACAAAATCAGTATGTCCAATGACATACCATCAACATGTAAACAAAATGTTAAATAACACACCATCCGAATGTTTAAAAACCTATAATCAGATAACCAACCATCAGAAAGTCAAATAGTCCACCATCAGAAATTCAAATAACCCATCAACAGAAAGTTGAATATTTGCATTGAAAATTTTGAGTTCAAGGACAATTGGCACAGTTTGTAGCGCGGGAAGTATTTGCGATTTTGTCGAGTAATCACTGACATATGTAACGCACAGTTTGATGTATTCATTCTAAATGCAGTTTAATCTGTGTTTTAAATGATAACGACACGGCATCATTGATATAAAACGTATTTCAGTGACTGATCGAAGAATTTCTTTGCGGCAAGAGGTTATACAAATAGACAAGGTAGGGAACTATATGATGAATCCCGGTAGAAGCGGTATTTGACCTGCGTTCCTTGCCCACTCGATTCCACCCTAATCTGCCCATGTATGTCATAGATTGTCATATGTCATGAAGATCTGCACTATTCAAATTACGATTTTTTTATATAGATGTTTAATATTGTTATCAAAGCTTATTGTACTGAAAACGCCTTTTCGCCACGCAAACAGCGATCCGTGAACTGCTGAACTCGTGACATGCTTGTCACTATTAAATAGCCATGTGTATCTCTGGTTGGTTAAGTTATCAATCGTCATTATTAAATAGCCGTGTGTATCTCTGGTCAGCTAAGTTATCAATCGTCATTATTAAATAGCCATATGTATCTCTGGTTGGTTAAGTTATCAAACGTCATTACAACACCAAGATAATGTGTAAACGCGTACCGAATACCGATTTGCACATCTCTCTCTTTCTCTCTCTCTCTCTCTCTCTCTCTCTCTCTCTCTCTCTCTCTCTCTCTCTCTCTCTCTCTCTCATAAAACACTACGTGTTGTTATATTACCACATCTTGTTTAACGCCAACAAAATTCCTAGAACGGATCTCGAAAATGTTGTTTTGCACAATTGTTTATTAATGAAATTATTGCTTTTGGATATTTAAGTAGGTAAGAAACAGTACATACAAAAGTAGCTTTGTATTTTACAATACCGGCGCACCTGCCACAACGATTTGCAAGTATCACGAAAACCAAATAGGGCATGTCTAATATTGGTTCAAGATATTCGTGTTATTCTGGGCTATTCATTGACATTTGCTATATTAGGCACTCAGTTAACTTTGAGCACAAAGACAATAAAAAAATACAGCAACGGTAACCTCTCATTACCAGAAAAACGTAGCCCTTTAGATCAAGTTGAGATTGAGGCAAATGTTATAATTATTTTTCATATTCTAAAACAACACACGTACCAACCCGAGTGATTAGTGACGGAAATGTTAACATGATACCATAAATATAGCCCATTAAATCAAGTCTTTCTAACAAGAATATTTAGATATAGCATGCAAGTTAAAGCTAGTTGGCACGCACTAACCCACTGATAAATGGACTAGACCTGTGCAACTCCGCGTACTTTTGTAACAATCTTAATGAGACAATATTCATATTTAGATGCATACTCACTAAAGTGTGTATTTATTTGTATTTAAAATAACCTTACTGTATATTACATTTGAAACCAAATATCTGCTGAGTTCAATTTCAATATTTCTTTTTCGGAGCGACATATTATTTGAAGGGGACAAATTTAACTCTCGACCTTATTTGTTTTAAGCTGAGCCAGGTTCGGCAGTAGGACCTCGATCTGTGTACGCAGTTGGCATGTGACAAGAAGACTATCCATCATTATTGTTATGAATGTTACGAATATAATAAAAAGGCCGTCTTTCTCACGCCGAGATCGTTATTCAAAAACAGTTTCTCCTTATTTCATTCAGTTTATGTCATCCACAAAGGTCTTGTAGTTAACCAATTGTCACATAACAGGTTGTTCGTAACAGCGAATTTTGTATTGTCTTCAAGTACTTTAAGAAGCCATTCAATGTGCAATTAAGCTGACCGAAACTACTTGATGTATAGCGATTAACATCTTTACGTCTTCTATATATTATTTTGATTAACTCGTTTGCGGAACTCAGCACACATCAATGTAAGTTTATGTATTCATTTTAATGATACATGAGCACAGAATAATACAATATGAACGATTTTCAGCAGCAACATTTCAAGATGCTGACTTTGGGATCTCGTATTGTATAATTAAAAATGAATAACAGAGACTCCATAATCTTTAAGTGAAATAAAGTTGTCGAAACTAATACTAATAAGCTGCATTCGCATTAGCTTTCATCAGCTTAAACGTTTGCGACAATATATTCTTCTGACTAACTTAGATTTTTCCTAATCGATCCATTTTATACAATTTTTGTCATTTCCTCAAATCGACAATCTGAATTTTAGTTATAGTCCAATACAATATCAAGTGTAAAAAAATTAGTGTTTTAAATTGTACATACTGTGTCATTTTAGCTTTGAAAACGAGCTGTAAAATTCCTCAAATCTGAAAATTCTTAAAGTTTCTTAGAGACAAAATACAAATACTTTCATGTACTGCACCATACAATATTATATTTTAGTCCGTAATGCATGCTTTATTTTCTGTGAAAATTCACAATTTCAAACTACGCAATTACGATATTTTACAATCGAAATGTGAGTTGGGAAAATAAAATGATCTGCACTGCATAATACATGGGCCTGATCAAGGCAATGGATAATATTCTTTTTTGATGTTTCTAGTCCGTTAAATCTTATGTGAAAGAGCCCAATTTTTAAAATTGCATGAGTGTCATTGTACATGAACTATAGACGCAAGAGCGTTCGATTTAATTAAATGAATATGACATGTTAAAATTTAAGTAACGAATGTAACTTATATTTTTTAAATTACAGTCAAAACGTTCTTTGTGGAGACTTTTTTTTATTGAAAAATAATACTGATAAGCGTTTCTCACCTTCACTGAATAGAAGCGAAACATACTATGTACATACAATTTACATACTATGTACATACAATTTACATACTATGTACATACAATTTACATACTATGTACATACAATTTACATACTATGTACATACAATTTACATACTATGTACATACAATATGGTGTCATTTGCAAGTTAGATGTTCTTATTTACCATACCAATTCGTATGTGCTTTGCTCTGAATTTTGTGTTCTTCATCAAATTTGAAATTCTTCCCAGTACACTTACTTCTATCCGAAGAGTTAATATTTATTTATAAATTATGTCAAAATCGCACGCAGTATGTCTTTAAGTATTGAGTAAATAATTAGAGCACTTATCTTGATTGTATCATGCTGTGAACTTTGTGAAGAAGAAGAAAACTCTATCTCAAAAGGACTTTATTCACCAGACTATTAGTCCAGAAACTATCTGAATAGTAAAACAGAACTCCAGATAAAAGCATCGAGTATAACAAATCATGCTTGTAATGTCCGAACTCTGATCAAAATTTTACATACATGTACAGATGCAAAATATATTTTACCTTTTGATTTAGCTTCAAAATATGCTGAAACTGAAAACTCGCTTACTTTTCTCTTTGTACGATATTCTTATCTATACTATTCATCATGTTAAACTGAAAATAAATTTGGGAAAAACTATATGACTGGTTAATATAGAGCGTTACCAGCACTTTCATCAATGATAATAACCTGAAAATCTTTAAACTAACATGACCACCTTGGTCTAACAATTTGAAATTGAATAATATCTGATTGAATGAATACATAGATAACATCGTTAAAATAAATTAATTATAATCTGGTTTAGCTAGAAACATTAAAGTTTATACCTTTCGAAGTGACTCATTAAGAAGTATATGTTACATTTATTTGCTCTATTTTAGAATACGCCAGTACTGTGTGAGATTTGTGAGGGGAAGATGTCTTAATCAAAGTAAAAAGACTGTAGATACGAACCCCAACATATCAATTGGCATTAGTCATTGTATGTCACTGCGAGACCGGCTTCAAAGTTTAGTGAAAGAAAGAAAAAATATCAAACACTATCAACCCATTTGGACTTATTAATGGTGATACCTCATTTTCTTTTCAGTAATTCATTCCTCCATATGTGGAAACAATCTGTCAATATATATTACGCACTTAGGAAACGATTGTTAAGCAGGCCAATGGAATCTGAAATTACATCTTTTTATCATCATATTCGTATTCTTCTCATTAGTTATGAATCATTTACAAGACGTGCGATTGTCCATCTATTTTGCGAAAAGAAAAACTTACATACGAAGATACATGTGTAAGTAACATGTTCGCCACCTTTCTACATTTTCTGTTACAAATGTTGGTACAACGCAAATAGATGATTGCACTTGTCAAATACAAAATTAAAAGAAGGAGAAAATGAAGACGATAATGATCATACGACGATGATGATGAAGACGTTATTCACATTGAGGACATGCTATCAGCAAACGCGGCGAGAATGACAACATTCAGAAATATCCTTTTAAAGGTATGACTAGTGTTGGACTAATTAAAGGTCGCAATCTCGCACAGATGTATTACTAAGCTGGTTGAATTAGAGAAGGCGGTCAATTGTGTTACCTTGACATCTCATGTTTGTAAAGTATTAATGATTCTTTGCTTTTTCTGAATGTCTGAAACATTTTGTCCTCATGCATGTCTTGAACATTTAATATTTTCACTAATTTCGTAATCTTCCTTATGCAGTGTTCCGATTTGAATATAGATCTGCGAGAGTACCATTGGTCTATTGTTTCCCATTTCTGTAGCCACGAAAATATGGTTTACGAATTCACGAATGGCAACGCTGGTGTTAGGAGTCACGGTACCTATAATACTAAAAATTCTTGCAGTATTAAAAAGTTAATTGAGGCTTATCTTTTTGGCTTATCTAAAACATGGGACTTGAGACATTTCTCCAGTATATATATATATATATATATATATATATATATATATATATGTGTGTGTGTGTGTGTGTGTGTGTGTGTGTAATTGTATTTTTTTAAACGGTTACCTTCATATAATTTACCATTGCCAATTAGATATATATATCTAACGGTATCATATAAATGACAATTTGTAAACTAATGCATCCCAAATATGAACTTGAGTATTAACAACCTTATACAGAGTTTATCTGAATTCAATTGGAACATTTCCGGAAAAGTAATTTGAAAAAACGATATCCTAAATACTACTGAAAATAGTTTAAAACCTGACATTTACACCTATATAAAAATAATAACCGTATTCGGCTTTCTGATTGATAATCTCAATTTCAAAAAAAGCAAATGACCAGTAAGTTTTGGACAACTGACTTCCTTTGTTATAATCAAATCTTTATCTGATGAGAGCAAAATGATTTATCTTGCAAATGTGTCTTTAATAGTTTTGGATGAAACATCACATTTTCAAGTTAGTTTGTTGTAAATTCTTTTTGTTTTAAATTAAAAATAAGTTTTAGTCATTTTTTTCTTGACAGGAAATGCTGATCGCCATATAATTTGTTATACTTATTATATAAAATCAGTTGAAAGAGAAATTTACACACATAAATGTCACCATACTTCTTACTTAATAATATGATTAACAATGTTTTAAATTTAATAATGAATAATTAGGACCAATTTCTAATTCAAGAGTTTTGCCTTGCGAAGGAAACAAGTGTCGTCAGAGCGTCGAAAATCGAGAAAGTCATGTTCTCATTTTACTCTTACCGCAATCGTAAATCAATTAAAGGTTGTGGTCCAATACAATAACAAAATGCAAGATATATATATATATATATATATATATATATATATATATATATATATATATATATATATATATATATATATATATATATATATATATAGATGACGTTTAGCCTTCTGTTTGACCAGTGTATAGAAAGTTGAGAATTTCAAACTGTGAAATAAAATCAGCATTTGAAAGATAATATTCATAATGTGAACGTTTCTGAGAAACACGTTCATATTGAAAGAAATGCTGATGAAAGGAATTGAAATGTTTAGCAGTTTAATTATACATGATACGTAGTTCTAATTCTAAGTCGCTATTGCTTTGGTTTATCTGTAATGCAAGAAAAACTTCCTATAACATTTAAATCAATGCAAGCAGTAGGAATATTTTTTAAATTCCTAATTTTATATATATATATATATATATATATATATATATATCAGGGCCGGCGCTTCAGCTAGGCGAACTAGGCAATCGCCTACGGCGCTGGGCTAAGGGGGGCTGGGTTTTATTTCATGATGGGCGGATGGGGAAGGGCGTGAGTGGGAAGGGGGACGCCAGATATCTGATCTCGCCTAGGGCACCAAAATGCCTTGCACCGACGTTATATATATATATATGTAAATTCCTGAATACTACGAATGACACAATTCAATTATCGTGAGTGTTTTTTATTTTTTTATTTGCTAACGACGATGATTATAAAAAGTTTAATCAGGCAATGGTTAAACAAATATTACAACATACAGAAAGCGATAGGTATATTTTAAGTCGGGTTCACGCAAGAACGAAATATTAAACTGAAAAGGTCGGTCTTAATTTATTTTCGTCAAACTTTCAGTGTACTGGAGATCCCGATTCTCATACACTTCTAATAATTCCCGTTACTTTGTTGTTGATGATGTTTTCTTCACAAACTCAATTCTTCTCGTAAACAAGTGCTCGACTAATAAAGGTTTAGTGGTTTTTTCTCCCTCCTCCTAATGTAAACTTTCCACTGAAAAACAAAAATGGGAGAGTATAATTAATCTATATTCCAATCCCTCTTGCCATTTGGTATACTGGTTGACGGCTATTTGCGCTAGTTCATGACATCATAATATTTATGTTTGTAGCATTATGGAGGAATTCCAAATAATTAATCCATGTTTAAGTCTTATGTTGACCTATGTTGATGGGAAAATAAAAATAAAAATAATTCTATGCGAAAAACCCCAAACCCAAAACGGGAAGGATATTGAAAATTAAACTTGAATAAGCGAAAACTATCTAAATCAATAGTTACTTTATAACTTTTGTGGGTCTTAGATAAATGCTGCTATTTTAAAAATAAAATTTACAAGCAATCTCAAACGTGATTCTCTTATATTTAGTTTTACATTTCTTTACCTTTTTGTAAAAAAAATATATATTAGTATGCATATTAATGTAGCTTTGGAAATCTTGTCTCAGTTGAAAATTCTTACAATCTATCAACTTTTTGTCTTCATACAGATCTAAATTTAATGGAAAAATAAACGCAATTTTTATTGTGCAGACCTCATTAGGTAAAAAAAACTGTTTTTGCTCTGAGAAATGTTGATTTCATAAGTTTTCTGAATTCTTGTGGAATTTTCTCAATTGGTATTTCCTATTATGTTGAACTTCTCTGATGGTGACTTACAGTTGGATGAGGTGTTTAGTTTCATCACCTCTCTTTGTTTATCCTTCTTTGCTAGATATATACAGCAGCATTCCGCGCCATGATTGGAACCATGTTGTTAATTGTATTGACATAATATTTATCACGTTTTCCGTCATATCATCAGCTTCCCCCTAACCTAGGTGATGATGTAGTGGCAGGTGATGTGTGGTTGTGATCAGTTGTGTTTTCCATTAAGCCATGTGTGTTTGTGTAAACATGTACGTACGTTTTCCAAGCATTGCCCTGACAGGTACCTTTTCACCATGGACAGTTGGGGCGTTGTTTTGTTTATAATCAATATGTACATAACAAGTGATTAATCTTCGATCAAATAAGTAATAAATATTGATGTGGACATAAATTAGAACGTTTATTTAGTACACAACTTCCAAAAATTAACACTATCAAACTTATTATTTGGCTAGGATATTGTATTATTATTAATGAGAATTTGCCCTCACACTCTCATAGAACTTTGGTCCGAGTCCGATAGTAATTATCAAACACTATGTATCAATGGGCCTGTCCTTCACAGCTCAGCTAAAGCGGAATTTAATATACTTAGTTACTAAAATCTAATGGATTTGGCAAAGAATAAAAGGGTCTGAAATCAACGAGCCTCAGCAATATGGCACCGAATTCCTTTAGACATAACTAAAACAGAGGTGGCAATAGATCACTAGGTCAATTGGAGGGACTGGGATGATTTCAGGTCTAGACACGAACGAAACAACTGTGAAAAATTAGCGAAATCATTGTAAAAGTCGCCAAATACAACACTAGAGAAAATAAATCTAAGCTCACAAGTCACTGAATGCTATCCGAGGAGGAAAACTATCTATCTACACGAGGACCTGACTAATATCCTGTAGGAAGCTAGCAGCGTAAGAAATCCTAGAAGGAAGGTATTTTTTGCTGTCTGGGCCTTCTAGAAATTCGAAAAAGAAAACATTAATTAGGAGTATGAGTAACCTAGTTCTGTACAGTTACGATGCAGGATTAAATTAGGCATTAGCTATTGTTATGAGAATTCATATTAACATGTGTCTTATTCTATGTTAGATGTGTCACAGGATGAAGACGGGTTGAGATTGGATTAGTGAAGACACCGAAAGCAACTGCGTTAATAAGATGTTTATTTATGAACGCAATTTAAATATAAACAAATCTGACACCATTATAAACAAAAGATAAGTAAAATTATAAAGTTCCTAACATGGCACTATCAAGAACAAGTTACTCAGCGATGATAACTCAAAGGATGATTTTAACGAAAGGAATTAAAAACGAACGGGAATAACGTCTTATCACCCGATCAACAAATACAAGTATATGTATGAATTTACGAATATATAGCTCGTATAACGAGACAGATGTAAATGCCTGTAACTTTGGTTATATCTTTCATATAACGACTTACCAAGGTAAAGGCATGTATGTTATGATTTTATCGTTCATGTAATGATTTAGCAATGTAAAGGTGAAATTATGAATTTATGAATTTATCGTTGAAATAACGATTTAGCAATAAAGGTTAAATTATCAATTTATGAATTCATCGTTCAAATAACGATGTTGATACGTAAATGTGAATATTTGCTCAGATGGCAATAGCAATAATATGGAACACGTATTTTATAACTATTGTGGCGCCCATATGACGTCCAAGATGTATCTCCCGTTCGACCCGCTCTAGACAATGGTCAAGGAGTCACCACTCATGGTCCACTCCTCCCTGTCTGTTTGAAGGATCCTTCGAGAATCTTCACATTCAACACAGACCCGATGGTCGCGAAGCCTTGGTCCTCGTATCGAGAACACCAGTACACTATTCCAAACCGATGTCACCAGATACAGCGTATACGTCACAAGAAACCACACAGAGTTCTCCGATTTCACATCACCACCCAACTATATATATATTATTACGTGCTTAGGCTCGAATAAACAGTAATATAGACAGAGTGAAAATAGCAAGCTTGTAAAAACTTAATAAACTATTTATTGAGCACAAGTATTTTCCAGAATAGAAAAATAAACTTACGGTTTTAAGAATCAATTCCAAAATTAATCCAAAAATAATTCAAAATATAATCCACTGGTGAAATTGCAAAAGTCCTGGTAATAAAATGTCCTAATAATTCCCAGTTCGAATCTTAGTGAAGTATCGAAGATGGAAGACGATGTCACGTGATGAAGTCAGTTTTGCTCTTACGAAATTCAATGAGCACAAATGTTTTCCAGATAAATAACAAAATAAATCCTCTTGATCCAAACGAATTGAAATAATTCTCAGTACAATTTAATTTAAAATAACTCAAAACAATACAACTTAATATTCTAACAGCCCAACTTCTACTAAATAGTTCGCTCCAATATAACTCAGCCAGTACTTTAATGGTAGTCTTGCCCGCACAGAGATGACCGGCCATACTAGATTCATGAGCTACCCTCGATGCACGAGGCCGGTCTTTTTGACGTTCTCCTAATTGCCAATACTTCTTTTCTTACTGTGTGGTAAATTCTCTATGAATTAACCCGTTTCTTTTGACAAACTTTGAGCTAATTAGACACGATTTTCTCATAAGTGTCGCTTCTGCTCACGGAGGAAGTTGTCACGTTAGATCCTTCGATTTCTTCGGGGACGGTTTGCTTGAGTTAGGGTTGTTTCAAAATCTTCTATAGTCGGCAAACGAGACCCTTAAACTTTGCCGATTGTCAAGTCGTATATTAGATTATCCATACAGAGTTCATCAACTGTTCTGGTCAAGAAAAAAGTTTCAGTCTTAACTCTTGCTGATCGAGTAGCATGCTGGGAGTCTCTATCGTTCAGCATTTGGTTTTCCTTCACGAGACCATGTTTGATAACCACACCTGTGCAATCGGTATCACGTAAAGCTGACAACCTGACCGTTAGCACTACCGTTTGCTGTTGGCACGCGCGCTTCCGGTAACATACACGTACCGAATAAAGGAATACTTCATATCCGAACCGTTGTTGGTATCTATTGCTACAGCTGCCTTATGTATAGGACCCTTTAGGACAACGTGATCTTACATGGCCCCATTCAGTACATACAATGCGTACACCTTCACGTCGTGTTTTCCCAATCAGATTTGCCAATCTCAGTTGGTTTCGCTGGCTCTCTTGGAGTCAAATCCTTAGACGGATTCCCAGACTTAACTTTCCAAACCACGTTCTGAGTTTCATCATATGCTTTAGCGAAACTATATGCCTGGATATCAATGTCTTGAACATTTGTGAACCCTTTTTCCATACGAAATTGGTTCAACTCTTGCCCTACTATACTTAATGGCTGATCTCTGAGCCAGAAATCCACCGAACCCTCAAACGTTTTGCTCACTCTAGCACATTCAATTCAGCGTTGGAAATAATTATCTATTCTAGCGATAAATTTCCCAAAGTTCCCCCTTCTCAGGTTTACTATACCTAAACGTTTTCAGGAAACATTGTTTTGTCAATTCATCTTTTCATCGTCAAAGAAAGGTAATTTAGGGCCTCTCATTTGCTAGAGACATAATCTTGTTCTCCTTGTCTAGCATTCGCGAAATCTAATTGTCTTTTTTACTCTATTTGTTTGTTTCTTTTATTCTAACTCCGTAACTTCTAACCTTGCCCGTCTTTCCCTTTTCCAATCTTTCTCTTTCTAGTTCCTTTTCTAATACCAATATTTGCTTTTCCGATTCCATTTTCTCTCTGTCGAGTTGCTGTTTTCTTTTCAACCTTTCCCTTTCTATTGCCTTTTCAAATACCACTCTTTCCTCTTCCGATATCCTCTTCTTATGATTTTAGGAAACAATCGTGAGACTGGGACCTTGCTATCATTATTATTTACGGGATTATTTCTGAGATGTTATATTCTCCTGTTATAGGTAAGGAACAAAACAATAATGCCAAACATATTCATATATGAAGGTGGAATTTGACAAATTTGTTACATATTTCATTAAACGTTTGTAAAGTGCAAACGTGGTCATCTGTGACAACATTAATTAATTTATTTATACTCGGTAAAATACAATCCAGAAAAAAGAAATAACGATGACGATGAAATTTATTCATATTGTAGCAATGACGATCAGCAAATAAGCAGGTATTACAACATACAAAACATTATGTTCGTACAGGTAAGAATGATTTACACCTTGCCAACAGCTTGTGACAAGACATACCAAAAATTGTAGTCTCATACTGAACTGACAAAATATGAACAGCTGGTCAGTTATATTGTCGTAAGACTGGTCAATGATAATTTCCTGGTTTGTTTATTTCTTTCACAAACTAATTCTCATAAGTCACGGAAAACCTTTTCTGATAAAGGTTTTATGAGTATTGTTTTATAAGTCCTCCTAACTTTCCCATCGGAAAGCAAACGCAGTAGCTATGATTTATTTTGCTGTCCCCTCTAGGTACAAAACATGGCTTATAGACTCACGATAGGCAGCTTTTGTGCTTGACGTCATGGTACCAATGTTTGCGACATTTATTGAGTTCGTGATGCATACGTCAGGAAGCACAAAAAACCCCAGTAACAATTAGATGTGAGAAAACTAGACAAAAGATTAAAAAACCATCAAACTTAGATCAGGGATGGTGAACTAGTGACGTCACAACGTCGAGCTTTTTGAAGTCTTGCATTCATTTTTAAGTTACACAGATAAACCACAATGCAGAAATGTATCTCAATTCGAATTTACATTTCTTGTAGAAAGGAAATTTATTGTCATTATATGGTCTATAATATCAAACATGAAACTTGTAAACTGTATCACGGATGCTTACTTTAAGCATAGATTTACAATTACAAATTAAATTACTGTAAACTATCACTTATGTTTACTTACAGCATAGATATACATTTACAAATTAAATTACTGTAAATTGTATCACGGATTTTTACTGTTTACTTAAAGCATAGATCTACAATTACAAATTAAATTACTGTAAACTGTATCACGGATGTTTACTTAAAGCATATATTTACAAATATTTACAATTACAAATTAAATTACTGTAAACCGTATCACGGATGTTTGCCTAAAGCATATATTTACAATTACAAAGAATGCAAAATAGATGCCTGGCACTTTGGGGGAAAATAAATTCCGTCTTTATAGATAAAAGTCTCTATAATGAAAGCAAAATCTTTTATGAAAATGTCCCTTGCAAATTATTTACTTATTTTATGTATGGTCAAGCAAAGGTGTAGTAACAAATACATAATACCATAGCATCAATGATGGTAATTTATCAAAAGTGTTCTTCAAAATCAAGCAGTTGTTCAACGGGTGACTAGTGTTCCAAAGCTGCATTTGCTGTTAGTGTCAATGCGTTGCCTCATGTACATCATTATTTTCAAAGTGTTGATAAGGTAGATAATGTATGATAAATGTGTAAAATAGCTTGCTCAGTGAGAACTATCTGGGGAAGAAACATTAGGGAGAAAAGTGATGTTCAAAAGTATTGCATCGTTTAAAGAAAACAGAACCATTTAAAGGAATTCACCAATACCCCATAATAAAATTATAAATTTTAAGCGAGGCAGGAAAGGCAAGTTAAGACTAAAGTTAATAAGCTGCATATTTTCATCGAGATGTTCTTTTCATAAAGAAAAAATAAAACACATACACACAGTTCTCTAGTCCATTTGCCAATTTAATCTACAAACACTCCTTAGGAAAAGCTCTTCTTTAAAGAAATAAACGCATTCTTATATTCTTATTTACCTTTTTTAGAGTAGTGGTATAAAACAAGTATATTACCGAATCCACATACTTTATCGTAAATAAACTCAACATTTGTTCCATTTAGGAATAGAGTATTCGTCACAAGAAACATACATACAAAAATGAGGTACTTTTAAAACTTTACATTACTTCCGTTATAATTATTAATGATCGTCTACCATATTTAAGTACTCCAACTAGGTACGGTGTTTTAATTTTGTGTTTCTATATCTTTTACTAAAATGGCCTGTGTTAATGACTCCATTTCTTGTACTATATTCATGAAACAATTACAAACATTTTCCATCTATATGTAAGCTTGAAACTGTATGGTATGTCATGGTAGCTATGAACATTTATTCTCATCATCATATTAATTGCTTTTATCATTGGCCTAACAATTTTCACGAAACAACCATATATATTCACTCTCCCAGTAATATCCTCAACATGAACATCTTTGTGAAAAGTATACAGGCGCTCCAGTAAATTATTTCTCTTTTACAGGTTCTTTTAAGGCTAAAATTTTAAGCTCTGGCCAAAATTTGTTCGGAAATAAGTGATTGCAATTACTGGGGGAGGACATTGATGTTAGATGTTGTAGGGTTTAACACCGTTTTTTTTTCAGCACACGATAGGCTATACATGGCGTCCAGTATTAATGGTGGATGAATAACCCATGAAAATCCCCGGAAGGAAACACCGACCCCCGAGAAGCTACTGGCAAGATTTCTCACATACCCACATTGGCCGAATCTGAGACTCGAACCAACGCATACAGAGGTGAGATGGCAGTGATCCGTAACGACGGAGGGCCCTTTATACCACTCGGCCACTCAGGGCCCCAATGCTGATAGCAAATAAGAGAAGGTTCGGACTAAAGTAAAATTCATTCTTAGAGGATTCTGGCACACTGAGCGTTCGGTTATGAGGAATTTCACTTTATATTTACAATCTTCGTGTACAGTTCTCTAAAGTGCATGGTGGTTATTTATTTAAGGATCTTTCAATAGATATAAATAACACTAGGATTTATTATTAAAAAATACAAAATATATACCAATATTTAAAAGTATTTCAAAAGCGGTAGCAAATGTTTCCGATTATGTCTAGAAATCCTACTGTCCATGGTAAAGTCTATTGAATTGCATTGCAAACCATATCATGCTTGATGTATTTAGGTAAATATTCTTAGCAATGTCATTTTTTAAAAAAAATCCATAATTGTAACATAGGCGTCATAGCCAATCAGACATCATTATTTGGTTGTTTTATATGATGGTTTACTATGTACCTTATAAATCCTGCTTCTTCGGTAATACAGACCGGATCTTCAGAAATTTGTCTCATAAAAAGTATTTATGTACCCGATTATCTAAGCTTTACGACACCTTATTGGTAAATAACTGACATTTATGAATAGAGAAAAAGTCGAGTAAACAGAAAAGATGGTTAGTAGCGTGTATAACGATATATATATATATATATATATATATATATATATATATATATATATATATATATATATATATATATATATATAACTACGACCTAAATAAAAAATGGTCAACCAGTTTAGCTTAAATTTGCATTGGAAAGAAACGTAGGTGTTTCAATTTAAGACGATGTTGCAAGCAAATAAGAAGCGATTAAGAGGCAGGACTTACTGACTACCCTTACTTAATGATTTCACGTTTTAAAATAAATGTTGGAATTAAAGAATTGTGTTGAATTCAGCATAGATTGATCCGTGTTTATTTTAAAAGCCGTAAGCATTTACTGTAATAATTATAACAGGTGTAAATAAATCTTGGTTTATGATTAAACTCGTATGATAGAGGGATCAGATAAAATTGTTTTAGTTAGTTCTTTTTAACAGATTTGTAACTGCTGTGTGTATGCTGATATTATATTTGCGACTCTATCATATGACCTTGACATGCAATAATACAGGATAATAAGAATAACGAAACCAACAAATTAAAATGTTAAGAGATAGATCTATATGAATTGGTATATAAAAGTAGACCATTAATAGTTGCTATTGTAGAAGATCTATAAGAATTGATATATAAAAGTAGACCATTAATAGTTGATATTGTAGAAGATCTATATGAATTGATATATAAAAGTAGACCATTAATATTTGATATTGTAGAAGATCTATAAGAATTGATATATAAAAGTAGACCATTAATAGTTGATATTGTAGAAGATCTATGTGAATTGATATATAAAAGTAGACCATTATTAGTTAATATTGTAGAAGATCTATAAGAATCGATATATAAAAGTAGACCATTAATAGTTGCTATTGTAGAAGATCTATATGAATTGATATAAAAAAGCAGACTATTAATAGTTGCTATTGTAGAAGATCTATATGAATTGATATATAAAAGTAGACCATTAATATTTGATATTGTAGAAGATCTATAAGAATTGATATATAAAAGTAGACCATTAATAGTTGCTATTGTAGAAGATCTATATGAATTGATATATAAAAGTAGACCATTAATAGTTGCTATTGTAGAAGATCTATATGAATTGATATATAAAAGTAGACCATTAATAGTTGATATTGTAGAAGATCTATATGAATTGATATATAAAAGTACACCATTAATAGTTGATATTGTAGAAGATCTATATGAATTGATATATAAAAGTAGACCATTAATAGTTGATATTGTAGAAGATCTATATGAATTGATATATAAAAGTACACCATTAATAGTTGATATTGTAGAAGATCTATAAGAATTGATATATAAAAGTAGACTATTAATAGTTGATATTGTAGAAGATCTATATGAATTGATATATAAAAGTAGACCATTAATAGTTGATATTGTAGAAGATCTATATGAATTGATATATAAAAGTAGACCATTAATAGTTGATATTGTTGAAGGCGGATTACCGTTTAGACCATGATAGAAAAAGGGCATTTCATGAGTGATGCATAGTTGCCCTGTAACAGAGAAAAAGGCAGGTGCTTAAATTACATTAAGTAACATAAAAATGAAGCAATGCCAATTAGAGTACAGGTCATACAGCCAGCACAAAAAGGAAAGACATTTGACTATATGCCAGTGTTACTGTTACTTGCTATGACTTTATGTAGTAAGCTTGCACTTTATTCCTTATCTTGTTTTAAACAGACTTACACTTACGTCATACCTGACCATCCATTCCTTAGGTTCCAAGGTGCAATTTTGTTTTAGAAGCGTATTTGAGAAAGATATTTACTGCTAATTACTACCTTTGGTTATAAAAAAAAAAACACATTAGTGTAAGGCATGCCTGAACCGGTGGGTCGGGGAGTAAAATAATCTAACATAAACAGTCTTTCCAAACAATAAAAATGAAAAAGAAAGAAATTCATTATTTAACATTTGTGAAAGGCACTCTAACAATGATTGACAATATGGATAGCGCAATCTTTAAATCTGTTTCTACATTTTTCCTATTTAAGTTCACATGATTGACAGAGTAATTACATATATAAAATAAAAGCGGTTGTGTCTAAGAGAATATTTGGACACCGCAAATTTGCATTAAAGTGAGCAATATGAGCGAGCATGCATTAAAAGCTAATTCAAACACAAAACAAAATGGCAGGCATATACTTTAGGAAACTAGTCAGCAGTTACGCATTCGGAAAAGGGGTGGGGTGGGTGCCGACTAGAATAATATTTACAGCCGTATGTTTCTTCAAAACTTGCGAATAATGTCTCACAGTCCTTGAATATCATCCATTTAATGCGATTTCTCTTGGGTACGCATTGAGGAATCTCAGAATTCAAAAAGACTCTTAGACTTTAAAATCTGGCGGGATAACTTTTTTGTCCATCATTAATGACATATTTGTTCTATAAATAATACTTATTGTTCCTACAAGTAAACTAATTATTAATAAAAAATGTCTTATTTAATTTGGAAAGTTGTTATATTGTCTGTTATATGTTAATTTTTTTTACTGCTTTGATGACTGTTACAACACAGTTATTACAATCGAACCATTTGATTCTTCCCAGATTTAAACTGTTAACGTTGCACTTCTTGCATCGTTAATTCCCATACTCGGATACATTTGTATTTATTTTACCAAATATGCATCTTTAACATTATTTTAAAGCATTTATTTTAATTTAAATGTATATCATGTCGTGCTATACGTGATTGCTGCACTGATAAGCATACTAGATAATACATTGGTCATGATCTGTCAGGAGTAACATTGAAACTATCTAATTATGTCAATTTAGTCACATACTAAAAACCTCTTATTGCTGTAATCCTTGTCGTATCCTTTTGATGTTTATCGAATTACTTACAACTCTTTTTCATTTCTTGCAACATGAATGATAAACGAGACTGTGATGGATGTTTCTGGTACCACCCATTTTAACAGAAAAAATGCGTCATGTATAATTATGCTTATGAAATGTAAATACATTCATAATGTTACTAACCAAGTTCTATTTAAAGAAGTTAAGGCGAATAATTTAGTTATGTTGTAGAAATGCTGAGTTCAAAGTTTCTATTACTGACTGGCTCGCGATCCGGGCACAAAGGAAAATTACCATGTTATTTGACTTTAATAACACTGTAAAATTAGTAAATCAATCCAATATGTACGATTACAAATCCAACCCAAATTTATCATGTAGTTTCTAATTAAAGATATTAAGTTATTCTATATATTATAATTCTCAACCACGTTAAGGGTTACCTAATCGGTAAATCTAATCGAAATCTTTATTAATTGAAATGTTTTAATAAACGGTAAACGTTACAAAAGAGCAATAAGAATGATCCAATGATGTCAATGAATTTGAACGAAGCATAATGTGTGGAAAATTATCATTTTGTTCATAATGTTACTAACCAAGTTCTATTTAAAGAAGTTAAGGCGAATAATTTAGTTATGTTGTAGAAATGCTGAGTTCAAAGTTTCTATTACTGACTGGCTCGCGATCCGGGCACAAAGGAAAATTACCATGTTATTTGACTTTAATAACACTGTAAAATTAGTAAATCAATCCAATATGTACGATTACAAATCCAACCCAAATTTATCATGTAGTTTCTAATTAAAGATATTAAGTTATTCTATATATTATAATTCTCAACCACGTTAAGGGTTACCTAATCGGTAAATCTAATCGAAATCTTTATTAATTGAAATGTTTTAATAAACGGTAAACGTTACAAAAGAGCAATAAGAATGATCCAATGATGTCAATGAATTTGAACGAAGCATAATGGGTGGAAAATTATCATTTTGTTTTGATTATTTTTTGCATGATCTACATCGATAGAACCTCAAACACCTTTTCATTAGTACTAAATGTTTCATCATAAAGGTAATATTCTCCATGACCCAGAATATTATTGTTTGATATCTTCATGACTTTTGGAAGAATGTTGCTGCAATGTTTGAGTGAAAAATAAATTTAGAAGTATTTCTTTAAGATAAATTCACCATTCTATGCTTTCTATGCATGTATAAGATATTTACTGATATTTTACCGCAAAATATATTTATCTTCCGTCCATCTATATTGATGTTAGAAAAACACATTTGTGATACAGGTTTATGAGTCATAGACAAAGGCTAAAAAAACAAAATAATATAAACAATGACGCAATGACATTGTTTGTTTGTTAGTAAGGTTTACTTTATTTTATTACATGCTTTAATAATGCAAAATTGTATGCTGGACTTGAACTTGTCCAAAATTTAGTTCATTTCTGCTTTACCTAAATTGACATTTTCATTTTATTCAATGTAAACACCATCAGGATTAGAAAATGCTAAGTTGTAGCATGTTGCTAAATTGTAGCATGTTGCTAAGTTGTAGCATGTTGTGTCCAATTGGGATAAATGTTATCTTCCAATTAGTGAAATCAAGTGATTTTTTTCTTTGAAAATACAAACGTGCTCAGATGAAACTGTTGGATAGAGACATTCACTGGAATTTCTAGTGTATTCCAAACCTGTAATTATGATTATGTGATTAAAACAAAAGCCTGTTGCCACATCAATAAATCTATAACAGAGACGTCATTGTGTTTAGGTTTTGTATTTATTCTGGACTTTTACTGAATTGTATTCAGGACATTAAATTGCTTGGACTTTATCATTAATTCTTGGATTATTTTGGGATTTCATTCACAATGACGTAAGTTAATTTTTCCCATTTTTACTTTGTATTCTAATAAAATAAATAATTTTTTACATTTTACAAAGCTTGGTGTCTTTCATGTTACTTATTGTATAGCAAACACTTGTAACAGACAATTGGACGCTCGTCGTTGGGATATAAATATCTCTAAATTATTTCAAAACCCTTGTTTTGAAATTTAAATTGACCTTGTTTTAACATTGTCTAAATGCCAAGTATTATTTCACATCTTAGAAATCTTTTGTGAAACCAACAAGCTTTTTCTACAATGTCATTGAAAATGGAGATCTTTATTTCAAATCCTACCCAGTAACAGTTAGACTCCTTTACAAGGATGAATTGCTTCAGCTAGCAAGAAAATATGATCTTCGTGAGGCAAAAATTACTTGAACAACGCAATAAATAAAAGATAATTTGGTACATTATTTGGTGGGAAAGAGTGTTTTGGATTAAAGTTCTTTGGGTTAGATTAATAAGTCCGCATCGGAATAACAAAGAAATGAAAATTAAAAATAAAAATAAAAATTATAATACAAGATGGATTTAGAGTTAAAAAAGCTTGAGCATCCATCAGAAAGAGAAATAGGAGATGCAAATACAGTCAGTTGCAGTGACCAAAAAAGGAAAGCAAATTCAAATAAAACTGGAGAAGAGGAATATATATTTAGATGAAAAGCATTGGAGCTATCAAGTGAAAAGCATTGTTCCACTTTACATAGAAATTCAAGTTTTGATATGACTAGGTATATTAATTTAGTAATCCTTTTAGAGAGAGGGAAGCAGATAAATATTTTCCTCATTATGAAAACATTGCTGAAAATTTGAAATGTCCAAGATAACAATAGACCCTGTTATTACAAAGTTCACTTTAGGCAAATCTCCAGACATATACGCTTCTCTGTCAGTACAAGAATATATAGAACACCGTCTTCATCTTTTATAAATGTGTACCCAGTGTCTTATACTAAATGTGAGTATAAAACCTCGCCCTGGTCCGAATAATGTCACGCTGTTGTCATGAGTATTAATTAATTCGTCAAGGAAGTCATCTAAAGACGTCAACAGTTCAGCAAACCCTGGGAGACCAACAATAAGTAGAAAGAAGTTCGCATGTTCACAGTTATTGTGCCATATTCATTCCATGTTGGACCATAGGTGTGTCGTGCTGGAATTTGACATGAATAGTGTAGGAAATGAATTATCGTACCTTCCATGATTTTGGAATATCAAAGCGATAAATAAGATGTTAGCCCATAAACTATTGAATTCAGCCATAAACTTTGGCACTTTAAAATCCAAAACCTGAATCAAATTGTTATAAAAAATGTTAAGTAGATTTATTACATGATTACTATCGAACGTAAATGCCTTATATTTATATAGTGTAATACTTTATAAAGACGCTGCTATCTCCCACCACACTCATCAAGTACACTAGTACTAAAATTATTATTTTTATTGAGGTCACGACGTCTTACATCCAATAAAATAAATTAGGGTATTAATATACACAAGAATTATAGGATATAATTAATTAAACCTTTTGACATTTAGATAACCAAGTCTGCTATATATTCTCGAAAGCTGATAGTGTTTTGACGGACACTGTGTTTATGTAAAGACAATTGGCGATATTGAAAAGCATGTTATATCTCACCTCTATTATTTATATAAAAAAAAGGCATTTTATTCCTGAACTCTTGGTCTTTTCGAAATAACACACGGGTTGTTACAATATACTAAATCCACACAACCATTTGACTGAAGTACCACTAATGTTTACAATGTTTGCATCCAAGATTAGCTGCAATGAGTCAGATGAAAGTGATGTTAGGTACAAGGTTAACAATTTAACCATACAAAGGTTTCTTATAACAATGGACGCTTCAACTTTTAGCATTTATTTTAAGTCAATCCAGGACATCCATTTTCTTAAACAGAGGGTTAATCTTTACCCTCATATAGCCTGGTTTGGTAAATAATTACCTATGATAATGTTACTGTCGCATAATTCAAGTTTCACTGTCGAACTTTAAGCCATTCAATATAAGATATACCGCTAATATGCGACAGTACAAACATAAAAAACAACAGTACAAATATCAAATACAACAGTACAAATATCAAATACAAGAGTACAAATATCAAATACAACAATACAAATATCAAATACAACAGTACAAATATCAAATACAACAGTACAAGCATCCAATACAAGAGTGCGAATATCAAATACAACAGTACAAATATCAAATACAACTATACAAACATCCAATTCAACAGTACAAACACCCAATACAACAGTACAATATCAAATACAACAGTACAAATATCAAATACAACTATACAAACATCCAATTCAACAGTACAAACACCAAATACAACAGTACAATATCAAATACAACAGTACAAATATCAAATCATCAATCAAAAGACTGTTGATACCATACTCACACACTGAAATGTACGTACATAACAAATCGTCATAAATACGTGGTATTACGTCATAAGGTGTAGCAATATGACGTAGATTATACCAACTCGTTTCCTGTGACGCAGAGAATCAACGCCACTGCATGCACAGATCATTTGACCACAGAGGAGCAGCCTCGAGTTGCACTTTCAGTCATTTTGCGTCCATTTTGGCGAGGAGAGAACTATTGACAAGAATAATAAAAGAGCTATTAAAAAGTCTTAAAATGTATACATGTACCCTGACCTTTTGTTGTTGTTGTTGTAGGGCTTAACGCCATTTTTCAGCACACGATAGGCTATACATGGCGGACAGTATTATTGCTGGAGGAAGAACCCGGGAGAACCCCCAGAAAGAACCACCGACCCACGAGAAGGTACTGGCAAGCTTTCTCACATAACTACATTAGCCGAATGTTAGACTCGAGCCTATGCAGACAGAGGTGAGATGGCAGTGATCCGTAACGGACAGCGCTTTAGACCACTCGGCCACTCGGGGCCCCTTTTGCGAATCACTTTAAAACTAAAGCAGTAAAACAACAAGTACATGTGTTTCTAAAATAAATGTGGCCGGTTTCGACAGGTGATTGCAGTGGCGTTTCTTTCTAGAAGATAGAACGCTACACTTAGAGCAGCTAGACATCTTGCTGCAGTCATTTTAAATATTTCAATGTTTGACCAGTTGAAAGGCGTGACAAATTTGTGTTTTGATTTGTTGCATAAATTTAAACTACAAACCTCAGACGTTCACTCAAATTGCCATTCATCTCTTTCGTCATTCAATTATATATCGCTTCATGCTGGTCTTATTTGAGGAAAGACCTCTCTTAGTCATCCCGATACTAATCCATGTATCAAGCAGGCATGTACATGTTTGGTTTTTGTTTTGCCTTTCTTCTGGTTTCTGTAAATACACTTTCTTCATATGTATTTCAACGAAGCTATGACTTACATCAAATCATATATAGTTATGTAAACATGATACAACCACGTGATTATTAAGATTGATTGTAATGTGGTTCAATGAAATTTACTTTTTGTTTGAAGTATATATATGTGATTGATCTTTCTTCCCTGATATTCAACAGTTTTCGTTTGTTTGGGTAGTCGAGATAGACTTTCTATTTTTTTCTTTTTATCCATTGCTAGACGTTTGGTTTGTTTGTTTGTTTGATTAGAAGTTGTAAGGAAGCTTTACAAAAAATTCAGTCATATCGCTACTATGTCTGCAGTGAGGCGGTTTATAGTACGATGAAACGGTCATCCCGCATTGATAAAAAACGCATTCTGCCTGATAACATGTAAAGCAATGACTTCGATGTCAGAATGTTTTATTTTTATTGATATTATGCTTGAATATCGGTAACTGCTCATTACGTTTTGATTTTAATATGTCTTTTTCTTGTTTCGAATCAATTTTAATCGACAGAAGGTGCTTAACAGTAGTGCATTAACCATTGGGCATGCATTGTTTGCCAAGATATTCCATGTATATAGTTAATACAAATAAAAGCATGGAAGTCATATATATGTCCAATGAATGTGGCTTAATTGTAATTAATTTAATAGGGTATAATAAGTGTAAAGAGGATTAACTTCTGATGACACTATGGTGCACCATGGGAAATTACCGTTATGATTTATATCCCATCAATCCTAGTAAAAATATCCCGTCACACGGGACACAATTTGTAAGAAATTAAACAATATTTAAAATTAAAAGAAATTATATAAAAATAAAGCAAAACTGAAAAATAATTGCGTTAAAGAGATAAATTAAAAGACAGCAAATTGATTAAAAAAGACATTTTATTTTAGTGTACGCAATTTAAGACGTGTAAAACAGATTTTGAACATTATCAACAATTAAAATAAGAAATAAACATGTATAATATAATAAAACTTTTTAAAGTAATTATAAAAAAGATAAAATGCAAACAAAAATTAACCTTACAAACATACAAACAGGCAATATCAACAGAAACACATTCAAACAATTTGTAGAAATTGTGTTGATTAGCACGGTTGTTTTCCTATAAACGTTGTTTATGATTTTCTATTGTTCCTTTACAACATGACGCTGTATTTTGGTACATTGTTTTCATAAATACAAACATATACACTCCCACTTACAATTTTAAACTTGTATTTAATTATGCATTGTTCCGAGAGTGAACAATTATTTCCCTCATGGACGATTTTGACTTTCTCAGTCAAATTAATGATGCATACAGATTGATCGATGTACTTAAAGCTGTTCATGTTAGTCAACAAAACACGTCATCATCGCTGGTAGATATTCACTTGTGTGTTTGTTTCTGTTCACTTGATCACAGCATTCGTTTATAATGTGCTAAGTTTTAGTTAACTATATGACTCTCTCTATTTCTCTCTGTAATTTATGTATGTGTTGTAAAACGATCCGAAGTAGGATGGTGATTCTCTTCTTTTGCAACAAGACTCTTGAAGAACTATAATAGATCTTTGGCGAGGGATGCGCGTGTCATGAAAAATTAAACATAACTTCCAAATGTTCGAAAAGGAACTCATTATCCTGAAAACACAAAATGATTCCCGAGACAAAACCCAAAACAAATGCTTTGCCTGGCGTGAGAAAGTAAATTAGAGTATTAGAGAGGTTAGAGTGTCCTCCATATTAGAATAACTTTAATGAAGAAGAAAAAGCAACGAAGATAAAAAAAAATTCAGAAGAAGAAGAACTCAAAAATCTCTTTTTCACTAGTTTACGACAAATGTAGATCACATCAAGGATTAGGGAAATACACAGGCATGCTAATTATGCCTCAACAATAGACCATGCTTTAGCTGACACGTGTGTTGCAACAAAGTTATTGTCTTGTCACGTAGGTGATATATTGGCGTGTATACAATACACCCATTGTATTTGGCCTCGAATTTGTCAATCATTTAGAACAGAAGATTGTATGTCACACTTAATATTAAATACAAACGTATCAAGACACCTTATAAATAAATAAATACATGCTATCTATAAACGTATAGATAAATACAAGCGTATCAAGTCAACGTATAGATAAATACAAGCGTATCAAGTCAACGTATAGATAAATACAACCGTATCAAGTCAACGTATAGATAAATACAAGCGTATCAAGTCAACGTATAGATAAATACAAGCGTATCAAGTTTATCTATGATATTTAATTGGCTTAGACTTAAAGGATTACAAAAAGTATTACAATCTCACAGACATAAACAATTTAAAGAGAAATAATGATAATCTATTGTTTTACACATAAAAGATAAACAAATTATACGTAATAGAGCGAATATTGAAAAATGTCTGCAGAAATGAGAAAAACGCCATTATAAATAGCTAAACGAAAGTTTATCATTTTAATATATTTTAAAAGATATTTTGAAAGATTCAAAGGTAATTATTTCCCCTGTTATCTGTGGTCAAGTGATGCTCTTTATAGAGGGATAGCTGGAAGCTAGCCAATCTAAATTTCGATTATCGACCATCCTAAAAAGATCACACATTTCCAAAGAAACAAAAAGAAGCGACGATGGCGTTCTGTCTCACGATTCTACAAACTCGCACAGCACAGAGAGAGAGAGAGAGAGAGAGAGAGAGAGAGAGAGAGAGAGAGAGAGAGAGAGAGAGAGAGAGATCCGTGAAGAAAGAAAGTCGTTTGGCACTTCGACTTCGTAGAGATTGGGTTAGTCTAGCTGCTAAAATTGATTTCTAGAAAATTGAGAACGATAGCTTGCACTTACACGGTGAAATTGAACAGTTTTATTATTTTTAGTTGCTCTGTCTTTGTAAATACTGTTCATAAATGTATCACAAATATACTCGAAATATAAGCGAAAGTCACACTCAGATACATTCACATGACATGCGTTCCAAAATACAATGGAATCTTCTCGTCTCGTAATGTTAAAAATATCGATATGTTTAAAACTAGTGCTCTCATTAACACCCAACTGCAGATTTAACGCTAAAGTTACGTATACTAATCCGTCCAATACGCTTTTAACTCAAGAACCATCACCTTACATACTATCCATCATTCCTACATTTACTAACCAACGGAAAAGGTTAGGAATATTTCAACAAACCTATACGTACAAACAAATATATTGTGCTCAAACGGTTAGGATCTCAAAGATCAGGAATGAAATCGCACTTATACATGCTATCATAGGAGTGGTTACACATAATGTATCTATCATTAAACCGTATAGACTATTTTACAAGTAACGTAAGAGTGGTTTACAGATTTGGGGATTTTGTATGTTTGCATTAAAGAGGTTGTTGACTAGTTTGTTTTAAGACACAGAACCTATTGAGGCGTCACCGTTTGGAATTTCAATTATCGCTTTCAATTTTAATTCTAAATTTACTTTTTTAATTTTAATATTTATTCTTAATTTTAATTTCAATATTTTATTTTCAGTTTCTATTTAAATATATAGTTTCTCAAAAGTCATTTTTCTTAAATTTTCATTATCAATTATCATTTTTAATTTTTATTTTCATTTTTTTTTCTCAAGAAATAACGCCTGTACATTTTCTTTCTCTCAATCCTCATTTTCAACGTCTTTCTATATTAAATATTTATTTAAAATCTTCATTATTCGAAACTTTCATTTTTAAATAATTAGTTTTTCATAGTTTCTTCAAATGTTATGTTTACTAAATTTTTCATTTGCACTTTTTCATTTTCAGTTTTCATTCGCAAATTTGAATTTACAATTTTCATATTATAAAAATGTTCTTGAAAGTTCAATTTTTAAAATTTGTTTTTAAATTTTACATTCCAGATTTACATTTAAGTTTCGTTTTTCACTTTTATTCAAAAATTTCATTTCTCTAACTTTTTATTTTCATTATTTTTGTTCAACTTTCATTTTGAAATGGTTGTTCTATATTCCCATTTTAAAAAATTATTCTCAATTTTCATCTTTTTAAAAATTGTAATTTCCAGATTTAATCATAAATTTTCTTTTCTATTTTTGCTTTTAATTTCATTTCCATATTTTGTTTGTATGCCTTTTCGGTTCTTTATTTTCTTTTTCATTTTTTATTTTCATTATTAGGGTTGCAATCTTGATAGAATAAATACATACTGTTATGCCAATTCGAAAATTTAAAGAATGAACATACAATTTTATGTTCGACATTGAAAACAGCAAAACGTAAGTAGCATTGTCCTCTATAGATATCAAACGAGAAAGAACGGATTTTATGTATCGTACATGAAATGTATGGACTTGTTGAGAAAATAATTTCGATCTATCTGTAAATTGCAGATGATAGGCTTGTCTACATATAATATACATATACCAACATACTTATGTTTAAATGTCAAGTATTTTATGCTCGTCTGATTTGTCAACAACAATCCTACAAAGCACAGTTATAGAAAAGAAAACACTTGGCAGACCTAAGAATAAATGGGAAGATAACATTAAAGATCAGACAACGATGAGCTTTGCAAAGATCCAGAGAGCAGGGAAAATTAGGTCAAAATGGAGAGAGATTGTTGTAAGGTCATCAGTAGCTCCACTACGACCAAACAGGTTACGGAAGACATGAATGCAAAAAAAAAATTTTTGAACGGAATAAACAAAACAAACTTTTGAAAATATATGTGCCTCAACCTATTACCAAATAAATAAAAAGAAGAAATCTCTCCATTATAATTATTTATCTTGAGTGATAGTATAGAAGTATATGTATGTGTATAATATGCGTAGCCAATGTTTAGAAAGTACAAGGAATCATCCAGGGAAAACAAAATTGCAATCACTTTTGGTTCACATTGGTAAAGAAAACTATATATGGAAAGATATGAATAGAGAATTCTTAATAACAAATTTAAACTTGACTCATTTACAACGAGTGACTAAGAAAGTAGACGACGGGTACGATCTCGAAAACATCCTTGATCACGTAAAGTGGGGAAAGCGTCGAATCGAGAAGTTAAAGTGAAGTGAAGATGATATCCATCTAGTTTCGAATTTCAATTGCAGATTCCTAAATCAACTACTATACACACACAAAAACAGATGAGGCCACCATACCGTTAAATACAGCAACTACATCTCCTTTATAGAATTTCTCTCTTCGACAACATAAACACAGCAACAACAATATCCACAAGGGTTGTGGTGTATAGAATGTTTCTCTAACATAAATAGTCTTCCGCCGAATCATTCAGGTGTATTACCTATTGGAGTTTGCATCAAGGAGATAAACTAGTGTGTCTTGTTTTACTAAGCAGATTTATTGGTTATTTTCTTCACAGTCATTTTGTTGAGATATACCGACAGTAATTGTTACATTAGTTTTGCCAATGCCAGTAAAAACAATGATTCTTCCAAACACAGCAACAGTCCTCGCCTAGGACACATTTTAGAAAATCATTCTTCTTTGAGGCCAGAATCATGGAGCTATAAACAATCAATATTATATATTATCACTCTGTGCCTGTTCTATGGTTGTGTTTTTCATTAGCATGGCTAAATTACATCAAACCGTACAATTAGATCAATAAATGCATTGACAAGATTTTCTTTGGTAGAAATTATTTATCCCACACAAGTCAAGACTGCGATTGGAGGTCAAACCACTCTCATCGTCGAAATATTCATCAAACAGGTTCAAACGCTTGGATAAAGATGATCCTCTCATTTACGAATCCATACCACATAAACAGCGGATCCCTAGTAGAATATTTATTCCATCAGAAATACTGCAGGATTTTATTTAATGATACGATCTAATCTACTTTTAATGAGCAGCTTGGCAAAGCACTGATGAAAACTAAGTGTAATTTCAAGTACCATAACTTAACTCACCTTCATTATCCGCCAACAAAATGCTATGTGATTTTCTATCAGTCTGTTTGCTATTCGTGGTGGAAACACGAATGTGGCACCTCATTTCACAACAGCGATCGAATCTAAAAATACATTTGCTTCGCTGAAGAACCGAATAGTGGTCTGAACTGGGTGATTATCTATTCTTAAAAAGTCGAGTATAACGCTCAGCTCCTTCATTTTTCAGTCATTCCAGTCAAAGCGAATTCTGCCATCATGTTCGTGAATTTGTACATGCTCGTTAGCATTCTGTCAGCGAATCTTACTTTGACGATGTGAAAATTTTAAATAAAAGACATTTAGACAAAATATTCTAGTCATAAAAGGAAAAGTGACGATTAAACATTTTCGAAAACAATTGTCTAGTAAGTTATAAAAAACAAATATATCCCGTGTACTGAGGCGTCGTTTGATAAGGAGCACATGATTTACGAGACATTTTAAAATAAACGTTTTGAACGTAGTATCCATCTTGAAAGCATTCGTGACTCGAGGATTCCATGTTGTAAAGGATGCACCTTTGAAACAAGGAAAATAGTTTCTCCTAAACGTACAAAACGAGCAACAAAGTCTTAAATAATTATTGATAAAAGCATGAATAAATGCTTTGTTCAACCTTGACCTTTTGGGTCGTCATGACACCCCTATAACTTCGCTTCACACTTCTGGCCAAAGCCTTGCTTTATCTTCTACGCCAAATCAAGTAAGGGGCAAAAACAGACATCAAAACCCCATTCAGACCTCATAGACCCGTTTGGATAAAGAATAAGAAACGAAGAAGAAAATCAAGAGAACTGAATTAGACGTGTTTAATTACTAACTGAAAAAAAAATGATACACCGATATTTTGCAAATATTGCATGCCAGAAGTCGAATGTTTGCCATTATAGCCACCATGTTGACAACGCAATAATCTAAATGAATAGTATTTCATCCTGTGTCGTATTTGTTTGCCTCAGATCCATGAACAGTCCATTGTTACATCGATCTGAATTGCAGTCACTTTCACCTGAGAGTTAAAGTTCTCGATGTGCACTAATCCAGGCGCTGATGCCATAGTAGCACCCGTCAACACGTTCGTGCTTGTGTTGTTCAGTGACGTGCATTTTTACTTGACTATCAAACTAGTCAGCAGCATTGATATTTACTTTATCCAGCGTACGTGAAAAATCTTCTGTCGTACGGAAAAGGAACCACGAACATACATCTGGATGCACGGAAACCTGACGCATTGAACAAGTTCATCGACACAGAGTTGTCAGAAGATGACCCTCACAATGTTGCATTTAACAACCGTCTAAATAAATTCAAACATGATCGCAGTTAAGGCCTGATGGATCGTTTACATCTGGACATGTAGTTTCACGACAAATATTGTTGAATAATGTGAATGTATGCCTGAGACTGAATCAAAGTAGTACCGTGTTACATTTGATGGCCAATTCTAACGAATACAAAACAATCGTTGAAGAAAGCCGACTTTACGTTTACGGTGAAGAAGTTTGACTTTTAGTTGTAAACGACATCAGTCAAACTTTTAATAGAACGACAGCCACATCTCCGACACGACGAGTGGAAATGAAAACGTTTACCATGGCCTCCGATACGACGAGTGGAAATGAAAACGTTTACCATTGATTCTGATACTACGAGTGGAAATGAAAACGTTTACCATTGCCTCTGGACTAGATCGGCGATCATATTTTCTAAGACAGTTTTCCAGACAGTAGCTCCGGCCAAGAAGATGAACAACTTTAATGTAGAATTTGACAATACTGTGGAAATAAACAGTTTGAGAGAAGTGATGATATGTTATTATAAACGAAACGATGAAATACAAGAGCGTGTGGTGATAAGGGACCAGAATGTGTCCGTGTATGAACAAGGAGAAGATAAAAAGAGACAGGCATGATGTCAAGATGGCTAGAACAAAAATAACATTTTAATCTCCCGTTTCGCTACTGACCTGGCTGCAAATATGACATGTCTCACGAGAGACAGCATTGTTAATGGCGTTAAATAGATTATAGTTGTCAGAAACAGCATACACATGCTTGATGATGAGGCAAGATGAAAAGTTGGAAGAGTATCAGTAAGGTACCTGGAGTTTAGTCTCCGATTTTGAGAAAGTGATATCAAGATTTCTGTGACTATGACTACTTGACAGAATGGAACGCATCGAACATTTAGCAACTTAAATTGATGGTGACAGCGTTTGCTTGTATGCAAAAGTACAGTAATGTCTACAACAACTTCTTAAGCATGTGTGTGATAGTATTCTTTATGAATGTGCGTGTCTTTTTCGTCTACTTTTTTTTACATCATACCCATCTTGTGTTATATGTTAATATGAAAATAATTGTATATAAACACTCCAAACATGGCTGTCTGTTTGGATTTTAATCAATAAGCGTGTCTAGATTGTGTACGTGGTGTATTGCGTTATAATAAGGAAAATGCGTACTGGGAAGTAAGTACTCAAGAAAGATTGTTGGAACTGTAAAGTATCTAAAAATGGTAACATTACATTTCCCGTACACCCCTAACATTGTCAACATATGAACATCCTATAGTAATCGCAAATTTAAAATTTTCAATTGTTCTCATAACGATCTTTCACATGAAAGTAACAATTCCGTGATAAATCTTTAAACAGTAAGTTATTTTGGATTTAATGTGCGTGGAGTGTTGAATGTTATATTTGGAAACGAGAGATCTATGTAAAGAAACAAGGCCGTCTAAAGCGGGGCTCCGTCAAAGATCCCAATGTCAGACGCATTTAGAGGAAGTGAATATAGAAGGTCAGTTGAAGTGCAATACTTTGTATTTTAACTGAATGATGTTAGCAGAAATTCAAATGTCCTTTTCAGATATTGCTCTTATGCCTCGAATAGATCAATACTGCATTACCCCCATATTGTGTACGTATTTGCTCATTTGTTTGCCTTTTTGTTGTGTGTGTGTTTTATTTGTCTCTATAAAATTCCCCTTGTCCCTATTAAATTCATTTCAACTAACGTTCTGCTGTAGCGCGTATTCAAGGCATCATCTTGAAACACCATTACTTAGTACCTTCCCGATTGAGCCACTTGCATCATTGTTGCCATTTCCCCTAGTGTCCCTCACCGTGACGTCATCTATGTTAAATTCCCCTTCGATATTCACTTTTTAGCGTGGACGGCATCTGGACCCTATATTGTCACAATTAACTACTTATTTAATTGAAGATTGTTGGTTTGCTTGTTTGATTGGGATTTTTAACGTAGCTTTTAACAAGTTTTCAGTCATATCGCTACGATGCCTGCAGTGAGGCACTGTCTAGCACTGTGGCATCATGCCGCAGACTTTTAGCATGATGTCCCACCCAGTCACATTATCCTGACACCAGACCGACTAGTCCTAACACTAACCTCTTAATGCTGAGCACCAAGCGAGGCAGCTGTTAGTACCATATTTTTATGTTTTTGGTATGACTCGGCCGAGGATTAAACCAACCTCGGCGAACGGTCTAACCACTAGGCCACCAAAACGGTTATATTTAGTTGAAGAAACATTGCGTCACATTGTAATGGCAATATAACAATACTTTTTTATCACTGCTGAAGGTATATACATTCTTTCTCATAACTATTTCTTTAATGAATTAAAATGATGTTTATCATAAGAGTCTGAGACAGTGGATTATTTTTTTTTTATTTTAACCATCAACTCCTGTTACATAAAAGCTATATATTTTAATATCACAAAAATCATTTGCAGAAAGCGGATGTAAGAATTTTCTTTAATTTAAACTATTAAATTTAAATGCGACACGTTTTTGTTTCACCTATTTAGAAGCAATGAAATAATGTTTTCCCGTTACAAATTATAACGCCATTAAGTACAGAATGATGCCTAAATTTGTTATCATGATCCAGTGACAAGTATTATACAAGCACATTGTCATTTGTATTAGTAGGTTACTCGAGAAGGCATATAAATAAAATATTATAAAACAAAGCAGAACTTTGTATAACTATTTATATATACTTGCTATTTTGATAGTCGACAAAAAAAAATTTTTCGAGCGGGACTGTAGTCATAAATTAATTATCAAGACTTAAAAATATTTGACAAGTCCGACAAAGAATCCACCACCGCTCTACAATAGAGATTCAATGAAATTTCAGTTTAAATATTCGTCATATATTCTTTCCTTTACATATTAAACAAATGCAGAGATATGTGAGACTATTCCATAAAAAATAATGCTGATTAAAAGCACAAATTAGCAACGTTTAACATACCCGACTGATCAATTAAAAAAGCATTAGAAAGAAAGAAGTTTCCTTAGGAAATATAAAAAGTACCGTTTGTATTACGTCTTATAGGCAAAATGCCAGCCCGCTATTCTAATCATTTCCCTACACATTATGTATTGTCTATATCTTGTAAAGTATTTTTTTAAAAACATTATTTGTTTTTAGATTTATATATTTCAACGGGTTCGCATGTTCAGAAGGGTTTCTGACACAAAGTTTAATTGTTCTCAGTTGATGTAGTTCCATTTGGACGTTTTCATCAATGCATTAACTTCATGAAGTGAGGCATCAGATAAGAGCTTAACAGTGAAAACTTTAATTCCATCTAATTGTTAGCCAATTTAAATGCGTTTAGATTATCAACGAACGTGTAATTTAAATTGGATTGTTTATCTAGATTTTCCGTTGATTCTTTAAAATATATCGTTGATGTATTTCTTTTTTGAGTCCATCTTTGCTTTCTGATAATGTGCTAGTAGCCTTTTCAACCTTACTGTTGTCATTAAAATCATTAAAGACCAAAGAGTTAGTCATGTACGTGTTGTTTAAGTTGTCTCCAGAGTCGTTCGACGACGACGATGGGGCAATGCCGCAATCTCATATCAAATTTCATTTTATGTCGTTCTTACTTTTGCCAATGTTACGGAGATGCGGCCTCACATTGTCGTATAATGTACCATTTTGAGATTCAGCTGTTTGACTTTCATCATTGATGGTTGTAGTTTCTATTTTGTTTTGTACAGTGGTATTGTCCATTTCACCATTTGATGCAGATATTTCACCAGAAATATGTTTTGATGAATTCATCAGAAACAACTGTGGTATTTTCGAATGAGGTGTTGTAAACATTGTCCTTTTTGCCGTGCGAGGACTTTCAAGCGTTGAGAAAATATCAGATAAACGCGAAGTCTCTGTCTCAGAAACGATATGTGCATTGCTTGTTTTAATCGACGAGATCTTTTGTTCAATGACACTATCGATGATTTCTCCAGCCACTATACTGTCTGAGTCAGAGTTATTACTCGTGATTTTAGTATCATTATTATTTGAACCAGTGAGATTATTCTCAGTTTCATTTCTATTCAAATGCTCGAGAGACATACTCGTGCGACGTTCCCTTAGCAACTCTGCAGAATCATTGCCTTTTGGAAAGCCTTCTGTCGAAACAGGCTTTACTGTATTGTCTGAAGAACGTGGGGTGGAATTTTGGTTATTGATTATTTTTTCAGACTCTCTCACTTTCATATATGAATGAGATGACAGTACCTGATTCGAATTATATGATTCGTTTTCTAAAAGGTGTTCACGTGTAGGAACAGATATGGTTTCAATTCCTTCCAAATGTTTGGTAATAGGGTTCATGGATGTCACCAAGTGCGTGCGTAGCTTTGGGGATGCTTGAGAATTAATAGCAGATGACAAAACACGAACTTGGTTAGTCAAATTGTTTAACATGTGCATGGGCCTTAAAATGTTCCTCTTCTTTTGGTCTTCATTTAATTTGGATACCGAAGTTGCTAGCGTTGTCGCTGTGATGAAATTTTCGATAATAGTTGAATGAATAGAGGCATCGTCAAATGATGTGACATATATTTTACTGTTTTCATTCATGGATGCGGTTAATGACCCTGTTTCATTAAGCTCCTCAAGACCATTACTTGATTCTGTAGTATGACCTGTGAAGCTGCCATTTGTTAAAACATGTTGTGATCCATCGTTTAAACCAGATTCACGAATCTCTGTTTTGGCGTTTATTTGATGATCAACTAGCACAGAAGACGTCGTAAAAGTGTCGTTAATTTCAATTGTAATTGGTATAATATTGTTATATGCAGGTTTACTCAAGTGATTTCCTATTTCATGTTGAGTTGTGGTTGCTTCGTGTGTCCTGTCCGTACTTTGATTTCTAATGTGACGTTCTTTCAGCATCGTGGCATGTTTTAGCCCATGCTCTGTTGGAAGTCTAGTGTGAAAATCTGATTCAACTGAGACAGATGTGATAGATTTGGTCGTGGTCGTTATATCAGGTATATTACCAATTGTCCTGTAAGTGCTTGGTGCTTTAGATGTTGTTGCATGTGACTCAGTGTCGCTATGTGTTGTTGTATAAGGTATTTGTGAAGGAGTAAACACTGTATCTTCTGAAAGAAGCAGCCGTCTGAGCGCGTCTAGAAGACTTGATTTATCAAAAGAAATTGTATTTAATACAGAAGGTAGTGATGGTTTTGTTGTAGTGAGTTTAGAAGCTGAATAAGGTAGAGGCATGTCTTTAAGTTCACTGGCAACTATTCCATCCTTATACGATTTGTCTTTAAGTACCTCTGCTCTTTCCGTGGATGATATAGTATTTAATTCACCAATTTTTCTTTGGGGCAATAGATCGTTTGTTGTATCCCGTATTGTGGAAGTTTCTTTTCGCTCAACATTTTGATTTTCATATGAAATGTATATTTCATTCATTTTAGCATACTGAAGGAGTTGTGACCTTTGATTCTCTAACTTCATATCAACGGATTTATTATCAAGGTCCGACTTTTTTAGGAATCGCTCTGATGATACTGGTGTACTTTTTAAATCCTTTAACATTTCAGTAACTAAAACAGCGTCCGTCATTTGCTCTGAACCAGTAGTTGTTAAATTAATATTAGACATGCTTTCCAGACCATTTATTATACTTAAAGGATCACGCCTGTCATCCGGTCGTGTAGAAAACACTATATGATGGTCATGAATGTTTCTTTCTTGTGCTTGCTGTAAAATGTCGTTATTATGTATTGATGGGCTATGTGTGTTCTCAGTCAAAACCCCAGCTTTGTCAATGGTGTTTGTTAGATTTGAGAAAGGATTCAAAATTAGACTCTGAACAGGCTCGTAAATATATCCCGCAGTCCCTTCTGAAGCTCTTTGGTTCGTCGGATGAGTTGTAAAAGCTATAGTTTTATCTACACTGCTATTGGAGCCCGAAATGAAACTGCTTTGTAAAAGATCTGGAAATGATATATTTGCTTTTTGCTCACGTTTTGAAAACAAATTATTAGCAGGATTTTGTTCAGAAATAGCAATCATATTACCGTCATAAATCAAATCATTCAATGCAGTTTTCGTAGATTCAGTTGTTATGGCATTTGTTTCAAAGATTTGAATTGTTGTTCTGTTCGCATAGTCCAATACATTATCATTGAGTGTTGCCGGCGTTGTGGTTTCCGTAATGCTATGACCAGATGTTATTGATGTGTGCACAAAACGGTTTCTCATGACACGTTTGTAATACCCCGTTCTTACAGTAGTCTGTGTCTTTTTTGATGGGCGTTCTTTTGACATTTCACTTTTCTTTACCATTATATCTTCCATTTTAAATGATGGTTTCTGTACAGATACTTCTTCAGGCAATTCAACACTTCTACTACCAATGAGTATATCCTGTTCTTCTTCCGAGCTTTCCATCTTTTCATACTGCATATTTGTCATACCATTTCTTTCATATAACTCTACCGACTTATCCTTATCTGCTGCAAATGTATCCTGCTCACTTTGCATGGTTTGATCGCTGTCACCGTTAGATGCATGTTCGAATATACCGATAGTTTCGCTCACCTTTTGAGTAGATCCGAATTGCATCTTCTCTCTGTTTGTTACAAAGATGCTTTCGGGATTCGTTGAACGAATGGTTTCAATGTATGGACCGAATTCCATATCTTTTGGAGTGCTTTGATAATGACTGTTCTGATCTGTGTCCATTGAGTTTCTTACAATAACCTTAAGTTGAGCAGCGTGATTGTCATGACCCTCACTTTTTCCGAAGCTTTGTGTTCTATCTGAAGACAATTGTTCTTGTATTGTCTTGTTTTTATCCACTGTGTCTAAAGACGCTATCGTCATCATTTTAATGTTATGACTATCTACTCTACCGCTGTCTGTAATGAAAAGTTGATCAGTGGTGGTTTTGACAACAGTGCTTGTTTCTTTATTAATTTCAGTTAACGTACTTTCAGTAGTCCCGATATGGTGTCGTTTGTCAAGCTCATTCTTTATTGTCGTGTAATTAATAATACGGTTATCCACGCCTTCATTATCTCTAGAGGTCGGTTGGTTAGTGGTGGATTCGAGATGTGTGCTTTCATTGTTATAAATGTCAGTTAACAAACTTTCTGTGATCTTAACTTGGATAACCTTATTTAACTGTGTTGCTGTCGTGCTTTCGCTGTAATTAGAATGCACATTACCATTATTTGCTGTCGTGTTTTCGCTATGATTAGAATGCACATTACCAATATTGTCTGTCCTGTTCTCGCTGTAATTGGAATGCCCACTACCATTATTTGCTGTCGTGTTTTCGCTGAAATTAGAATACCCACTACCATTATTTGCTGTCGTGAGTTCGCTGTAATTATAATGCCAACTACCATTTTTTGCTGATGGTGTGTGCTCACGAGTAGGTCCCACAAGATAATTCTTTATTGTCGTGTAATTAATTATACGGTTATCCACACCTTCACTATCTCTAGAGGTCTGTTGGTTAGTAGTGGATTCGAGATGTGTGTTTTTGTTGTTATAAACGTCAGTTAACAAACTTTCTGTGGTCTGAACTTGGGTAACCTTATTTAACGGTTTTGCTGTCGTGTCATCGCTGTAATTAAAATGACCACTACCATTATATACTGTCATGTTTTCGCTGTAATTAAAATACCCACTACCATTATTTGCTGTCGTGTTTTCGCTGTAATTAGAATACCCACTACCATTATTTGCTGTCGTGTTTTCGCTGTAATTAGAATACTCACTACCATTATTTGCTGTCGTGTTTTCGCTGTAATTAGAATGCCCACTACGATTATTTGCTGTCGTGTTTTCGCTGTAATTAGAATACCCACTACCATTATTTGCTGTCGTATTTACACTGTAATTAGAATACCCACTACTATTATGTGCTGTCGTGTGTTCGCTGTAATTAGAATGCCCACTACCATTATTTGCTGTCGTGTTTTCGCTGTAATTAGAATGCCAACTATCATTATTTGATTTCGCGTTTTCGCTGTATTTTGAATGCCCACTACCATTATTTGCTGTCGTGTTTTCGCTGTGATTAGAATATCCACTACCATTATTTACTGTCGTGTTTTCGCTGTATTTAGAATGCCCACTACCATTATCTGCTGTCGTGTTTTCGCTGTATCTAGAATGCCCACTACCATTATCTGCTGTCGTGTTTTCGCTGTAATTAGAATACCCACTACCAATATTTTCTGATGGTGTGTACTCAGGAGTAGGTCCCACAAAAGACTCATTTTGAAAAAACTGTTGTGTTGCGATGGATTTCATATGGTCTCCCTTATCGTGATCGTGATAAAATTCTGAAAATCTCTTATTACTGGGGATATTTGTATCATCATTGACCAATTTTGTATTTGCATTATCAGCCTTAGTTTCACTACTCATTGTTACATTCCAGGCTTCTAAAAGTTCTTTTGTGGAAGATTCAGTCGTAATCTTTTGAACGGAACTATTATGTTTTATCTGGCTTTCTGGTACAGGTGTCGTTAAAGTTTCAACATGGCTCTGGATAGTTGTCGTGAATGACAAGTCTTTCAACTGACCGGATGAACTTGCTTCGTGCACAGGTTTACTGGTTTTAGATTCATTCGAATCTTCAATGTTAACATCTTTAGCTCCTATGTCACATCTATGTCCAGTGTACCCTTCATTGCAAACACAGTGTATTTCAGAGGTGCACTTGTGAGTCTCGCATTTACCATAATTGCAAATACCATTAAGCGTGGCACACATGTCGAAACTTTGGCAAACATTTTCTTCCCTACTTTCCTCCTGTATTATCGGTTGTGCATGAGGCCAAAGGCTTTGGTGAGAAACTTTTGTGTCACATAAGATAAAAGTTAAAACAAAGATTATTTTGCAAGAATCCATTTTTGAACCGATAATTATTGTGGAATCACACCTTATGTAATCTCAATTCCTTCTGAGAAGTTCCAAGAACAATGAATGTCTGAAAAGAAAAATATAAAAGATAATGGCTGAATCAGATTAAATAAATCTCAAAACATACACTACTTATTTTATAAAGGTGATAAAGTTAATATTAAAATTGCTAAATCAGACTCTAAATCGCCATGTTTGGTAACTTGGCCAATACGAGCTTTATGCGCAATATGATTTTTGGGAAGCAAATATGATGATAAATTAAAAAAAAATCCTAATTGTTACATTATTATAAACACTTTTTGAATACAATCTATTAACATTATGTTTTAATATATGTATTTTCTCATTTCTGCACAGTATATGAATACCGGTTAGCTTTAGGCAATAATCTTTAACATTATAAATCATGTATTTATATATAAATAACGCAAATTCTTTGAAACCATCTACATTTCTAAATTGACGTTCATTCATTCTTTACAGAGGATTAAAATAAAAGATCCAAACAATTTTCATAATACATGTTGGAACAAGGAGCATAATATGAAAGTCAGAGACCTGGTCTTTTGTTTTTAATTTTGTTTCTCCATGCCCTGCAAGACTTTTGAAATAAAATGTTAAATGTAGAGTAGATACATACACATAAGGTCATGCCTCGAAACTGCTAAGAATAAGAATGTGATTTCCTTTGACAATTTGTAAAATCATTGAAGAAAAATAAGACATATTTGTCAATTATAACAAATTCCACAGTGCATTTTCCAAACTTGTTCTTCCGTATATAAGTACATATAATCATTTAAAACTGTCGGCACGTGTTTGTGCGCTATTTGCAAAATGTTATCGCAAACACGAAAATTACTTACGCTTATCTAGATTAAATAAACAAAAGAAATATGACCAGGCACATTGCAGTGATGATTACAATATCATCGGATCAGCAATGTGTGTAAACATATCAATTTGTTTGTTTTGTTTGTACTTTTTAACACAGCTTTTAACAGTTTTCATTCATATCGCTACGATGTCTGCAGTGTGGTAGTTTATAGTGATGTCTAGCACTGGGGCATCATGCCGCAGACATGCATCATGATGTCACACCCAGTCACATTATCCTGACACCAGGCTGAACAGTCCGAACACTAACCTCAATGCTGAACGCCAAGCGAGGCAGCTGTTAGTACCATTTTTGTAAGTCTTTAGTATGACTCAGCCGGGGATCGAACCCACGACCTCCCGCTTCCGCGTCGGAAGCTCTAACCACATGGCCGCCGGAGCGGTCGTGTATACATATAAGAAAATGCTTTCTAAATCAGATTCGGACTAAGTGCATGTTAATAACCACAGCTCAGATATAAGGTCGTGTTCATAACCACAGCTCAAAAAAGTGCATGTTAATAACTATAACTTGGTGGCCTATATGGTTAGAGCGTCCACTCAGGATGCAGAAGGTCGCGGGTTCTAACCCCAGCCGCGTCATACCAAAGACTTATAAAAATGGTACAAACAGCTTGGAGTTCAGCATTAAGAGGTTAGTGTTATGACTGGTCGGCATGGTTTCAGAATATGACTAAAATTGTTAAAGCTACGTTAAAAATCAAACACACGCAAATACAAACGCACACAATAACCACTGTACAGAAATATGTACATATTTTATAACAACAGTACAGATATAAGTACAGGTTATTAAACTACAGCTCCGAAACATGTACGTGTTTTTTAACCACAGCTCAGAAATAACTACATGTCCTATAAAGACAGCTCATAAATAAGTACGTGTTTAATAACCACAGCTTGGAAATAAGTACTTGGTTTATAACCACAGGGCGGAAATAAGTACGTGGTTTATAACCACAGGTCGGAAATAAGGACGTGTTTTATAACCACAGGTCGGAAATAAATGTATGTAGATAGCTACAAATAAGACATAAGTTCATGTTTATAGCCACAGCTTGCTGGCTTATGTGTATGATTAGTGAGTCCACCTAGGATGCGGGAGGTCTTGGGTTCGATCACCAGCCAAGTCATAACAACGACTTATAAAAATGGTACAGTCAGCTACATAACTTGGTGTTCAGCATTAAAAGGTTAATGTTAGGACTTGTCGGCCTGGTGTCAGGATTATATGATTACGTTGGACATGATGCTCAGCAGTGATCGATAGTACTATAACTGCAGAGACCAGACCGATTTGACTAAATTTGTTAAACCTACGCTAAAAGCCCAAACACACACACAATAACTACATCTAAAAAAATACATTATATTTATAACCGTAGCTAAGAAATACGTATTCATTTATAACCGCAAACAACTCCAAAATATATACATTTTTATAACCACAACTCAATACTAACTGCATGTAAATAACCACAGCTCAGAAACAAATGCATGGTAACAGCCACCCCCACCCCTCTCTCTCTCTCTCTCTCTCTCTCTCTCTCCTCTCTCTCTCTCTCTCTCTCTCTCTCTCTCTCTCTCTCTCTCTCTCTCTCTCTCTCTCTCCGACATATTTCTGGAGAGAATCATGGCTGACGCATACAAAAAGCACGTACGGACAAGAAGGGGCAGTGAGCATCTGAGACAGAACAGTCAACCAACTTACGTTTTTTTTCTTCTGATGACATTGATTTACTAGCAGGGAATGAGAAAGAACTATCTAACTTAGTAGAGAGCCTCGACAAAACTTCTGCAATGAACGGCATAGATATCAGTGTAGACAAGACTAAAGTGATGACCAACACCACAAAGGGCATAGGCGCTGACATCAATGTCCAAGGTACGAAGCTAGAAACAGTCCACATCTTCAAGTATTGGAGGCAACGGTAACATATGAAGGATCAAAGCCTGAAGTACTCTCCAGGATTGCACAGACAACAGCAGTGTTGACAAAACTGAAGCCCGCCTAGAATGACAATAACATCGCACTCAGTGTTAAGGTCAGACTGATGCACGCACTGGTGATCTTCATATTTCTCTACGTCTGTGAATCATGGATCAGAACATCTGACTTAGAGAAAAGGATACAGGCCACAGAGAAGAACTTTTGCCGAAAGATCCTCGGCATTACATTCAAAGACCGTGTCACCAATCAAGAAATACGGCAGAGGATCAGACAAGTCATTGGGCCTCATGAAGATCTCCTGATCACAGTAAATAAAACCGTGAACTTCAATGGTATGGGCATGTCTCACGATCATCTGGACTTGCCAATACAATCATGCAAAGCACTGTACGAAGAAGAAGAAAGAGAGACAGGCAGAGAAAGAGGTGGGATGATAACATTCGAGAGTGGTTAGGCTTGACATTAAGCGAATCACTGAGAAATAGGGAAAATCGGGAGGAATGGAGAATGCTGGTTGTTCGGTCTTGTGTGGTGCCTCAACGGTCTACCAGACTACGGGATAGATGATGATGATGAGGAGGAGGTGGAGGAGGATGGTTGTAAACATGCATTTATGTCTGAGCTGTGGTTATTAACATGCATTTATTTCTGAGCGGTGGTTATTACCATGCGCTTGTTTGTGAGCTGTGGTTATTATGCTGCCATTGAAGTATAATGCACTGGTGGCCATGTATAGAGGTGGTCTATTACTATTGAGGTGCACTTGAAAAAAAAACACCAACAAGAAAGCTTACCAACTGGTCTAAGATCTGAGAAGTACAAACCAACGGCGAGTTACCCCCTTACAGGACAGAGCTGGAAACACCCTTACAGACGAAAAACACATTCTGAAAAGATGACAAAGTACTGAGCAGAACTTTACAACCACCGAGCCACAATTGATCCAGAGGTGTTGAACGTCTCCTCAGCAACAAACAACGACGACCATCCTCATCAAGAGCTCAAAAGTAAAAAAATAAATGCATGTTAACAACCACCTCAGGAAAAAAATGCATGTCAACAACCACCGCTCAGAAATAAATGAATGTTACCACAGCTAAAAAATAAATGCATGTTAAAAACCACAGCTAAAAATAAATGCATGTTGATAACCACAGCTCAAAAATAAATTCATGTTGATAACCACAGCTCAAAAATAAATGCATGTTGATAACCACAGCTCAAAAATAAATGCATGTTGATAACCACAGCTCAGAAATAAAAGCATGTTGATAACCACAGCTCAGAAATAAAAGCATATGGATCAGAATCGCCTTAATTTAAATATTGAGAATACAAGAATCAAATTTGTTTTTAAATATACACTTCTTGACATTCATTTTAGCAGCTTGCTTTCATTGGTCTATAATGTATGTAAATGGCAATCTTCTAACATTGAAGCACTCGCCACAATTAATAATTACATTTTCTTATTTCAGACGCCCATATTTTAAATAAACCGCTGCAAGATTAGTGTCATTATAGAATAGAAACTGTTCCAAACAAACTCTTGGCATAATTGTAAACTCACTAAAAGGAGCATAATGTCATATTGTCTGTTTGTTTGTTTGATTAGGATTTTTAACATAGCTTTAACAATTTGTCAGTTATATCACTAACGCGGCGGACACTCTAACCACTAGGCCACTAGGTGGATGCATATATTATTGTGAATACGTGGATTGTAGAGAAAACCTCAAGGGAGAATATTTTCATACGTATTGAGTTATTTGGTATACATTGAACATCGTCCTCATCATCATTTATTATTAATATTTTATTATTATTATTATTATTAGTAGTAGTAGTAGTAGTAGTAGTAGTAGTAGTAGTAGTAGTAGTATTGTTATTAATAATATTATTATTACTATTATTGTTGTTATTGTTATTATTATTATTAATATTATTATTATCATCATTATTATTATTAATTTATTTATTATTATTATTATTATTATTATTATTATTATTATGATTATTATTATTATTATTGCTGTTGTTGTTGTACTTGTTGTTGTTGTCATCATTATTCATGTTCATAGGCTTTTATCTTTATTAAACTCTGAATGAAAGTCAAGAAGGTGGTGTTTTTTTAATTTCAGTAATACTCAGTCGATGAATTTTCCCTAGCAACCAGTTGTAATTTGTTTGCAGAAGGCTGGTATAATTTTCATTTCTAAGTATCTGTAAAGCAGTGTTATGTTGAACATTGTCGAATGAACACATTTATTCTATCAGCCTACATTGTTTTAACCTAGCCTGGCAAAGCGTGCACATACAATGCAACCTTGCAAACCCTACCGTTGAAAGTGAGGGGGAAACTTGCTGAACAGGTTACACAATGAGATTATAACATCTGTGTGTGTGTGTGTGTGTGTGTGTGTGTGTTAAACATTGCGAGGTTATAGAAGGTATGTGCTGACAGAGAGAATCTAACATGGAACTCTTGTGTGTGTGTGTGTGTGTGTGTGTGTGTGTGTGAGAGAGAGAGAGAGAGAGAGAGAGAGAGAGAGAGAGAGAGAGAGAGAGAGAGAGAGAGAGAGAGAGGATAGGCCTTAGTCAACAATGTACAGGTTATACAAATTATTATTATTATTATTATTATTATTATTATTATTATTATTATTATTATTATTTCCTTTTGTATCTGTCAAGAAGCATGTCTATTTTAATGACTCATTCTGTTATAATAAACTTTCCTTGCTAAATATGAACTTTTTGGCGCCATATGTTTTGCTATACAGTGTTTGAACTGACAGAAACAAACGTCCTTACTGTAGTTGTTCTCAAGGTAAACCATCAACTATAGCTGTAAAGGCAAATGCATGATATTTCCAACCCAAAAAACGAACGACACTGTCTTATACTGCCAAGAGGAATTTGCAGAGACGTGTCCGAGGAGAAGATGACAGCATTGCGCAACTCGTGGATAGATTATTAAAATCAACCCCCCTGTATCCCTAAAGACAGAACATCCCATTTTCTGTCTACAGGTATGAGTTTAGAATCTTTAAATTTCAGTTCTGTCTAACAATAAGGTATCAATTAGCAAGTGCTTTTGTTTATTTTCATATATATGGTTGAATAATCTAATATAAGGTACTGCTTGTGCTACATTACTTTATCAACCTAACAACATTCGCAGATTATATGGTGTATATTGTCGGTAGAAAGAAGTGTATGCCATGCATTTGTACTTAAACAAAATGTTCGTAATGATTATGGAAAAAGCGTATAACTGCAACTAAACATCATCATGATAAGGAAACTGGATAATCAGTTATTTTGTAAATTCCACGAAGTCATAAACAGCAATCTAGCGCTCAAATATACGCACGTACGATATTATGCCTTGTATAATTATTTCATTTGGCGAAGATAATGGGCAGTGTTGCTGGACGTTGGAGAAATTGTTGCAGGAGTATCTTAAATGACGTTTTATCCTTGATTTAACTTAGTCAGCGTCTATAAAAGGTATCATTACACTAAGCCGATGAGCTGTTATTACATACCACTGTAGTCTCTATAGTACAATATATCCTTAAACTAACTGAGACAATGAATGGTTATTGTATACTATTGTATGAGTTAATCATCACCGGTTTTCCTCAGATACTTATCAGAGACGAAAGCTACTTGCATCCCATAAAAGCAGCCTTAAAATCTAAACAGACACCGTTTAGTGAGTTGGGCCTTATAGCTTTCGTGTAGCAAGGTGCACTTTTTCGGTTTCGGAAAAGTTACTCGAGCTAAAACGTTTCGATAATTTTTAAGCGTTCGAATGAAACTTTTTTCAGAACAATTCAACATAACAGATGGATTTATTTATATGCTGTCTAGAAACTGATGTATAGCAGTAATACAGTGTTACGATCTGGGTGTCTATAGGATTCCCTTTTTAAACAGAGTGAAAAGATTATGGGTTTCTACAACAATGTAACATTCGGCAGCGATCTGGAAATGTAACTGCGAAGAAACATGAGTGTCTAAAACAGGTTAATCAGTTTTCACAGGACGCGTTTGGTTGGTTATTAATGTGACATTGTAACAAACTTGTTCTGTTTTGACGAAAAATTATCTGTCCTCAGCCAGAAATTAAAATTACAACTTTGGTCTTTCTCATGATGCGTCTGTCTGTTTGTAATAATGTGACATGTTGGTTCTAGTTTTGAAGGAAATATTAGTTTCTTTGCCCTCAAACTAAAATTAACAGTACGGTGTAAGTTTACTAAGGCGGGTGTGAGTCTCAAGTCTATAAAAATGTAATTATTATATTCGAACTACTATTTAACATGCCTTTTGAAATGGCAACATTAAGTCATTTACTGATCACACACGTCATAGTGTAAAATTAGTGTATACAAATATAATTGTTTCCCCTAAAAATATACATTCCCTGTTTTGTCTGCTACCCCAAGACGCTTCTATAAATAACGTAATGCTCCTGTTCCTTGTTAATCGTCGTACGCTACCCACATCTAACTTCTTTTTAAAACAAAACTACCATTGCATTTACAAAGGACTTTAAAGCATACTAAATGCCTCTCTATTCCGTTACCACTAATGATACTCTTGAGTTAGCTCTATGGGCTTACTCTAAGTAACAAAAAAGAACGAAAACGAGTTTGGTAATGATTTATTCCGTAGAATACATAGTGAAAATTTAAACAGAACATGCAGTGTTGGAAATTTAATCGCAAATAATTATAAAAGTTAATTAACAATTCCAAACGTACGAATTGATGAAAAAAAATTGCCGATCCTTAGAAAGCATCGTTTTGGAAGAAGATAATCATCTGTAAATACTATGCTGAAATGTTTACAGAAATAGCTAACTTAAACACCTAGTGTTTTCAAAGACGGAATACTGGATAGATCCAGATAATACTTTCAACTCAATGACAATAAAATGAACTTGTTAAAAACGTGGACATCGTACGCGAAATTTTAATTTAGTAAATTAAGAAGTAGTTACTGAGCTTGTAACACCTCACGAGTCTTGTAGTACCAACACCTGTTTAAACCTGTACCCATTTTTGAACATTTATTAGACAGAGTCTCCTTGACATTGACACAGATACATTTACATGCATCGATTTGAAGATATTACCTAAGCATCAAGCCGACTGTTTAAAGAGCTTTGCCATCGATAAGAGATTATTTTAAATCTTAATGCACATAATAATTACGAATAACAGTATTGATAAGACAAAGAAAACTTCAAATTTAATGCAAAGTGAAATGACTGGTCTTCGACTATCGCTCCAGTCAATATATCAAACTTTGACGTCTTATAAGAAGCTTTAAATCCCAGTCAATATGAAAACTTCCATGTGAAAAGGTTGATCCATGCAAGATTGTATTTTTGTCAAATAATCAAATTATCGTTCCGCAGCTAGAAAAAGAGAATAAGATCTTATTCAACCAGACAACCCTATTATATATATATAAACTTACAAACAAACAATTCAATTAAATCAAATAAGGTAACCATAGAATAGTATGGGGATAGTGAAAGTCATTTTTAATTTTAAGGGAATTAAATGGTCTTTTTATCCCTTTTTTATATCCTATGTTAATGAGATTGTATTTTTGTCTATAAAGGAAGGGAAGGTGAGTGTTTGCAATGAGTGAATATAGATGGATATGAGTAATACAGTAATGTGTAGGGGAATCGTGTGGTGGTATTGTACAAAGAGAATATTTTTATTTAAAATTATTATTGATTTTATATTTTAACAAATGTGTAAACCCTCCTTTTCATCCTGACTTGTGTGGGTTAGTAAATCATTGAAAATTGGTCTTTCCATAAGACATATTAAAGAGTAAGTTTTATCATTACATTTCTTGCTACAGTCCTAAGCCTACTAAACTTACATTGTAATATTAATTTCAATTTAAGAGCAAATTATTATTTCTCGCCAAATTAGAACCAACATGTTACATTGTTACAAATAGACTAGACTCATCCTGTGAAAAACATACGACGTAATATTCATTCAATTTGAGGGCAGACAAATTCCAACTTATTGCATTTTCCGCCAAAATAGAACAAAACGTTACTCTTTTTGCACAAGCCAAACTCATGCTGTGAAATCCTTTAAGCAAATCTTTAGACAGTAGATAATTGTCCTCAATCCTTTCAAAATGCCTGACTATTGTTACATTTCTGTAGATACCCTTTATCTTTTTACCCTCTATAAAATCGGAGTCATATGGAGCCCTAGATCGGCACACTGTACTATTCCTGTCATAAGTAACATTGTCTTTCTACAAGCTCAATTTTCAAATGATTGAAAGGAACTATAAAGGAGAAAATAAGTATGGCAGCGTTATGAAAATATAGGAACAGAGTTTTCGTTTGTTGATTGGCTCGTCACTGGCAATATTGCATGTCCTTAACATATAGCTTTTTACTAAAACATAAAAAGGAATGTTCAGGTAAAAGAAATTTCAAGATACTATAAATATTAACAGGAGTGAGACCAGTTTGACTGTTTCGCGTCATTAGACTTAAAATTTGCATCACTTATTCTATATTTTTGGCATCAAACTATAAATCGTGCATACTACAATCACTTCCGTTTGCGGTTTACTGGTGAGTAAACGAAATAGGCATTATGAAAATAAAATTCGGAATCCATAACATTTGTTTTAAGTGTGATAGTAAGACAAAATGGGCGAAAAGAAACCGAAAATGCAGACCGAATAATCTCAAACCCACTCATATTGCAGTTTTCGATACGTGATTAGTAAGTGCTCATTGTTTTTTCCGTTATCATTACCTGGTCAGAATCGTGCAATATTGTACGATATTGCACACAATTACGTTGCACTCATGTGCACGACACGTGTGCCCGATCGTGTTTTGGGACTACTTTCTAAACAAATCATGTACACTCGTGTAGTAGACGATGTACGTTGTGGTTGGTAAAATTTGTTTCTGAATGAGCTAAAGCGGATGTTCAATGGATTCATACAACCAGCTGCATTTCAATATTAAGTGTGAACATTTTGATACAAAGTTTCTGATTTAGGTTTTCGATAAACGCCAGATAGGTCACACAACTGCTGGGTCCCTACAAATAATATGCAGGTTACAAGGCATAAATGTGTGTTCTTTAATAACAATGGCAAAAGTATATTTGCAGTTTTATCTCATGCATTTCCTTAAAATATACAGTCTGAGTTCTAAAATGCTGAATTACATAAGCAATGTCATGGGTTCTAAAGCTTGATTACACATGTTGAGATTTACTGTAATTTGGACTATATTCCAAGTGCAATGACATAATCCTTACTGCAAACAAAATGAAATAAACATTATATTTCATAGCGTCCTTTCGTAATTATGATCAAAATACTTCATATTTTCAACCCACATTATAATTCCAAACATTCAATAACAGAACAGAAACACATTTGCAGATACCAACAGTCTGCTCCCTCGCTGCTGAACAGTCCCGGATTACCCATTAGGCAGAGTAGGCAACTGCCTATGGGCCCCGCAACTTTTATGGGCCCCATCAGGGGCCCCCAGGGGCCCCCATGAGACCGTGACCGTGGGTCTGGGGCCCCAAAAGTTTGACTGCCTATGGGCCTCCACGGTGCTTAATCCGGCGCTGCTGCTGAAATCAGATTTACTTCATATAGAATTGACACAGATAATCTAGTCATTATCACGAAATATTAACAGAATCGACAAAAATACAAAAATCTATTCATTCCAGACTAAATAGAAATCTTGTTGCAATGCGTTTTCATTCACAATATGGCACTTAATTTCAATTCTAAGTAGACCAAAACGCCATTTTCTTTCGAAAGTGATGTTTAACGCGCGACAAAGTTAAAATTTATCTTGGTGGAGTTATGTGCGCATTAATAATGTTGTTGTCTAATTCTAATGATAAATATGGGCTTTCTATTAAGTTTGGAATAATGCATACATTCAGTTTACTTTGTGTTTTGTAGCGTTTTATGGTTTATGTAATTAAGCCTTAGGTAGAATAAGAAAATAAGCATATAATAAAAATTATCAAAAAACTGCAGCATTTGTATGGAATATATGAACTCGTTTTTGTATGGATATACTGCACTCCCTTATCCATGCGAAAAACACATTCATATTTTCCCTTCAAATGCAGTAAGCTACAAGCCGGATTTATGTGGCTAACGTGGTTCAAAACAACGCAATAAATATTCGTTGGATGACCAACAATCATCTTCGGAACAGAATCTTAAACATTCAAGGATCGGTCATATTTTTTTTCTCGGAAAAGAGGCCTGTGACATTCTTTTGAACCCGGATATTTCTTTTTTTTTTCCCTCTACAACATGATTCCCTTTCCCCCCACTAATCTAATGGATTGAAATAGTTCATTTAATCAACCTAGAAATATAAGGTACCCCAAATGAAGATATGAAAGCTATCTTGCCGTTGCACTTTACTGCTGCGGTTAACTAACCCTTAATCTAAAAGAACTTTAATTTTTTTCCCATACATTTCGTCTGCAGCAGATAAAGATGACCTTTGATTGAACAGAATGCATTTTTTATATGCTTACAAGAAATGCACGTCAGAAATTGTTTATTTCGTAAGCAGATATTGTTTTTGTAGCGTATCACTTTTGCCACAAGTTTTTGGACACGAATCTAGTCACATATGTTATATTCCTGTCGGCGAGTAAGGCAAAAATAGCAGTAAAGCGAAAGAGACTCGAGTGATCTGACCTAAAGCGTGCACGTAAACTAAAGATTCGTCATGAAACTGACCCGACCTAGCTTTTAATGGACGATACGTCCATCACCAAATCATAAAGAACTCATGGAAATGACATTCTCTTGACTTACTTGAAGAAATGATGCACTCCCATGTGCATTTAACATGTGTTGGTCTATGTATGACGAATCTGTGTTATAGCGCTGGATATAGAAAAGAGGAGATACTTACAGTATTTTCTAGGACTGGTTTTGGTCAGGCAAAAGGTCATTTTGTTCCAAACATGTAAACAACATTGAATAATGTTATAGACGAAAGTATGAAGTATTAAACAACCAACGTTTAGAAATAACGTTTTCACTTAGAGAGCGAAAGTCAGCTTTTCAAAAGGTCAGAAGCAGCAACGAATGTTCTCTTTAACACAGTTAAGTAGTTTTCATACACTATCCTCAATTGAAGCTTCAGCGGAAATCCAAGCCCTACTTTAAATGATGTGTATAGTGTCTATATTTCCTAACATATTAATGTTGTTTTCATTATGATCCGAAGCGTTCACCAAATAATTGGCGCCCACAAACCACCATACGTATGACTTTTCTTTATTTCTGGTCAGCTCTTCAATAGTGAGCCTAAAAGATCGTTAAACATTGTGGTAATACATACATATACAATCATGCATATGTGCGTGAGTGTGAATTATTATTTCATCAATTCAACAGCTCTGTTTTAAAATGGGAACAATGTAGGTTGCTTGGTTTGTTTGAAATGTAGTTCAAAGTAGCAAGACCGAGTATTGAAACCATTTTTGAATAGGTCTGTATTTGGTTAGAAAAATGTAAATTTTTGCTCGTAGTTAAGTGTAGAGTTCGTGTATTGACATATTTGTAGTTAAGTGTAGAGTTCGTGTATTGACATATTGTAGTTAAGTGTAGAGTTCGTGTATTGACATAATGTAGTTAAGTGTAGAGTTCGTGTATTGACATATTGTAGTTAAGTGTAGAGTTCGTGTATTGACATATTGTAGTTAAGTGTAGAGTTCGTGTATTGACATATTTTAGTTAAGTGTAGAGTTCGTGTATTGACATATTGTAGTTAAGTGTAGAGTTCGTGTATTGACATATTGTAGTTAAGTGTAGAGTTCGTGTATTGACATATTGTAGTTAAGTGTAGAGTTCGTGTATTGACATATTGTAGTTAAGTGTAGAGTTCGTGTATTGACATATTTTAGTTAAGTGTAGAGTTCGTGTATTGACATATTGTAGTTAAGTGTAGAGTTCGTGTATTGACATATTGTAGTTAAGTGTAGAGTTCGTGTATTGACATATTGTAGTTAAGTGTAGAGTTCGTGTATTGACATATTGTAGTTAAGTGTAGAGTTCGTGTATTGACATATTGTATTTAAGTGTAGAGTTCGTGTATTGACATATTTTAGTTAAGTGTAGAGTTCGTGTATTGACATATTGTAGTTAAGTGTAGAGTTCGTGTATTGACATATTGTAGTTAAGTGTAGAGTTCGTGTATTGACATATTGTAGTTAAGTGTAGAGTTCGTGTATTGACATATTGTAGTTAAGTGTAGAGTTCGTGTATTGACATATTTTAGTTAAGTGTAGAGTTCGTGTATTGACATATTGTAGTTAAGTGTAGACTTCGTGTATTGACATATTGTAGTTAAGTGTAGAGTTCGTGTATTGACATATTGTAGTTAAGTGTAGAGTTCGTGTATTGACATATTGTATGTCTGAAATATATCATCTTTGTAATACTATTTACTGATTCAATAATATATTTCCGCCAGCAATTTTTAAGCTAACAATCGTCAGTAAATTTACCGTAGAACAATTTGCTTCAACAATAATACAATGAAAAAATATGCGGAGCTGGGTGTTGCCTTGATAAAAGTAATACTTGTGTTACAGGTGTATACTATTTAAGTTTTCTTCAAGCCCAAACTTATAAATGTATTTTATTTGTTATGTGAGCATTGAGCATTACGATGATCCGATTTTAGGCTGTTGTCAAAAATCTCGTACGCTTTTTGCCATGTACATCCATCTGTAAGATGATATTATTATAATTAATTAATATTAACACATTAACCAATGGATGTTTTTGTTGTTTTTGCATGAAATGCGATAGGAAACACATTTTGGAGGCCTTTTCTGAATACATCCTACTACAGACTTCCAAGCCATTCCCATCAGCATAATGCCTAGTTGTGTTTAAAACATTGTTTTTAATTTGCTATTTTGCTCGAGCATGAGCAGAAGGGGAAAAGTTGGAGATCTTTTTGTTGTTGTTGTTGCTTAATGGAGCTTTCAGTTTCGTTTGGAGACCACTCTTTATTACAATGCCCAACATATCCTACTTCTTGCACTCTTTATTACAATGCCCAACATATCCTACTTCTTGCACTCTTTATTACAATGCCCAACATATCCTACTTCTTGCACTCTTTATTACAATGCCCAACATATCCTACTTCTTGCACTCTTTATTACAATGCCCAACATATCCTACTTCTTGCACTCTTTATTACAATGCCCAACATATCCTACTTCTTGCACAGGTTCACCTGTCTGTGTGCAGTTCAGACTGGTCTGCCTTAGATCAGAGTACAAAAAAGGTCTAAAATCTGGACACAAAATCGGATTACGACCAATGTCGAATTTCGGGTGGAAAACAAAAACGGGTCCAAAAAATAAGGTTTTCCATCTGTAATTTGTAGTGCAAATAAAACGTCCAGATTATTTGGTATCATTGTAGAGCTAAATATATCTACCCTTCTATAATATCACCCAAAAATGTTTATCATACATGACCTTGACGCTACAGAGTTTAACATTAGGCTGTTACCTCAACTCGGTAAACGCTTCGGGAGGGTTTAATGTGTTAAGGTCAGAATTTGTCAAAATCGATAATTTTACCTTAGTGGCAAGGCGATATTATCATCTCATATAACGATCATTATCGCACAGTGGCTAGGCGATATTATCATCTCATTCTCCTTACAACAAACGTTAAGTTTACTGAGAGTTGGCTGGCACTTTGAAAAACATTGTTAGTTATGCCATGAAGAGAAAACGGAGCTAATTGTTTCTCCCAAGGACAATACGAACCAGCAGATGGCTGACATGGGTGGGTATTGTCTCTGCGATACTTAAATTACGAATTTGACGCCCTAATAACAGAAATTGTGGGACGTGGTCTGTATTTCTGATTATGGTCCCTGCTTTGAATTCTGAATAATGCATATTCGGCAGCTAACGATACTGCATCATTTATTTTAAGTGGAACGTGATTTAAATTTACGAAGGATAATACAATTCATTTTTTAATGAAACTTTTTGTCTATTTGCGGTGAGACTTTAATAATTTGTGCAAATTGTTTGGTCACTTGGAAACAATTCATTAGAAGAAGAAACCGTTAATTAAGATTTTCATTTGATAAAATTATATATGGAATAGCTTTTAATCTGTCATTGATATTACTCCAATTACCAATAAAAAGGATGCATTTAAGGTAATGTACAACACGGCTTGTGTCACCGCCAGATCTTTTCAGGTAAATGAGACACTTGCCTTAGGTTTCAGACGATTATTACGACATGAGCTCACGAATTATAGCTGCATTGTCTGAAGAAAAAAACACAATCTAAGTTTGCAGGTTTCTCCGTGCATTACATTGTATCACGCAGTGGTGAGATTTATTAGAGGCACACATTCATTTCAAACAAAGTTAGTAAGTTTTTGCTTAGACATAGCACTCAGCATCCATAGAAATAACGCCGAGTAACTAAAAGTCTATGCAGTTTTTGTATGCTGTAAATATAATCTAAAATACTGTATTCAATAATAATAATTATGCTAATATGCCATTGACTGGTAACACATTCGTCACGACTGGTAGATCATTGTGCTCTTCAAAATAGCTCCATATATAATGCTCATTTTGTTGGTTCTTCATCTCATATGCTGTCATTTTCTTATATTAGTGAAACCTGCCTTGAATGCGAGCACATTTATTTGCAAAGAAATGTATACAACTTCTTTCACAAACAGTAGTCGTGACAGTTCGGACATGCAATTAGGCTCAGGACATGCAATTAGGCTCAGGACATGCAATCAGGTTCAGGACAGACATGCTATTCAAACAAAAACACGTTTAAATGATGCTTAATTCCTCAAGACACCCCTTCTCCTACCCTGGCCGACCCGCCCCCAACCAAATAATTATAAGTGAATCATCACGATTAGTATATCAAAGTATCACGCATTTGCTCATTAGAAATTAAGGGTTGAATATTTCGAGAAAACGAAGCTGAAATTAACGAAAAGGCTACACATGTTGTGTAACAGTTTCAACATATCATGGTGATAAATAAGGCGCCACATAAGAAATAGATCTTACACGTATGGAATATTCTTCAGTTCGCTGATGTGTGAGGTTCTGAAAAGACCCTGGCAGAGTGTAAATATCTGCAATAGCAAGAGCAGATAATCCATGGACGGACCTACAAAGCCAGGAAGGGACTATCTCAAATGTCTTAACATGATAAAAGAAACAAGAAAAATGACAGACGAGACCAAAATCAGTATGTCAATTTCAAACAATTGTTCCTAAGATAAAGCAACCAATAGAGTCATAATTTATCACGTTGACGCATATTCTATTAGTTGTTTCAATGACATATATCTTAGTAGAGGAATACAGATAAATAATAATACAAATTAGAAACTATTAGAAACTATTTTCTGCAATATATTAAAAATATTTCTTTCGATTCACATACAGAACCTTTGCATGAAGGATCTATACCTAAAACAATGTGTTCTATTTTTAAAATCGAAGTGATTCATACTGCACTCTGCATCTATTTTGTTTTTATGTTTGTTTACATGCGTATATCGCAAGGTCGTCTACATACTTACCATACTTATTTCTTTATTCCTTGTGTGTACTGTATGATGTTTTTATCGTTAAATCCTAAAAGCAACAATACTCAGGATAAACACAAACAGCTCATTTTCGTCGTAATGAACATACTGTACACACTTTATGCTGTAAAATCCCTCAGAAAACATTCCATCACATGTTTCATGTTATATTATCCTCTGTGAAATGCTATTATTACATCCATGATATAACGATTGTATGAATCAGTAGCTGTGCAAAAAATTTGCGCTTCTCTAGTCTACATTGAAAAGAACCTCTAAAAAGTCCTTAATGACGACAATAAGTACGACATGTACATGAAATGCACTGTGCTCTTGGCTATTTCATTAATATCAACGCTGTCATACCTATTTTGGACCTGTGTTACCTACAGTAAAGCATGTCCTCGACAGTACACAGGTCAGTTTCGGGCAGAACATCTCACGTAAACCGCAGCAGGAAAAACATTTTCAGCGATGACAAACAGCTAAATAAAAAATTAACTTGACTCGCATAAGCGACTCCGCATGTACGGAAGGAAGGAAGGAAGGAAGGAAGGAAAATACACAAACCGGAAAGAAATGCAGAGCTAATGAGGAAGAGAAACTGCAGTAATGCAGTGAAAAGAAAACATAAACCAGATCAGTTTACGTACTTTTCGTGTATAAATATAAAGTTATACGATTCCAAAAAATATTGACTGCATAACATACAAGTAATATGAGCAGGACACCTCTTATATGGTGTCACTGTGAATTTTATTTAAGACTGATTGAAATAAATACTATATAAGCACTACATCATCAGATTGAAATTAGCCGTATCAAAGCTAATGAAGCAAAGAGATCGTCAAAACTGTCAAGAATTAATTGTCCAATTTTCATTTTAAATACGTCATAATTTTGGATGTAGTTAAAACATTAAAGATATAAACCTGTTGTATTAACGTCCATACCAGGGTTCTGACGTTTTCCTATACTACCTTCACCACCTCAATGTCTATCTCTACTGAGAGAGAGAGAGAGAGAGAGAGAGAGAGAGAGAGAGAGAGAGAGAGAGACTTTACTGGCATTGATTTCTCTTCTACTTTCCTTGTTATTTTTATATTTTTTTTAAAACTCTGATGCACACAGAACTGTCCACAGATATTAGCATTCTGACTTTGTAAACTAACATTACTGAGTTGCGTGAGTACAGCAATAATACCGCATTCTCTCTAAAATCCATTCATAAATCTAATATTCTCTTTAAAAGTTGGTACCTATATTGTATGCAGCAAGTTGTATTTCAATCACGTTTAGTATCAATTCATGGTAAATTCTTATTCACGGAGTGAATATTTTATCAGACTATAATGATTTGACTAATATTGCATTTTGTTGTTCTAGTTTCAACTATTATCTATAACCTATCAGTATTTTTGTTTGCAAGTTTGTTCAAACTCGTCATATTAAATTAAATACTGGTTTTATTCAGCTTTCAAAAATTTGAATATATTGTAACCTTTTAAAAACAAAACTTTATGCATGCCAGTCACAGAAACAGTCTATATGATATCTTTTCACCATTCATAATAAATATAGGACAATAAAATGTAACACAAGCTAAAACACTAATAAGTTATTGTACCTCGGCAATAATTTCACTCCGTCCATTAGGTAAGTCAAAATCAAGAGGACAAACAAATTTGTAACTTTTGTTACTGTTACCAAAGCCGATGACTGAGACTTAGTCTGATTTAATACTATGTTTGACTGTTATAGTTTGACTGAGAATTAGTCTGATTTGATACTATGTTTGACTGTTATAGTTTAACTGAGAATTAGTCTGCTTTGATACTATGTTTGACTGTTATAGTTTGACTGAGAATTAGTCTGATTTGATACTATGTTTGACTGTTATAGTTTGACTGAGAATTAGTCTGATTTGATACTATGTTTGACTGTTATAGTTTGACTGAGAATTAGTCTGATTTGATACTATGTTTGACTGTTATAGTTTGACTAGCGTACCATATTTTAATTAGATATTATAATCTAAATTTTAGAAAGAAACTGATCACCATATGTCAGTTAACCACAGACATATACTACTGATCTCCTTGATTTTTGTCGCTGTGGACAAAGAAGAGTTTAGAAGGATACTCTTGCTTAAGCATAAATATATAATATTCAGACCAATTTACCCGCATGCCTGCGGGACAAACTGATGTATATATAGAGAGAATTGGTCACGGTAATCTACAGTTTTTGTTTGCATTATTCAGGATGAGGCACATTTTGAGGCTGTTCTATTAATAATATCTTCGACTGTTTCTTTGTTTGTTTGTTTGATTAGGATTTTTAACGTAGCTTTAACGATTTTTCAGTCTTATCGCTACGGTGTCTGCAGTGAGGCAGGGTATAGTGACATCTAGCACTGGGGCTTCATGCCGCAGCCATGTATCATGATGTCCCACCCAGTCTTATTATCATCACACCAGGCCGACCAGTCCTAACACTAAAAGCTTAATGCTGAGCCCCAAGCGAGGCAGCTGTTAGTATCATTTTTGTAAGTCTTTGGTATGACTCGGTCGGAGATCGAACCCACGACCTCCCGCTTCCGCGGCGACGCTCTATCCACTAGCCCACCGGAACGGTTCTATCTTCTACTATTATTTAAATGCAAGCATTGCTTTAATACGCCAAGAACAATTTATGACAAAATCAGCAGCTCTACACTTTCTTTATAAAAGTACGTAATATATTCTTTCAGCAACCAACCATATCAGTCATGTTGGATCTTGCAATATACCTTCAAAAACGCTCTTCACGATAATAAACATATTTTCCCAAAAGTGGTAAACACACCCTGCCCCAAAGCTTTATTAGTGTTGATGGGTGGATTTAGGATATATAATCACCAATTCATAACATAATGCAGTTGTTTTAGAAGGAACTTTCTATAATACAATACATTTAAGTACAACAAAGCAATACTGAATTGTACGAGAAATGATTTAATACATGTATTGTAAGAAATACAGGATACATGAGTATATGCAGTCATATCTCTCTCTCTCTCTCTCTCTCTCTCTCTCTCTCTCTCTCTCACACACACACACACACAAAACCACTATTCAGAATTACCAATATTCTAAAACATCAAACTCATAACTAAAATAGCATCAATACTTAATTTAAATGTGTTACAAATATTTGACTATCTGTGGGGGCTAATCATGGGCAAGAATCTGATTGTAAACGACTGATTCCCAATCAGTGCTAGGCTGATTCCAGTATTATGGTGTATTCTTTGTCTTTCATTGCCTTAATAGGGTCTTCCACTTGGTTACGGAAACCCTCCTTGACAAGCTCTTTTCAAAAAGCCTAACTTGATCATTTTCGGACCCACCGCTCAAAATTAACAATCTAATCCTCTCTGACAGTGGCTACCTTTCAAATGACGTTTAGTCATATCAGCAAAAGAAATTGTTAGGATTACTCTCTGACAGTGGCTACCTTTCAAATGACGTTAAGTCATATCAGCAAACAAAATTGTTAGGGACATATAATATGTACACTTTTGTACTAGAAGATTGGCATAGATAGGAACGTAATTTAATTCTTCAACTCTATCATTTGATGAATTGCATCGGTGGCTTACAAAATCTTGGCATAGGGAAATCCACTAGAAAAACTGGATTGAATTTGAAATAAGCGTACGTACTTTCAAATGGTTGATAGGTTGAGTGCATGATGGGTCTATTCCCACTCACCAAGGTCTAACATTCATATCATTAGCCCCTTTATAGGGGTATGATATGACGACCAAATTAAATAGCGCACTCTGTGCGCATAAACGCCAGGAAGATGTGGCACCATTCCATCTTCCTGGATAAATTAAATCACTGCCATGTAAATAAATGGCAGTGCAAAATAGTGAACATATGGCCCTAGTGGCCGATTTCACTTTAAATCCAACTATTCATTCATATGGTGTATTCTGGGCTGATCCCAGTTCAGGTAGAATTGGTGCCAGGCTGATCCCAGCTCAATGAAAAAGACTGATTCCCAATTGGTGCTATGCTGATCCCAGCTCAAGTAGACTCTGTGCTATAGTGATGGGTTGATCACAGATTTGTGGAATAGAGCTAGTCTGATCTCAGCATGACGAAATTATTCTTATATTTTTCCTATTTAATACTGTAAAAGAAATGTATTTAATGGGCATGACTTTTACGTTGTTAGTATAGCTTATGAGTATCCGACTGGAAAAAATGCCAAATTAAATTTGATATTAAAACATATCAAATGAGAGCCTCCAAAACGATGCCAGTTTGTAATGTGATAATCCATTTAGAAAGACTGGTGTCAAAAGCAAATGATACTAAATGTATGTACACAACCGTTCCTGAGTGGAAATGAGTAAGTTAGGGTGAGCTCTAGTTTAGCTAGCATAAGTCGATGAAGGTCATCGTTCTAAAGTGCCAATTAGATAATCCTTCATACCATCTGCAGGGGCATTTTTGGCTGCTCCAATGCAAAACGAATGACGAAAAACGTTTTGCTCATCACTGCCCTTGCGTGCCGGCATAAGCTTTAAGTACGACAGAAAAATGTTTCCTACTACATGGCTGGCCCATAGAATCCACAAATAAAGGAGCGTTTAAGCCATGGCCTCCAGAAAAAGTACCTTGCCGCCGCTGACTCAAATACTGCTCTATACTAGACACGGAGCACAACCACGAGTTCCAAGGTAATAAAATCTTCACACCAGAACAACATGGATCCATTTTCTAAAGATGGCAAGTTCAGTAAAAACAGATATGTCTGTTAAAAATGTCACATCTCGAATCCTCAAATAGTTGCTTGACGAAATGCTCTGCAGAGATTGAACTGTGAATTCACCATATAGCAAGAATCTCAAAAAATGAGACAAGACACATGCACTGCAGCGACAAATCCACATCGAATGAAAGGACTCCTTCACTTAACATAGCAGACAATTGCACTACCATCTTGTATGTAATAGGAAAACTGGGCTTACTATATGAAATGTGGTTTTTTTTATTCCACAAAGTACGCACTTCGGCCTGTCTGATTCCTGGAAAGAGATACTATACCCACCCTGTAGATAATGCAATCTAATCCCTGAATGTTACAGCTTAATTGTGGAATACTGCAGCTGCAGCCTGGATGACAGGACATAATAAATCAAAATATTTTCCTAAAGTACGGACAAAGAGTAAGCACGCGTAACAATACCTGACACGGCCAAAACTTTACCAAACACTGGAAGACATTTCTGTACACTGACCTAGTAATATTGGACACTGATAAACACCACAAGTCCTACACACACTGTGTCAAAATGGCATCAACTCTGTAGCCGGGGTGTGATGGGGTCGGGTGGGGCACACGGCTGAAGTTTGATCTGCTTGAGGCACCCGGTGCTGGAACATCTCGTTCTGAAATCGAAAAAAAGCAAAACATAAAGCTATAAGATAATCCATACCAGTTATATGTCGAACCTGAAAAACGAATTGTCCTTTGGCGGCACTCCATATTAGTCTTCAAACAAATTTCATTAGAAGATGTATTTTGGATAGGCATTTGTTAATAATTTCAACAGTTGCATAATTGTCACAGTTCACCAGATATCTTTTCTCGGGCTACTGATTTCTCCATTAACACCACATGTCCTGCACTAGGTGTATCAAAATGGCACACGGTATCCAAAACTGTTTGCATTCCATGCCACTGAACGACAGTGGAAGAATGGTGTATTGTCCGAAGGTCACGCATTCAATGATCCCATATGACGTGCTCTCCAATAAACCTATATGAAGAGCAGTGCCATATGAAGTTGACGTCAGTATCAGTATGTGGACCTACTGTACTGTTAAACTGTACCCAAGGCTTGCTTGGACTCCTGCCTCATTATGGGAAAATCTTCCAAAACAGTTAAGGAAGAGTGGTCCCCCATGCCACCCTTTCAGTTGTAAATAGTGACAGGGCACAATTCTTGAAAATGGACATGACACTTAGGTCAAAGGGCTACATTTGGAGTGTTTGTAACGTGTAAACTCGACAACTCAATCAATGTCACTGATCTTAACCCGAGAAAACTAAAGTTGGGTTCCACAACAGGGATGTGTGTCATTTCCCCTAACCGCAAAAATGCATAAAGTGCAAGTAGAAACATGGACTTAAATAAACCCATACGGATTGCGTTGTTAGTGAATCAAGGCAGGATTAGATCAAATTTTTTGTAGAATACATTTATCAATGGTAGTTTGCACCAATGTTTATTAAGTATTTTCCGATGTTATTTTTGAAAAAGAAAGGAATTGACTGAATCAGGAATAATGTAAAGTTTCTATACATAGCCAAGAGCCGAGATATAGGTAGATATGGTGGATACATCATGGTATCAAAAAGATATGAAATGAAAATTCCTAAACAGGTACATGGAAACAAGATAAGTGCTGTGGAGTTTTAAGGTGGTTGAAAAAATTCGATGTAGTTTTTCCAACTGCGCCTATCAAAAAAAAAGTTCCATGGAATATGGATACAGAGCACTGTTTACCAAATTGGACAATTATATTACCCCTAGTCGTTCATGGTCAGAAATTCCAGCACTTGTGCTGAATTTTCTATGCATAAGATGAGAGCTGGACGAATCTGCACCTTCTTGCATTTGATGGCGAAGATTCTGATCCATTGTCTCCACGAACGGCAAGAATTATGCCTCTTATATTGCGACCGTCACTGAAAGGATGGAAGTTGTCTTCCATAGGGCTGCATTGTTGTCCATGACGGGGACGACCCCCCCCCCTCGTGATCTTCCATCAAGCCCCATGAGCAAAGCAGGTAAGAGGCTAATAACAGTCTCTAGCATAATTCTCTGTCTGCTTCTCAATTTCAAGATTGATGTAATGCACCTCTATCCAAATGTTAGTTATTGACTAAGCCTTATAATTCGACATTAGATTATCTTACCATACCACCAATTCCTCCCTCAATGGTCATTATCAGACAAACCCCACTGAAATACTAGCAATGTGTACCTATAATAACTAAGATCGTGAATTTGTGCATAATCTAAACTGTAATAAATTATAATTTTAAGACACGTATGTATTTCTCGTGGCTCTCTAATTGCGGTTGGTTTGAAGAGCTATTCTGCGATCTGTACGGAATAGTTTCAGATCAGATTCGAAGCTCTACAACTGTAAATGAACTTGGAATAACATAACTATATCTCATGTCGTCATTTGGCATTGCCAAGCTACATCCACCAATCAATCAGATGCGGCATTAGCTAAATCGAAAGTGACAGCTGCTTTGATCATGTGACTAGACTCCAGCTTCCATGGATTTGTCATGTCACTGTAACGGATGCTAGAAAGTGTCAAATTAAAATATGGATTCATTGAAAGTTTTCTCAGCTACTTGGGCTACAAAAGGAAATAGAATGCTGATGAACAAGAATCACTACTCAAGTTAGACGAAAATCATGTTATTGTGTTTTGGGAGTGGGGTGGGGTGTTTTGTTTCTACAGCCGGGCATCGGATAAGGTATGATACTACATTTTCCCAATCAAAAAGACAAAAGGTTAATAGTTTTACACAATAGTTAAGAACTTTTTGTTGAAACGTTTTTGCACTTCATTGATGTCAAAGTAGTTCTTAGCATCTGAGAATGAGAATGAAGATTATTATTATTATTATTATTATTATTATTATTATTATTAATGCAGATTTTAAGGTGAAATTAAATTTTGAATCATACTATTAATTTAGAAAATACTAATGTGTTTTTATCCCAGTTATATTTTTACTTCAGCGTTTAATATTGTACTTACCCTTTATAAGCTAATATAACAAATTATTAGCGTAATTTACATTGGAAAGAATGTTTCTCTTGTCAGTACAGGTTTACAATTGTTCAGAGTAACCAGATTTTTTAAAATAATTTTAAAATATTCAGTTCAATTATTAGTGTGAGCCATTGACAGCGCTGCAAACTTGAATAATGATCCGTGATTATGAAACTATATTTGACACTTATTATTACATTTGGCCTCCATTTTGTAGAGAAATGGGTAACATCTTGTCGAAATGTAGTATTGGTCCGTTTAATGATCGCTATTAATTTTCTTTCCCATAATTATTTTTCTGAATGCCTCCAAATTTTCTCAAAAACTATTTTAAACCATGTTCTGTAAAGTCATTCTTCATTTGCAATGTTTTCAAAAAACGGTTAAACATAAACCATGTCTAGGCCACGATTTGTAGTTGAGGCTACAAGAGTATGTGTTGCTTTCACCTGTCGGTTTTAGTGATAACTTTGTTAAATAAATTATGTATAAGTAATGTAGGGTTAAAAAATACTGAGTAAAGGTTAATACATTATGTCAGTATGATGATGGAGAAAAATTGCAATACTGCAGTCTAAAAAGATATGCAAATTATATATATATATATATATATATATATATATATATATATATATATATATATATGACATTTCAGTATATGATAATTAGCATCATCAAGGTAGTTATGTTGAAAAGTACTTTAAAATATGTAAACTTTTGTGTCGCTAACATGCATGGGTGTTAGTAAATATATTTCTATTTTATACTTGATCGGAACACTGCGGAGAAATGGGGGCAGGGGTTGTTGCATAAAATAAATTATGGATGCAATATCAGTTACTCTCTGCTGACAAGTGCAAGTCCTAGACAGTCATACATGATAGTTGATTGCAAACAGCTTTGTTTTAATCACATGAAAGTGACATTTAGTTCTATTGTAACACAAATCAGTCTAGTGTAATTTATATCTGCATTAAACATTGCACACACGAATTGCAGAACTTCAGAATGGCAGAACTTTAAAGGTCCTATTATTAATTACCGGTATAAATAATTATATTCAGTAAAACTTAATATCAAAGAGCATACTCTCTATATTGTCATTAATTTGTCATTTGTATGGTAAGAAAAGATTGGCGGTCTTAATACACCATATTTACCTGACAATATCATCTATATTCATAACAGATGTCAGTAATCCGCCCATGCACTATATAGTCACCTGTGCTCTTTACAAATATGATTATACCTTTGCTATTAATTAAATATATTGCAGCGCACAACATACATTTGTATTTAGATACGTGTGCATTAAATACACGTTTGCTTGGGCCGAGCGAATAACGGATATATTTTATAGAGTGGGTGAAAAGTTCTTATATTGTCATGAGTTTTGTAACGAGTGAAAACATTTTTTCATCCATGCAATGAAATAAATATGTTATTTACTCGAAACAAGCAAATTTCAAGCTCAAACTATTGACAACCAATATGCTTTAACAGACTGGCATCCCAATCATCAGTTAAATAAATATTTTTCATAAATCGTGACAGAAAGCAAAACAAACAGTTAGCATTTTGAAAATTTGAACTGGATACTGGATACTTACCACTACATCATGTAAGTGAGAAAACAACTGATGAAATTTTGTGCCCTTATAAGTTGAACGCACTGTAAAATTATTGTTTGTAATTCACTCTAGTAAATATCAAAATTATTTCTGTCGGAAAATCCACTATCTTAGATGCTAGCTTTAATTAGTCTTTACTTTGAAAGTATTTATATTTTTTTAATTTAAATATATACAGTAAATATTATGATAATATAACTATCTTATTATTTTGTTTCAAGTACAAGTTAATTAATATTTACGTTAAGAACCATTTTAATGATGTAAGTGGCTTTATGTACTAGCAATATATATAAAGTATCACGGTTTCTTTTAATCTATGTAGATAAGATGGCAGATAGCATTACAATGAGCGATGTACGAAAGTGGCTATAATTCAGGAGTACAAACCTTTCCAGTCATGGAAGAAGATTTAAATAATATTTGAAACATACTCTATTGACACTTAGTGACATATGTAGAGAAAATAGTTAAATAATGACTCATTCCTACTTCATATCAGTCTTCGGGAATCTATGATCCGAGTTTCCAGTTAAGACCTAATTTGAGAGGAATTATTTACATAAATTATTCATTTGAATTACAAGTGCTTATTGACGTTTTGGACTAAAACACTACTTTCGGTTTATTGAGGACTTATTCCAAGGCCATACCGATATATATCAGTGTGATAGTTTTACATTCAAGACTACTGGAATTCGTTCAGAATATTGTATATTTTCGGACCAGTGATAGCACCTTCTTGATAATCTGCGATTTAACTCACAATGCCTGCCGTAAGTTCCGCTGAAATGTTCATATTGTACATTAAATAAATATTGTGTTGATTTTAATAAACTTGTTGGTCTCAGTTCGTCTTGTTACTTCTTTTAATACAATATATTTTGCAAAAGTAGGTTCAACATGCTCTTTGAAGCTAAATAAATATTTATCTCTAAATATTTTGGACTTTTGGTTTCTTTCCGAAAAACATGGTGGTTGAACATTTGAGTCAGATATATTATTTGGTAGATATTTATATTTTCTGTATTATTACTCACCAGCCCCGCTTTGCCGGGAGCATTCGTTTTATCCGTAGATATTTCTTACTACATATAATAACCGTAGAATTTAATCAATTAACATCATATCTTTTTATTTTTTATCATCAGTTATTATGATAGCATGTTCAACGTAATAGCAGACAATCCGTATGCAAATGTTGACATAACTTCTAACAAGAATCAATAAATGCTGTTTTATTTAAATTATTATGGTTGGCACTATACTGTTTCTCACCGCATGGGGGTAAATTTTTATGATGGCATTGTGGTTGTTAAGAAAGACATTAATTTTAACTTTAACTCCTTTAATAGTGTCTTATGTTAATATTTAATATTTCTATTTTTGGTGAAACGTTTTTACGTTGTTCTAATTTCTTATCGCGGAAATAGCAAGCTTAAACATGTTATCCTGTCACTAAGATTAAATAGTTTAGTAAGTCTGTTAATGTTCTCTCGTGTCAAATAAAACCCCAACAGACTGTCAGTTGCAATGCCGCAGACAGTATTAACATTACCTGTCAACTGTATTTCATTTGTTAATTTGTTTCTGCTCTAATCTCGTACACAAAATCTCTCTTGGATGAAACACCCTTTATTTTGTGTGCCTCCATTGTCAGAAAAGCAATATCCACCTCTCGACGTGATGATATGCATGTCTCGTATATATATGATCATATATTTAAAAGACGCTTCCTGTTTGTTATCAAAAATAACATGAATAGCTTTTATCCAAAATACGTTTGGTAGTAGCAAATCTGGTTGGACATTTTTGAGATTATTTAATTAACTTCTTTTCTCTACAAGCCCCAGAGTTTGTTTATGAAAACTTTATCAACCCTGCCTGTAGGTCTGACGTTTAATAAGTATCGGCTGTTTTTTTTTAGCGTTACTCATTATTAATGAAGATGGATTCCTGAAATATAGTACTTGACAGTTCTTATCAAATATATTTACCTATATCCATAATATTACATACAATGGAAATATTATTGAGATCGCTCTCTTGTTTTGAAAATGTATTGGCTGTAAAAAAAAGTGTTGGTTGTTTATCGCAGTTTCGTTATGTGCCATAATAATTCAATGCAGGATAATATTTAATATCCATTAAATCAGTAGTACCCGTCACAATCAAGTCTTCTAAATGTGGAATGCTTTTCAATTTTAATACATACTGGCAGCATTCAGACAAATGACCTTTGGTCAGTAAACTGTTATAAAAACTAGTATCGACGTAACGTTGCAGCATATGTTTTTCTTCTTTAATAAATACACCGAAACAGCCGTAGTGTTAACATTTTCTATAATCGCACTAACAATAACTTCATTGTTATTCACATACTTTTATCTCTCTGAAAATTGAAATCAAGTGTGTACTTAAAGTCTGAATATTCAATAATTTCATTGTTAGTCACATAATTTTATCTCTCTGAAAATTGAAATCAAGTTTGTAATTCAAGTCTGAGTATTCAATAACTTCATTGTTATTCATATACTTTTATCTCTCTGAAAATTGAAATCAAGTGTGTACTTCAAGTCCGAGTATTCAATAAGTTCATTGTTATTCACATAATTTTATCTCTCTGAAAATTGAAATCAAGTTTGTACTTCAAGTCTGAGTATTCAATAACTTCATTGTTATTCGCATAATTTTATCCCTCTGAAAATTGAAATCAAGTGTGTACTTCAAGTCTGAGTATAGCACAAATAGAACTTTCATTAGCTGGACATACCACACACGCAATAACGTTTTGTTATGTAATTATTCTTTACATGCAATATATAATCTCGATCTGGTTAAATAAGGGCACCCTTCTAAACCAGGAAATAATAGTTTTCTTTTTCTTCTAATTTCTTGATATTTCTATGCCAAAATCTAACGCATCAACAGCGGTTGTTTCCACCTGCGATTATGTTGGGGGACTTTCTTAGTTTGATGGTTGTACTGGGTTTAATGGTATTATTTGGTTATATCATTGGTTTGGCGGTGGTATTGTTTTTAATATTGGTATGAGAACTGGCATTGGTGTTTTGTTTTGTGATTTCGTAATACTTTATTGGTTCCGGCATTGGTGCTGGCCTAGGCATGTTTCTTATTATTGTTTGATATGTTACAAATAATTCCATTATTGTTCATCTAAATTCTATTAGGATATTCACTATTCACTAGAATTGTCTAATTTTAACAATATTTCGACTTTAACCAAATTGTACATTTCTTATTGTTCTTTGTTTTTCTGTTTGTTTTAATGTTTCCATACCACTTTTTGCCTAACTTATGATACAAGATCTTTGCCATACAGGTTTTCATTTTGGTTCATCTATCATGTGGTGGGAATCTCTGACCCAAAACTTGTAATACAATGATTTGCTGTAAGGTCTGAAATAAAGAAAAACCTTTTGTAAACTTTAGATGAGTTATTTTTAACCTATTCGCTTTGATAATTTTATTGTTCAAGAATTGAATGCAAATGAACACTCTAAACATGTACTATTATGGTCAAATGTTCTTTACATCTGTCATATAAATGTCAAGTGTTAAGATATATATATATATATATATATATATATATATATATATATATATATATATATATATATAAACAACAAGAAAGTATTTATTGGATTGTACCAAAAGCGGCGATATTGAAATACAAATGCGAACACCACCTTTAGTAGACGCATTCAATCCGGGTTATTCTAACATTTAAACATTATCCGGTACATACCAAATACTGTTTCTTATGATGGAATGGAATTCGCTGTTGTTTAATACTGCGATAATAACGTAAGGAAAGTGTTACCAGAGTACTCTTTAATAAAAAAATATATATGGACAGATTTTTAACAAAATAGCATGAACAATTAAAACTGGCGTTAATGCTAAATTTGAGTTTGAATCCTTATATCAATAACCGGTTTTAATCTAACATAACAGCACACAGAGTAATTAATGCAGCAAAAAATATTATATAATTCCACGATCATTCAACGCTATTCTGTTATGTGTATAGAGAAATTTAAATCAAAGTGAGAAAAAAAAAATCAACCATGCTGTTAACATACTAGGTGGACAGCAAAGCATATTTGTTTGTTTGTTTGATCAGGATTTTTAACGTAGCTTTAACAATTTTTCAGTCATATCGTTACGATGTCTGCAGTGAGGCAGTTTATAGTGATGTCTACCACTGGGGCATCATGCCGCAGACATGTAGCATAATGTCCCACCCAGTCAGATTATCCTGACACCAGGCCGACCAGTCCTAACACTAACCTCTTAATGCTGAGCGTCAAGCGAGGCAGCTGTTAGTACCATTTTTGTAAGTCCTTGGTATGACTCGACCGGGGATCGAACCCACGACCTCCCGCTTCCGCGGCGGACGCTCTAACCACTAGGCCACCGGAGCGGTTAGCAAAGCATATATAGCGGTGATACCTGCAATTCCGATTTTTGTGGTAATATTGAGTGTTTTTCCTGTGATAGCAACATTGATACATAGCGTATTAAAAGTTATTATAAAAATCAATTTAAATTCAATGGTCTACTTTTGAAAGAAGGACTGAAATGAATAAAGTTCAATTTTAATTGTGATGAAAAACAGAATATAATATGTTTGAAGCAGTAAAGATTCCACATGCGAGTGAACACTGTGCAGAGCCCTTAGAATTTAAAAAAGTTTTTTTTCAAGCTCAAAAGGCTAGGATGAAACGAAGCTTCAATTTCCTATAGCTAAGTATTATAAATCGATTTATTTAATTGAACGAAGCTTCAGATTCCGTAAACTAAGTATTAGAAATCGATATAAAAAATGAAACGAAGCTTCAGTTTCCTGTAACTACGTAATATAAATCGATATAAATAATAACACAAAGCTTCAGTTTCCTAGAACTAAGTATTATAAATCGATTTATTTAATTGAACAAAGATTCAGTGTCTTAAAACTACATATTATATAACGATATAATTAATTAAACGAAGCTTCAGTTTTCTAAACGTATTAAAAATCCATATAATTAATTAAACGACGATTCATCGTTCTATAACTAAGGATTTTAAATCGATATATTTAATTGAACGAAACTTTAGTTTCCTATAACTACGTAATATAAATCGATATATTTAATTGAACGAAACTTTAGTTTCCTGTAACTACGTAATATAAATCGATATATTTAATTGAACGAAACTTAAGTTTCCTATAACTACGTAATATAAATCGGATATAGTTAATTTTGATGCTGAACAATCTGCAAATACCAAACTTGTTCTTGCTTGATTGTTCGTTCCTTATTGCTGGAAGCAGAGGCAATAAAAACAATTTATTATAGAACAAAATACCACAATATTATAACTAAGATGAAATTACTTAATGTGTTGTTAATAATATCCAAGTAAAATATACAATGTTGTCAGAACCATTTGATATAATAAAACAAAACAAAACACTCACTATACTCAAACAGATGTTATATGTTAAGAAAAATTGGATGATACACATAAAATAATCGTGTTTGATTATATACAGACTGACAATACTAACATAAACAGAATAAAAGAATTCGTTAGCTCGGGTCAAAGATATATACATATATATGCATGAGTACTGTCGATAGAAAAATGAATATCTTACAAACATATTACAATATATGATCATTATTAACTTAATAGGTTTGAACCCACTATAACAAAAAAGTGTTATTTATTGTCGAGCTTATTCTAAGAATCAACCAACAGAAAAAAAAAACATTAAGACTAACAAGTAAATTTTTGGTACAGATGAATTAATTATGATTAAACAACAGTTTTCTGAACTCTTCTTGTAAACCAGTGGCATTGTGACTTCGTATACTTGCAAACCACCCAAAACATTTAAGCACGCTAAAAAACAATGTTTTATCTTATATTTTACTATTTATAAAAACGCTATACTGCACACATTAGAGAAAGTTTTTCTTCCATTAGGATTAGCTAGCTGTACAATTAACTAAGACAACACAGAAAAAACCTAAGCCGGTTCAGGTATTAGGAAACAATCGATGTAGAAATTTAAAATTGTCTTATTAAAAACGCTAGAATAATATAAGATACCATACATTGGATTAGGACTGAATTTATCCCAACATCAAAAGATGAACTACTAGTCTGCAAACAAAACAAAAACAATTCAGAAAATTGGCCGTGGATCAACACTACCCGGGATTCATGGAAAGGATATTCTAAGAAAGTTTACCAGAAACAATAACTATATTTATAAAAAGATAAACTTCTTAAAATGCATTCATAGAAAATGAAGAATAAGCTAAAAAAAATTTGAGATCGTTGTAGGAAATACTCTTGGCAAAAATTCGAAAACCAAAGGAAAGCATCGTTGTTAATATCGCATAAGATTATAAAGGAAACGGTAAACATTGGATTACATAGATAAATATAAAAACACAGAGCTTGAAATGTAGAAAAGAAACACAAAAATTAGGTTTGCATCCAAACAAGAACTGGCAGGTACATTATGAAAGGTAATTGTTTTCTATGCAATTATACTAAAACAAGAATTCTGCTATAAAAAACAGATGTTAAACACGATAATCTACAACTGTTACCAAAGGTGAATTCATGCTAATTGTATAATTACCGTGGTCCTGGAATTTCATTACCTGAACGGTCCACCAATCCATTTACTTTATTCAATAGCAATGAAACACGAAACATGAAAGTTGAGCTACGATGCAAATCTTAATAATAAATAACAATTTGACAGAGTTAAACGCATACGGTAAGGCACTATGTCAAAACTATGTCCGTTGCAAGACCTCGTATTAATGCCAAATATAAGCTTGATACTGCCACTCACCCACCCCCAATTAAATTATCCGAGTTGGATAAAAAAATCAGAAAAATAGAAAATAATCACATCTATACAGTGTATTAACTGCTGACACAAATAGATTTAATGGGCGGCTAAATAATACGATACGAAAACTTTTGGTTTTTATGGTCGGCTAAATAATACGATACGAAAACTTTTGGTTTTTATGGTCGGCTAAATAATACGATACGAAAACTTTTGGTTTTTATGGTCGGCTAAATAATACGATACGAAAACTTTTGGTTTTTATGGTCGGCTAAATAATACGATACAAAAACTTTTGGTAAATGGAGCAAGGTTAAAAAAGATATTTAATAATGTTATTGATGTAATTAGCAAATTCGTGTGGAGTACACCAATCAATAGTAACAGGATGATCCAGGATGGATTAGACTATAGCGAGGACACTGAAAGCGATTTCGTGAACTATATATTTATTTATAATGAGATTGAAAAATGAATGAAGCTAACACGGAACTCGTACGCATCAATTCAGAAAGGGATTTTTAAAAAATGATGCGCATCGAGTTAAACGAATACTATAAATTACTTGATCTCGTTCCTAACTCCAATAAATCATTCGTCGACTAATTAAACAAACATTGATATAAAAATATATTATATGGATGGTCGTTCTTTAGAACTTCAATGCATTAAATCATCTATCCTCACTAAGATTATCAAAGTATAGGATTTACACGATATTGAATAAAGTATGATTCTTTCACATCTTTTACCAAGGTTGATCATGGCATGGCATGGAATTTGTACAAAAAAATTTACGAAAATTATTTCGTCTAAAATATTCATATTTGATTTTCGCTCGTCTAAGTAATACTTATTTAACAGGGGAACATATAAATTGTGCGGCTTCCAGCTGACGATAAAGAAGAATTTTCAGTTCCAAAAATGACTAGAACCGCATAGTACATAAAACATTGTCAAGTACAAATGCAAAGATATATGTTAAATATGCTCAAACATAAAGTTGTTTATTATACACATAATAATTTCGTCAGAACGATGTTATTGTTATAACAACCAGGTTAGTACATGAATCTGTCTCCAACACAAAAAATCTCAGACTTATAAGTACTCGAACATTTTCTTATCCTTTAATAAATACAACGTACAAATGGATTCAATTCATCTGTTCAATTATACAAATTGCCAAATGGACACACACCTAAGTATATTTAATAGCATGACGATATATGACGTATGTCGGGCTTTCTGTAAAATTAAAAATAAATACTGAAACATAAATATATCAAATAATTCCTTCACTTAGTACGGGTAGCGAGAAAAGAATAATTTTATATTTTACACACACACACACACACACACACATATATACAGCTGACGATTGCTCCTGTAAGGTGGAAGCTTTCTGACAAAACTCGTTGTTTTCTGATAGTAATCTCGGACTTGACTCTAAACCATTTTGATACGTATAATGAACCACAGATTAATTCGATGTAACTAAATTATGTTACATGTACATCAAATGAATTCAGTAGGTAACTTTGAGAAGAAAGAAAAAACTTAGGTCCTCCATAGTGGACCGGTTACGATACTATACGAAGCGTCTTTATAGATGTCGCGAGAGAGTCGACGATAAGTGAAGTGGAATAGATACCAATCCGTGCGTAATTCTAATCCTGGTTACCATGTATTATTGAATCCTTTCATTACTAGTTAGTATAAAAGAGTACCAATTTATAATAAAATTGATGAGAAAATGTGCTTGCGCTTTGTAAAAGTTTTCGAATATCTATTCCCCATTTCATCAGAAACAGATAACGAACACGAAACAGTACGCGATATTTAAGCGGATAAAGCCATACAACGTGTTTACGTTTTCATGAAAATATTCTCATTTCCAATCTTATCAGGAATTATGTAATTCCAAAAAAAGGTTCTCTCTCAAATAATTTATTCCACATACCAGCTGTTAACTTCCATTTATGAGGATGTCAAAAACACGTGAACATTATGTGCAAATCGTTATTGATAAGTGACGTTAAGTTTACGTTTTATTAAGATGAAACCTTTGTAGTTTGCAGTTGAGGTTCTGAACATGTTTTGGCATTAGCAGTTTTCGAATAGTTTACAAAATAACTTATTTTAAAAAGAAAAAAACGTGCAAAACTGTTTTGAAAGATTTTAATCAGCGAAAAATATTACCTTGATTACCTCTAAAAATGATTCCAGTAGGAATAAAAATGGCAACATTGTGTCTGACATTTGCTATAGCGCATTATCTACAGCTAAAATGGGCCTCCTTCCGTGTCTACCATCTTGCTTTTCTTTAACCGAATATAAAGGTCGTTTACAGTTTGGTTGGACCAATGATATAAAACGACCGTAGACAGGATAGTCAAAATCGCTGACTAATCATCAAAGTGAAACGTAATTAAGGTCACAGTACCGGCAAAAGACAGACAAGACGATTAAACTGGCTAGACTGAGAAAGGTCCTATCACGTGTATATTTCAATGCGAGACTAATAGCTGTATGTTGATGACAAAACGATGAACCTGGGTAAACAATTATGATACAGAATGAAAGCGTAATTATGCCCAGTTTGATGCGTTTATTCCTTTAGAATATGTGTCATTATCATCTTGGTGCAATGACGGATGTAATGACGATGATAAATCTAGAAACTGAACAAGAATATGACAGCCCTATTTACGACATCCACAAATAAATGCATAAACATAGAATCTCCCAGTCATAAAACCCTACTCCAGTCAAAATCTTGTTCAACTATTCTGACCAATCAAAAGATTGCTCTTGCTATTTTGTGAATAAGATTTATATGACTAGTTACATTTATTAAATGAAATACCAAGGTAAATTTGTGACGGAGATGTCTGGCACCTCCATTATAAAACTTCATCGTCTTCGAAAATATTCTTGATTATGAAAAGGATGCGTTTTAAAATTTAAATAAATCTCCACCACTGGAGTACTACTTATTTATTACTCGTATCGGAATAATGTTTTATGATGGCAGCGGTAATCAACGTCAATATTTTTAGTCGATATTAGTTTAGAATTAGTTAATAGTTTCCTATTGCACAAAAACATGGCACAGCTATTCAAGAAAGCCCTGAGTAACGTATACAATTTAAATATGTACTTTTTGGTGTCAGAATTATTTTCGTTTCTTAACATTACGAAAACTATTTTCATTCATTTTGATTATACAGTTTTTCAACTTATCGAACAAATTAGCTAAATAGTGCACGTGTTCACCACTATTTTGGAAGAAGAAAAAAAAAACCCCAGAGAATATAGGAAACTATGTAATAAAAACAACCAGCGCGACGGTCGACAAATTCGCTATTAAGATCAGATTGAATGTCAGCGTATTCTAAACACCAATATACCAGTTCCTTCTCGCTACCATTTTGATTGTTTGGTTTTTATTCGTACCAGAAATTATGTTGTGAGCCAGTAAATGTTTTTATTTTATTTATTGGAACAAGCAAAGATTCAAAGTAGGCAAGCAAGTAAAAAGCGTAGATGTAAAGGGATTTCGCTTCAGCCGAATTGGAGTAGCCACGCCACCCACACCATCGAATTAATAAGACGGTCAGCTCAGTGAAGATGAAGATCATCCTTTTCAGAACGCGAGAAAAACGCTTGGCTGTCGGACCGGCAGCCCCCTTCCCCCCTCCGTGCAATAACAAAACCTGGGAGGGGGATTTGCATTTTCATCAGTTGGTGCAGTCATTGGCTGTTGTGCATATAGCCACTTTAGCAATCTGATTTTCCTCATTTAAGGCCGACGCGAACTTTGTTTCTGAGCTTCCGTGGTTTTAAATATAAGTTGTCGAGGGATTATTTCCAAGTATACAACAAATGGGTGGGGTGGGGTGGGGTTGGGAGTTGCACAAGAAGTGGAGACAGCTTACCACCTGTGCTAGTAATGTTGGATTTAATAGATGGTTCGAATAACAAAGAATAAAATACACAAAACTTAGAATGAATTCGCGATTGTTCTGAGAGATACTAGTGCCACATCGTCGATTAAAACCGAGGTGTATGGATTTGGAGCCGTAACAAGTATTTAATTTTCATCGTTTAATATTTGCTGACATTATCTGGCTTATGCATATGATCTTCATAGGAGACAACATTGTCGTGTGGCAAGTTAGATATGTGGTCTGCATTATGCTTAGCTCCGTTTCTTATAAAACGTGGTTTCAATGTGCTTTTTAATTTTCGTGGATAGTCGGCGCCTGATAAAGACTACATCTGTCATCTCGAGACGATTGCCAAATTGTCAGCAACTACTCTTGACGATATACAAGCCCCCGCTAGACCGGTGAGCCGAGAAATAGCCGTCTACGTGCTTGTAACTTTTATAGAGCGCGCTGCTGTTCAGCCCCTGCCAACAGGCAAGTTTCGGTTTCGCCAATTTATTTTCAGGCGGACCATTTTATGGGTCTTAAGATTTTTGGATAGGTCGACATTATAATTCCTCTACAAGCAGTGATTTGAAACTTTAACTCGGACCCATAGCAATATGACGGTGATATAAAAGACGATATCTACTTAATATCAATAGATCTGGAAATAAGACGGGATTCAACAAATCCGTCAACATGCCCACCATGAGTCACAGACAAAAGACTTTTGTCCACAGATGCAGAGACTGTTTATCTTTCTGCCCGATTACTGTGATGCCATAGGGCGCGTCCTTTTTAAAATAACTGTTGTGTTTTTTTTTTATCAGGGTCAACAAGTGATAGTAAGCCCTACATACTCGAAGAAAAATCCATTAGTAAGCAAGAGATAGTCCTCTTAGGGCAGTATCATCGGCCGTTGTTCCCACAATGGAATCGCAACTAACCCTAGTTATTCGCGAATTGCCTTAGGATGTTCTGCTTAACCGCAATGCTCAACGTGCATCTGTTTTTCAGCATAGTTTCACCCCAATCTGAACAGGCACGTAAAGTACGAAGAGAAACTGATACCATAGCACCTACTGTTTGTATGCCTTGTCGATGGGAACACCACTCATGTTATATTAGTTAAGCGTTGAATCTCAGCGATAGTAACCAGACACTTTGTTGTAATCCCGCTAACCAAAGTGACAGTATCGTTTGTTAAGGCACAACCTTTAAAGCTGCATCAGTGCTTGTGCTTGCGCCGGCCGTATTAGAGCTATCCACCAGGTGGTCAAGAGTTTAGCATATGTAGGCTTTTCTGGGGCGGCATTAAATAAGCGTGATTGCCCGAAGGCGTAAGCAGCGCAATTGCTAAAGATGCCTTGACCAAATTGACTCGGTATGCAAGCACCATTGTTTTTTATTTCAACGGAAACAGATCGAATCCGAAGATCTTTCTCGTCTAAGAAACGTATTAAGAGTTCCTGATGCTGCCTTGGCGTAGTCCTCCCCAAGGTGGTTTTCCATAGAAAGACAGTATCTCCCAGTAGGACCCACAGCCCAGGAAGAAGAAAAAAACTAATAGTAAAGTGTATTTTCATTCTTTTTTCTACAAAGATTAAGCTCAGCTGTGAACGAGGTGAATATAAAACCACTCCGTAATCCGAATCCATAGATGGTGGCGAGCCAGTTAAGAGAGAGATTGTAGTTTAAGAGAATGTGATACTGACCAGCCCAGTCGCAGAGATGTAGAGAGATGTCTATCCAGGAATATAATGAACATGAAGAGCCCAGCTTTAACCCAAATGCAACACAAGTTTACTATTACAACTGTTTCAGTGTACACTGACACCATGCAATGCGTACAGGTAATGCCTGGATTCTAAGCCAACAAACACTATAATGCCAATAAAACTGCACTAACCATAGCCTGTGTGACAGGGTTTTGCAGCCATCGTGTTTCTTCCCTCTTGAAACTTTTGTCATATTTTGCATCTTCCTTGTTGTGGTGTCTACAAGCTACTTTACTAGCGACTTGTATAGAGGTGAACATATTGGGACCATTATCATGATACTGAATGCTAAAATATGCTCGGCCGGCTGCTGACTATGCTGATGGTTTTAAGTAAAATTATGCAGCTTTTTTCCCCATTCTTTACGCTTCTGGGATCAGATTTGTGTTAGAATGATAGGATGACGTGTTGGTATGCATGCACAGCTTCTGTATGTGAACTTTACTGATATCCTGTTTACTGAAGCGTGTTCACAGCTATTTGCCTTGGGTTGTACCGTCAGGGAAATTTCTGAAGATAGTTTCTTGGTTCCGTGTATGATATGCAGTAGTATGCATTCATCCTTTAACCATATATAATATTCCTGTATATCCTGATGTTTTATCTTCTTTATTTAGCCTTCGTTCTTCCACAGTGGTGTTTATCAAGCTTTCATTGCATATGACAGTTTCTTTGATTGCCACTTCCTCTGATTTGAATGCACTTAACTCAATATCTGTAATCCTACAAGCGTCAGTCAGGATATGATCTTGAGGTATGGACATCTTCTTGAGGTATGGCAAAGAGCATTCGTGTTTGTGTTGATAATGGCTCCTCTTTTAACCCTATTGCTCAGAGAAACTGAATACCTCGCTTATGCAGTGTGGATAGGGCCACAAATTCTCTTTGATCTCTTTTATGCATCAGCAAAATCCAGTTCTTTCCCTGGTCTTCTGTGAGGGTGCTTGACTTAGTTTGCTTTTAAACTCCAGTTGCTGGTAAATTCCTTAGTGAATTCCATTGTTTTGTGGTACACATCAAACACAGCTGTAAATTTGTATAGTTCCCCATCAAAAGATGTATCCCTTTATTGCTCTGACCCGCCTGGTACCTCGTTTTCTCTAAGCATGGAAGAGGTGTTGCCTGGATGTGGATTCTTGAAGTGCCTGCATATGTTGTAGTTCCTACTAATCAAGGCATTTTCTTCTGTGGGTGGAGAATCCTCTTCATGACCAAAATCAGTCATTTCAAAATTTTCAGCCTCAATCTGACTGCTCAACACATTGAAGAGATGAGTGTAAACTTCAATATGATAAAGCATGTCTCGATATGGAAAAAAGCTTGATACTCTTTGTTGACACTCAGCGCAAAGGAAATGTTGTTATGACTAATAACCAAAGTACCATAGACCAAAACCTGTTGTTATCTGCATATTTATAAACCCAATCCATATTGTTCCCAGTACTGCTATGCTATCCTTTATTACTGCTAAAACTTTGCTTTATGGGTTAACACCATTTTTCAGCACAAGATACCACCAACTATTACTACCTATAAAAAAGGAAAAGACCATGTGTGTTATGGATTTTAATAAAACAAGAGCTGATACTAAGTTTAGAATGCAGTGTTTTGATTGGCTCAAAAGGAAGTCCAATTTAAAATTGATCAGTCTAAATTTCTTACATCTAGATTTGAACTTGAAATCATACTAGTTAAATTGAAACAAATGAGCAGCTTTTATGCAAATTTGTCTGCTAATATTATGATAAAGATAATTTATTTGTTATCTTGACAATACACTAAAGTGGTTTATCTGTGATTTGTGCTGGGCAAACCTGTTACAAGATAAAGTGTGTAAAACCAGACAGCAAAATTATCTACCTATGTCATTACCATATTACTGAAATTGAATGATGATAAACAAAATTTCAACCTAACTCCACATTAAGTTCTCTGATTTCCATCAGTACAACAATAGCCAATTATTATAATTGCACAATTTTAATATATTTTTTGGAAGTTATGCAAAAACGCATAATTGTTAATTTACCATCTTTGCCATAATTTAGTTTTTTGAGACCCTTATATTTTTTCTTGTACTCAAAGCTTTCCGACTTATGTAGATGACAATTTGAGTTTTTAATCTAATTTTGATACAGTAAATAAATGTGATAGTTTTCATTCTTATTTTAATACAATGTCTAGTATATGAACAAGGCTAGTTGGACATGATGTCACCTCACTTGAACTGAATTCATCTGTTTGTGAATGCAAATTCATAGGTTTGTTGAAACTGTACCATAGATAGACAAGTTTGCAACATATTGTTGTATTAATGCTTGTGTCATGCATCATTTTTCCTGATTATATATATATCACTTTATTGGCATAAAAGGGTTAATCTGTTCATAATTATGGCCGATAGAATGTCCACATGCTAAGCCAATCAAATGTTGATCATAATCATGCTCCACTGAACCTTAACATTATAAACTGACATGCCATATCTGAACAGAAATATGGTCTCTATAATATTAACAAGTTCAAGTACAAGACCATTTTATTAGTACATGAGGCTGTCACTAATAACTGAACTCATCCGACAGCATGAGAGTAGATAGAATAAACTTAATTGGTAAATCTGATAAAAAATCCAAAACTATGAAACTCTAGAGGGTTCAAATGCTTAGTAAAATAGATGCAAAATCACAATTAATGGATATGAATGGCGCTTGTAATCAAATTTATCAGAGATTTTGAGGATATTAGCATACATACAAAATGATCACAAGACAGTGATCCCATTCCTAAGTGCTCTTAAAAACTCGCTTATTTCAACTGCAAGAACAAACTTAAAGACCTAATAACGTTTCCTACCTTAAATATGTTCAGCATGTTTTATGCTTTCTAATGTCAAGGTGTTTTTTTTTGTATTCATATCATTATATGCTTTTTCTGTTATAGGTGTTTTCTAATGTTGTAAAGCGCTTAGAGCTTCTAGAGATTAAGCACTATACAAAGTCCTCATTATTATTATTATTATTATATGCTTACATAGCAAAACTAATCTTAAACAAAGCCTCTGGAGTGTTCTTAAACAACTGTTGGACACACAGACTGTGAAACTTTATACAAGGCCATACCATATGTTCATTTGGCCAGGTGACTTAAAAAAAAAAATGAATATGAACACTGCCACTAAAAGACTATGAAACGTTTTCTGATGATTAACATTAGTTTCATGTGAATGCATCGTAGAAATGCATTTCATGTGAATACATTGTAGAAATGCATTTCATGTGAATACATTGTAGAAATGCATTTCATGTGAATACATTGTAGAAATGCATTTCATGTGAATACATTGTAGAAATGCATGATTTCTCAAATTTTACATTAAATATTGCTATTATTCTAAGGTTGACATCAATTAAAATGCATGACAACAGCAAGTTTCATATGAACTGCTGTAAGAAATTTAAATCCATCTCATAATAACTGTTATAATTAATTAAGAAGGTTAGTTCAGCCACTTTGTTGATGCCATCTTAATAATTGAGGTCTTAGAATAAATTGCACATATTTGAACTTTTATATAATAGATATTGCAAATGAAAGAAAATATCTTGGTTTGGCAGATTACAATATTTGCCTTACATTTACTTGTATATAAACCTGGAATTTATCATTTTTAAATCTCCTTCTAATTGGTCAAATAAAATATTACTCTCAATTTAGGTAGGTAATATTTGTCTTGTATGCTTGTCACTGAAAACTACTTGCAAAAAGTTTACAGATGTCATATATATAGAGAGAGAGAGCTTCTAAACAAATGTTCAACAACTGATAAATGTTCACCCTGTTAAACATGAACCAACTATTTTGCCATGTCAGTGTAAAGATCTGAAGTGTAATAATTTCTGACACTATTCTCAAATCCTCTTCACAATGTATGCCACTTTATCAATAGTACACTGCTGTATAGGACAATTGGTTCTGTTCAGCTGCATGAAAACACCAGCACACAAAGTTAACTATACTGAGGACTACGAAATATACCTGCTTACAAGTCCAAATGCAAACTGCACAGACCTGGTTCTTTTATCATACAATGTGCTGTCATATCTGGGTCTGAGCAGTTTGTTAGGAGTAATCAATAGAACAAACAAAACAAACCCTGATCTGCAAGCTCATTATGCTATGGCAGCAAACAATATTTGTTGTTTGCAGTTTGATGACTTACAGGCAATTATATATGGTATCACTGTGGAAATGTGAATAAAGAAAGCAATATGCTTGTAATTTTTATTGCATGAAGTCTTTCAGTATTCTTACAGTTGCTGTTTAATATACCAATTAAGCTGAACCAATTTAGTCTTATAAACAGTGAGGTGAGTAAAAGTTCTGAAAACAAAAACTTCACTGATGTTTAAAATCTTGCCATTTCAATGCAGGATTTTTAAGTCTGGAAATAACAGCCTTTACATAAATTGTCAGACACTACCGATACTTGGACTTCACAGATTTTTATTTCATCATTATCTACATTGGAATATATATGTTAATTAGCTATAAATAAAAACAGTGGTAAATCTTGCCCCATTCACATACTAAGTTTCTGAAGAATTTTGCTAGGATGTATTTGTCCCTAAGTTTTAGTACATCAAAAAAAATTTAGCATGTTTTAGCAGCCAACACATAAGCTGAGATGGTATGGTATCCTCCAATTTTGTTCCATAAGTTGTTTATGTTTTTCTTTTAATAAAATACAAAAAATGTTATCTATTTACTTTTAGTTTTATCAATCACACTGTACTGAAATGGAAGAATCTATGAAAAAAGATTGCAGTTTTATATCTTCAATGAATTCTCTTTCCATTACAACAAGTTTTGTAGTACATAGAACTGAAGCATAAGCTGTTTTACAGCTCTTTCGCAGTATTACTCAATCACAAATTTAAAAGACATCAAATACTTCACACAAAATATTATAAAAATCAATATTAAAGACACAACTCTGCTAGGAAAGGCTATAAACAAGCATATGAAATGACAAACATATTAGTGAACAAATTTCTGCACAGGAATAAATACAAAAATAAAAACTGCAATAAAGCATTGTTCTTCTATGAGATTATATATGAGATAATTTCTTAATGATTCAAATATTAACTTTTAAAAAAGCATAAAAATCAAAATTTTAAGAATATTGGACAAACAAAATGCCAAATTATGCATACAGAAAATATTTTTCCAATAACTGCAGTGTTAGCTTACATTATTTTGTGACCTAAGTGTTATAAAGCATGCCAAACAAATGAAATGAAAAATACTATTTTAATGCTTTCTTCAATGCAGCAATGAGATCCATAATTCAACCACTCCATTGTTACATCATTGGATCTAAAGTTAAACAGCATAACTGCAAACACACACACACTGTAAAAAATTATATATATGCATTTTTATGTTACATCAAATAGGCATTAAGGACATAACACTTGAGAAAAAACACCTTGAAGCTAGAGATACTGAAGGTTCACTGGAAAAAAGGATTCATACGAATTCACTGTAAATTCATTCTTCTGTTCTTTTATTTAATGTTACTGCTGAGTGCTGAAACAATCTTTGACATTCTTGAGAAACTCCAATATACCAGTTTGGAAACAAAAGTATTTTCTTACATGTTCGAGTTCACAAGTAAACTCAAATGCAGTGCTAATTATTTGGTAATTACCTTTGTTTGACCTTGAACTTAGTATCACTGACAGAACATCAATGAACTTGTTTGTCTTTGGCACATTCAAGGTATACCCACATGCTATGTTTGGTTAAAATGTAATGATTATATTCTGCTAAAAATAAACTGATATCATTCAAGATATTAATCAGATACATCTACAAACTGGATTTAATTAGAATCCATTCATACTTGTTTGTGTTAACATACTCATAAACCAAGCACAGCTAAGCAACATTAAAATAAGTCACAAATTGCTATGAACTTATTCATTGGAGTGGATGTAACTCTCCAAGTCTAATAACAATTAATATGTTTATGTAAAATTCACTGTGTTCATAAGCTCAATGATGTATACAAATGCATGTAAGATCAATCAGCTCTGAATTACAAACACTTTCACAAATGTACAGATATTTACATGGTCAGAACTGTACCAATTCATTCAGAACCAATTACGTATTAAAGTGTTTTAGGGAAAAACGCCAAGTCAGTGCCACCATTCACACATGACGACAAACAATGAAAAGATTGTCACAATGGCCACAGCTATATCATACTGGAGGTTCATTCAGAATTAATTATATATTTGTTTGGTGTTTTTTTTAGTGAAAACACATGCTGATATGATCATCTGTTCAGGAGAAGTATCTATGTAGCACAATTCAAATGGCCACCTTAGCAGCCATTTTGGATGCTGGATCTCCATCACTGTAGTAAAGCCATGACTATATACTGCATGAAAGATTTTTCTTTGCAAAACAAGCTCAAGCATGTCAGATCCATATTTATATAGTCATACATTCAGGAACAGCAGTGTGATTTTGTTACATTTTGAAAGGCCATAGTGGCATCATTTTTATTTAGGAATGACTACATATGGTAAGAATTCTTTTAGTGAAAAACCCCTGTTGACAGAACCATGCCTTCAAGAGGAGCTGTAAAAACAATTTTCAAGAATTGTCACCATGGATATCATGTTGTTTAGGACCTACTAGATAGCAGAAGTCTTTTAATGAAAACCTCATACCTATATGGCCATGTCTCTTTAGGGTAAGTATCAATAACAAGATTTACAAGTAACATGGCACAATTTTCATTAGGACCAGCCACATGTCATCGGAAGTTGTTTTTAAAGTGAAATGCCTGTGTCACTATGCCTATTCATTCTGGATAAGAAGCAATAATTCGATTTTCAATATGGCCCCATGTTGGCCAAAGTGGAGGTCTAATCTTCATGTTCATTTAGAATCCACAAAATATCAGAAAGTCTTTCACTAAAAACATGTCAATATGGCCATCTGGGCAGAATAATTAGAATTTGACAGATTTTTGAGATGGCCTGCTGTTGGCCATAGTTGAGGTCAAATCTTCATGTTCATGTAGAATCCACAAAATATCAGAAAGTCCTTCACTAAAAACATGTCAATATGGCCATCTGGGCAGAAGAATTAGCATCTGACAGATTTTCAAGATGGTCAAAGTGGCCAAAAGGATGGCCAGGTTAACAGTCAAATTAGTTTCCTTTAGGATTAACATCACAAAAAGACTTTCAACAAAAACCCATCTTACCATATGTCCAGAAGTAGTAACACTATTTGTAAGATGACCTTGGCCATATTGGATGACAGATCAGCCCCATTTTTTATCTAGGACCAATTAATCTGTCAGTGAAAACCTTACTTCAATTAGCAATAACAAGATTTTCAAGATAGTCACCATGGTAGTCATGAAGAACATCAGATTGGCACCATTTTCAGTTAGAACCAACATCATAGGAAGTCTTTAAGTGACAACCCCATGAAGGGCATGAATAATATCAGATTGACACCATTTTCAGTTAGAACCAACATCATAGGAAGTCTTTAAGTGACAACCCCATGAAGGGCTTGAATAATATCAGATTGGCACCATTTTGCATTCAGGACCAACTAGACATCATGATTAGTCTCTTGACACAAACTATTCACAGATATGACCGTCTGTTCAGAATGAGAAGTTACTCTGCAATGAGATTTTCTTGCTGGTCAACATGGCAACCAAAGTCTATTTCTGTTTCGTTTAAGACCAACTAGACCTTGTAATGAATGTCTGTGTCAAGATGGATGTCAAGCCTTCCAGTAGTTTAGAAGGAGCCGAGATAACATATTTTACCATCAGACAGGCCATTACTCAATCTCTTCTAGTTCTTGCCACAAGAATTAAAAATGTTTGAAGGATCCAATGGTTACAGTGTATAGGCACAAACCACACTATGTATAACATAGTGACTTAAGCAAAATAATAATCAACAACAATAAAAATCCATCACCTCTGGGAGATTAATATTTTACTCAAGATTTAATTATGCTACATTAACCATAATTCATTACATAGGAAAATTAATTTTGGTAATTGGACTGAGGATTCCTGGACCCTACTATAAAAATATAAAATTAAAGCTCTTACAACATTTTGGTAATTTCCTTATAAACTTAAAGTAGTACAATTTTAATTGTTGTGGTCTACAGGTAATAATTGGAGTAATAAATAATGTACCAAATGTAAAATTACTTTATGACATACAGGAAATGGCTGACAGACAAACAACTTGAAATGTTACAAGATATCTAGGCCTGATTTCTTAGAAAACTATAATTTTCTTCACTTCTGGCTTCTTGAAAATGTCTGTCACAAGGAACTGAAGAAGAAAAAAAATATTTAAAATTATATAGCTATATTATCAACAGAAAGTTTTGAATATAAAATCAAATATTTTAATCAACTTAACATTTTAAAAAATATGTGAATTTTTATCATTAAATATTTGACAAATAAGAAATATTTATGGACATTTCAGCACTGCAATTAGAAATGCTCCAGAAAAAATGCCTGTGTTATAACATTTAGTCACAATATGATAGTTCTTCCAAACCCAAAACTACATATTTCTGCATATGCATATATTTTTCTTTTACATTCATTACTTGTTGCAAAAAAAAAATTGAAGGAAATCCATTTTCTGTTGCCTAAGATAATAGAGTAGCTTCTGCAAACAGTTCTGTAGGAAATTTTGTAGAATCCTTAAAGTTGATAAATCTACTGGCTGAACTTCCAACATGTTCCAATTCCACTGACAAGTACATTTTGAACTTCCAATATGTGCCAATTCCACTGACAAGTACACTGGTTGAACTTCTAACATCTGCCAATTCCACTGACAAGTACAGTTTGAACTTCTAACATCTGCCAGTTCCATTGCCACAAATACACTGGTTGAACTTGCAACATGTGCCGATTCCAGTGACAAATACACTGATTGAACTTCCAACATCTGCCAGTTCCACTCACAAATACACTGGTTGAACTTCCAACATGTGCCAGTTCCACTCACAAATACACTGGTTGAACTTTCCAACATGTGCCAGTTCCACTCACAAAGACACTGGTTGAAATTTAAACACGTGCCAGTTCCACTCACAAATACACTGGTTGAACTTCCAACATGTGCCAGTTCCACTCACAAATACAGTGGCTGAACTTCCAACATGTGCCAGTTCCACTCACAAATACAGTGACTGAACTTCCAACATCTGCCAGTTCCACTCACAAATACACTGGCTGAACTTCCAACATCTGCCAGTTCCACTCACAAATACTGTGACTGAACTTCCAACATCTGCCAGTTCCACTCACAAATACACTGATTGAACTTCCAACATCTGCCAGTTCCAGTGACAATGTAGTCTGGTTGAATTTCCAACATCTGCCAGTTTGGTATACTGTTTGCAATAAGTTTTAAAAAAATGCTTATTTAAGAGTTAATTAATTCAAGCTATGGATAATTATCAATTCACTATGACTAATATATTTCTGTCTTTTGGTTGTTTCATATCTGAGAATTCTTGTTGCCAGAGCCTTGATTATGTATACTGGAAGAAATTGTTGCCTCTTACTCAGTTTTATTTCCCTGCCCCAACCACACATTCTTAAGAAGTATCCTTCTCCAAATCTTCCTTATTACCTTCTTTGCAAAATTAATTTATTAACTCATTTTATCCATGTAGTTAAGATCACCTTCCTTGACAACTGCTTCTAAAGTGATCATTACATAAATTTGGTTGTTTAAATACAAATGCTGATCCTTCATAATCAATTAGCTTCCAATGCAATATTGGACATGGAAGTTAATCATCTAAATAATCAACTGTGAGGTTCATTTAATCAGTTCATAACTGAAACCATGCTGTTAGGAAAGTGCTTTCACTAATTCAGTTCCATTGACTTGTGGCATTGAAATAAAATGTGATATGCTCATAAGTATCCAAGTAAACACAACATAACATGGCTATGTAAAATGCTACAAATCAATCAAGCAAATTTGTTTTACTTGAAGAGTTTAGGGAACCCTCTGTGACATGAAAGTAGATCCTTCCACAGGTGACTTTTCCTGGATTGTGAATCAACGGGTAAATATATTGAACCACAATCACTGGAGCCACAGGGGTGGAAGCAGGATGAGACTGGATTAACAGGTGGCAAGGCACAGGCATATAGTCAAAGCCACCTCAGTTTGATGGCATACATCATTCATGTCTCCTGATCTAGTACTGAAGAGACAAAGAATACATTTCTCATTCAGCTTTATTCCAAGAAGTCTACCAATTGCTTTCCCCACCGATGAAAGAGTGTCTTTGCTACCAAATGGTTCATAGATCATTTCATGGAGACTGCTCACCTATGTCTGCACAGTCTGTCCACCAAAACATTCCATTTGCACAGAATGAGCCACACCCTAAGAGTGAACTTCAAAGGAACTGTCCAGTGGAGGATTCTCCAAATTTGCATGCTGAAATAAGGCATGAAAGCTTTCCTGGCATCTAACAATGATATAGATATATCTTACATGGTCAGTGCACAGGCTTCATGTGAAGGAAAGTGTCCTTCTAAGACCACAAGACTTGCAAAACTATTTCCTCAGGCTCTAAGGGGGGCCCCCAACCTGAATGTGGCTTTGGTGTAAAGGAAGAAGTCAGGTTCTGAAGCATGCATATGAACTTCAGTCAGAAATAGATCCCGATCCAACTCAGATGGTGATAAAACCTGGATCCTGGGCAGAGGATCCTTGTGTGAGATGTCTCATTTTGCCAGAAGTGAGAAATGAAAAAACTGAATAAGAACCCTTTCTAAGCTTAAACTTTTTTCCTTTCAATGAAACTAAGAAACTCAGGGAATAAAATACCATACTTCTTAAGTTCTTCACCCTCCCTGCTGTGTCCTTCCTTAGAAGAATGAATACCTTTTCCTATGAAGATACCAGTTGGGACTGGTAGAACAAAGTGGTGTCTTTGAAAGAAGAGGTAGGTCCTGTAGATTATGCTCCAAACTCTCCTTAAGTGAGAAAAGGCTTAATCTTGTACCTACTGGGCTCATATTAGAAGGGGGTGGGGCCACAACAGACAAGGTTGCATCTCCCTAGTCTCCAGTAATGTAACACAATGGAATAATCATCTATTATATTAATGTCAATGGATGAACAACAATAACAAACAGTACAAAAAATAATATTTTTATTATCTGACAAAGCCCTAATGCTGTATGTGCAAATGATTAATTACTTGCTAGATTATTTTACATCACAGTATTTTCATCTATATTACTGTCATTAGGGAAGCCGCTTCTGATTGATGGTTACTGTTTTACTCTGTAGTAATAAATAATAACCACCCATTAGAACCAACATGTTACATATTTCACTGCATGTCACACCAGAAGTGTAGCCCTCAAAGATGTGATGCAAGAGAAGAACTTTGCATAATATTGGTTCTAAATGATCAGGAAGGTACTTAAATCATACATGGGAAAGATATCTGGAATGTTTTCAGTACATTAATATGTATTGTCAGTGGCTGATTATGTTGATGGGATAATACAATTAAAATGGAATTAGGGGTGGGGTGGCAAATTTCAAAGAATGTGTGTTATCTGGACTGTCTTCAATACATTAATATGTGTTGTAAAGAATACAACTGCAAATGACTAATAATTATTCATGACTGCTGATGACTCAAATATCAATTCTTCATCTCTTGTACAAATATGGATATCAATATGGAAAAAGTACTTGCACATTAATATACAGATAAATCATTTCACCCCTACTTAAAAGATTGTTGTTTACACTGGCAGTAGTTTCTCAGGACACCCATAGCACAAGTACTCACAAAATTTAATGATTCCTCCAGTGAAAGTAATCAAGTCCATGACAATTGCACAGTCAATTTTCCATCAGAGACATGTAACACATACCAATATTATGAAAGCTAAATCTGATAATAAAGGTGCTTGACTTTAAATCAACTTCCATATTGATGCACTTACTCAGACAGTGACTTGAACTGAGCAATAAAAAGCTTTAATTAGACCTAACGAGTTAGTAAAAGCAGAGGTTGCACAATGGTGGACATGCAGGTTATCAATATTCATTGGTAATGTAGTCTGGATAACATGTTATATTCTCACAGTACTAAAAAGGAAACAAATCACAAATATAAGACAATCATTTACCCTGCTAATGGAAGTTGCCCAACTTGTTTATTTATCATTTATTTCCAATTCTGTATTTAGGATATCTTGTAAATGATGGCAATTTTGCACAAAAAAACATTGAACATACTGTGTTTACAGCCATATGTTAAACAAGATCCTCGTATTCTTGGCAAATGATGTAATCACATAGAGATTCATACAAAATGAACACAATCTCACTAATAACACACCAAAATCATTGTCCAAGGCAGAGCAATTAATATTACTAATTTGAAACATTATGAAACAATACTATTTTATATTGAGTTATTTTCAGATGAGGTAATTTGGACACCAGAAAGCATGTCCGCTACCCACCACTCAAATTTCTGATAAGTATAGCAAGTTTACAAGATATTCCTTATTTGCAACACTCGGCCATTGCAATGAAAAAGTTTCTTATTGGCAACATTGGCAACTTTCAACTTTTCCAAACTTCTGTTCTTATCAACACTGCTGCTGTGATTGTCAAAAGGTACCTGCTCTTTAGGAGAAGTTTTATGGGTGTGGGTGTTTTTTTTTTGTTTTTTTTTTATTAATTTCATCGGTAAATGGTTGATGGTGTTACTTGCCCACTTTTTATGGACATGCTTTTAAAAAAATAGATTCTACATTCTGTGAAAGACAGGACTGACTTTGCTGGTTTCATGCCATATCTCAGCACACAATAGACTATACATGACAGCCAGTAAATATTGTGGAAAAACGACAGACCTATGGACAGCTATTGGCAAGCTTTCTCACATAACCAGACCGGTCAAGCCAAGATTCAAACCCAGGTAAATGAGGTGAAATGTGAGTGATTTGCAAAGGTGAACACCTTAGACCACATGGACACCTGTGGCTCATTTAAAGGCAGCTAATATGCTATTATATTCTCTACAAACAACACTCCTACATTTTCACTCCTTTAAATATATTCAACTGCCTAACATTTATTCATTACTTCTTTTCTTGTAATGTATTACTTAATATTAATAATTAGCATTATTTTATTTATAAATTTTTAGCATATTACATGCATTATAACAATTGAAAGAGTCATACTGTAACATTCTAGGATGGCAACAAGTTTTCAAATCACTGACCCTATGTACCTTATTTTGGGTAGCTAGTGATATGAAAGTTAATCATGTGACTAGACTTGTATCATTGCAAACCATCATCAACTCAAAGACTTTATTCAGTCATGCAGGACAAGATTCTTCTGCCCTTAGTATTAGACACTGGGGACTAATATTTGGAAGGGTCGGGGGAAATGGGAATGTAGATCTTTGATAAATTTTCTATTGATTCATTATTTTATTCTTAATTTTTAAAAAAAGAAACATTGCTGAAAAACTATGTTACTATGTAATATCAAACAATAACAAAAACACAGCAATAAATGACTGGCATATCGGGCGATTATTGATTTGGAATGGATTTAGTCCATACCATGAGATTAGGTAACCTGCGAAAATTGGAGAAACAAGTATCTGATGTAGTGTCGTCATAACACACAAGTGCTACCAACTGTGCCAATAATGAAGATAAAAAAGAAGCTTTATCTTTATTCAGTAAAAGTTATATATCACATATGAAACATATGTTACATGTTTAGGCTCTAATAAACAGTAACACAAAAAAAGAGAAAACAATCTTTGTAAAATTTAACAAATAATTTATTTCCCTGGTAAAATATTGTAAAAATCATTAAAGAACTTATTTTTAAGAATCAAATCCCAAAAAATCCAAAAATAATCCACAAATTAAATTACAAAAGTCCTTGTAATGAAATGTTCTAATGAATTCAACTGCTGAGTCCTGATGGAAAATCAGAGATGGAAGACAATGACCTATGCTTAAGTCTGTATTGTGCTTATCTACAGTTCCTTGTAGAAACAGTATTTAACAATCCAGTTTGAATTCCAAATAAAAGTTTCATAAACTGTCTTTGTCCATGAATTCTGTATGAACACATCAAATATTTCCAGAGAAACAAATTAATCTTTTTAAATCCAAATGATCTGAAGAAAATTTAACAGAACTCGAAATTAACTACAACAGTAGAACTTAATATCAAGTGTAAAAAGTCCAAAACTGAGATTTCTCTCATTAAACATCTCTATTAAATCTAACTTTCTAAAATGGAAAAACATGGAGGGTCACATGATCCTGCTGATAACAAATATGCCTAGCATGACCCTGATGAAAACCAATCATTTTATTCTAATATAAACAAATTTGTTGGCCTAGTGGTTAGAGCATCCACCGCAGAAGCGGGAGGTTATGGGTTCAATCCCCTGCCGAATCATACCATAGACTTAAAAAAATGGTACTAACAGCTGCCTTGCTTGACGCTCAGCATTAGGAGGTTAGTGTTAGGACTGGTTGGCCTGGTGTCAGGATAATAGGACTGGGTGGGACATCATGCCACATGTCTGCGGCATGATGCCCCAGTGATAGACATAACTATAAACTGCCTCAATGCAGACATCGTAGCAATATGACTGAAAAATTGTTAAAGCTACATTAAAAATCCTAATCACACACACACACTTGACCAAAAGCTATTTACATGTCTTGTGTCACACATCCAATACAGCATCGATCTCACTATCATAAATTCTCACAATAAAAAAAATTAAAAAAAGAACTTGTTTACATGGCTGTTACTAATCTTGAATTAATGTCAGGATCTAGGTTAACTTTAATTGAAAATTTCAATGTAATACATAGTTTAAGGGAATCTACTTATATTGTTCTCATAGTGCTCCCTCACCCCACAGAAAATTCTCCCCCTTATAGAAATGTAATACTCCTTCATCCCACAGAAATTTCTCCCCCTTATAGAAATGTACTACTCCCTCACCCCACGAAAAATTCTCCAACTTATAGAAATGTACTACTCCCTCACCCCACGGAAAATTCTCCCCCTTATAGAAATGTACTACTCCCTCACCTCACAGAAAATTCTCCCCCTTATAGAAATGTATTACTCCCTCACCCCATGGAAAATTCTCCCCCTTATAGAAATGTAATACTCCTGGAGAAATCACTACTGGCCATGCTATGTGCCAGTGAATATGCTGGGCTTTGTTTTACATCCTGCATAAACCAGGCTATTTCTGGACCATTTGCTGGCCTAATAACTGGGATCTGGCCACTACATGGCCATGGATTGAGTAAGTCACTGTTTTGTTTTGATACATTTCCTTTTAAAATCATATTTTGGACCACACATTCTTTTAAATAGTATTCAATGCAGTGAGTTTTTGATTTAACGATTATTGTATTGTAACTGAAAAAGGGAAGAGTTTTGATACCAGAAAAATGGATGCAAGAGGACATGATGCTTATGTCTTTAAAGGGAGAAAACTCACCTGGTGCACAGCACTGTTTTACTTGCTTCTGATATTGTTGCCACCACCTTGTCAATTTCTTCATCTGATAGCTTGGCATTCACAGCCACTCTTATACTGCAAATGGAGACAAACTCTGTGTGATAATGCATGAGAAACATTGTAACTGCCCAAATGAACAGAAACTTCTAGCAATAGCCTTTACAAAAGTCAATGAGGGGAATTACAGAAATTCAAAATGTTAAGGAAGGAACATCTGTTCTGTAAAGCAAACTGTATTAGCAAACACTTTTGTACAGGTGGCTGCTGCATAATGGGCAACCATGTAGATATGATTTTTTTTATTAAGTCCGACAAAATATATTTATGACAGGATAGACTGATATTACTTTGGGACTTGATTTGGCTGCAGCAATAATACCCATTAAAACCCCTCCTACTAAAAATAATGGGGTAAAAATTACAGTGAAACATGTCTAGAAAGTGCTCTCAATTTTGAGGATAAGTCCTGATTATGCATGTTTAATTTGAAAGTAAAGTCTTCATAGCTGTCCTTATCATCAGCAGGTGTCCCTTTGACTGCAATACCTGCTAACTTTCATTAATGCTAATAATAAATTCAGCATTTAAAAACAAACAATATAACATTCAACACACATGGTATATACTTGCTTATAAGTCAAGACCATCAGCAAGCAGCATAAATCCTGATAATATGTGTGCTGGCAAATCAGGGGATATGTTGCTGGTTCTGTTTATTACTCATTGCAAAGTTCACAGACCCAGACATATTGGCACATATGTGGTGACAGATCTGGATCAATGCAATTTGCAGCTGAATTCAACTTATATGCATGTATATATGGTAGACTAAAATCTAACATTATAAAACCATTTCGTATTTATAGGAATTCAAGTCAACTATCCACCTTTATTACATATATCCCATTTTTTGACAAATAGAACAAAAGTTATGCATGTTAATACAACTGTTTGTCACAGCATCAACTGATTATGATTTCAAATTACAGTGTTATATCAGTAATAATGATCAATCATACTGTCATATGACTCCCTCTAACAAGAAACAAATTCATCACAGTGACAAATAATGTTCTAGCTACAACATATTGCAACCACAAAAATAACTGATAACTGATATATGTAATACATTTGCTATCATTTATAGAACTGCTTTTTCATTCACAAGTGAATCTGAATCATTAAAAAGGCATTTACTTGTAAACATGAATCAATACATCAACAAGAGCACATCAGATTATCTGATATTCTACAGACTGTTATGGACGTAAAGACAAGTCACTCTGGCCTGAAATTTCAGTCTCAGTAAACTTGAGTTTATTTTCCTTGAAATGTATCTATTTACATATTTTCATGAGCATTGGTGAAATAATGAAATGTATCTACATATTTTCATGAGCACAGGTGAAATAATGAAATGTATCTATTTACATATTTTCATGAGCACAGGTGAAATAATGAAATGTATCTATTTACATATTTTCATGAGCACAGGTAAAATAATGAAATGTATCTATTTACATATTTTCATGAGCATAGGTAAAATAATGAAATGTATCTATTTACATATTTTCATGAGCACAGGTGAAATAATGAAATGCACTCTCAGTATCTGTGGTATTTTTTCACCAAAACTCCTACAAAATTGTAGGTGGGTGCATCTTGAGGTGGGCAATTAAAATGTACCAAATTTCAGGTCAAATTTAACAAAATGACTTACTGACTTTTATAATAACCCCAAATAAAGCCTGGACTAAATTTGTAGGACTTATTTATGACTAAATTAACTTTCATACCACATATTAGATACCACATTGACATGTAACAAACCTTTGGATTTCTATCATGGGTCCTGACAAATCATATTGGGAAGCAGATTAAAAGGTATTGATATAAATACATCGTTAGTATGATCTAAACTTGACTATAGCTTAATTGTGTACAAATCAGCTTTTACATTTTAGCTGCAGATGGTTGAGCTAATACACAATCAGGGATTAGTGTGCTTTCTGGGTACAACTCAGCTTTTACATTATACTTACAGGTGGTTGATTTGATACACAGTCAGGGATTGGGGTGTTGTCTGGGTACAAATCAACTTTTACATTTTACTTACAGGTGGTTGATTTTATATACAGTCAGGGATTGGGGTGTTGTCTAGGTACAAATCAGCTGGTACATTTTACTTGCAGGTGGTTGATTTGATACAGTCAGGGATTGGGGTGTTGTCTGGGTACATTTAAAACGTCAAGGATATACTCTTGACCAGATTTATATTTAAAACATTAAGCAAATTAAATTTCATTTATTTATATTTATATAAAAGTGGTCTTGTTGATTCATTGAAAATGATGTATCATATATATTGACTTACAAGTTAAACCCAAGCGCGAATTCTGCCAGTGCATAATGCACTTGCAGAATTGAGTCTGTGCAGTTAGGAGTAAACAGCTGGACTAAAATTATAAGTTAGTATATACAGTATATTTCACTTACACAGACAAAAATAATTTTCAACAAAATTTAAAATAGATAAACTGATTGCTAGTATCATAATTTGAAACAAAACAATTTGACAAGAAATTCATCTCTTAATTATGTGGGACTTAACATAGAAAAAGAAAGCAGCCAGCTACACATAGAAATTATCAATGTTTAGGTAATATCTGTTAATCCAAAGAATACATCTACACGATATAGTTTGTTTATATTTAGTAATAATAATAATAATGAGGATTTTGTACAGAGCCTAATCTTTAGAAGCTCTAAGCGCTTTACAACATATATGACTAAAAAAACAAGAAACAAAACAAACACCATGAAATTATAAAACATTTAAAAAATGCTGAAAACGTTTAAGCTAGGAAACATTATTAGGTCTTTAAATTTGTTCTTGCAGTTGAAAAAGGTGAGTTTTAAGAGCACTCTCGAAAGGGATAACTGTGTCTTTGTGTCTAATTTCAATGGACCCTGGTATGCAAAAGAACCCTGTCTATATGACTTCATTTTCATACTGGGAACAATGAGTATACGATTGTCAGAAAAGGAGCATAAGTATCTTGCTGGTGTGTACACATGGGTGAGGCCAGATAGATATGTTGGACTGGAGTCTGTCAGTGAAACGTAGCACAGAGAACAAATTTTGTGTTTGATTCTGGATTGAATGGATAGCCAGTGTAGGGTACAGAGCAGCGGGGAAGTATACTCTGATTATGGCACTCTAAGGATGATCCAAGCAGCTGTGTTTTGAATTCTTAGAAGTTTCTGTAGTAGATATGGAGATAAACCAAACATAATTGAGTTACAATAGTCCAGTCTTGAAAGTACTAATGAACACACAAGTGTTTTAGTGGCATCAACTGAAAGATATTTGCAAATGGAGCTAATGTGTCTCAGCTCAAGATATGCAGCCTTTCATATGTTCATGCCATGTTGGTGCAATGTGAGAATACTGTCCAGAGTAACTTCTAGGTTTAATACTGACTGTGTGAATTTAATGTTGGTGTAGCTGATATTTAATGTTTGAGGTAAAGGATGTGAATGAGAGAGTCTTTGTGTTGTGATCAGAATGACCTTGGTTTTATCATCATTCATCTGCAGCTTGTTAATTTTCATCCATGATTTCACATCAGAAATGCACTTCTCTACTCCTTGGATGGTAGCATCAACTTCAGTTGGGTGGCTAGATTTGTATATTTGGGTGTCATCAGTGTGCAATTGATGAGATACTGGATGATGATCTATGACACCTGAAAGCAGCTGAGTGTATATAATGAAGAGAACTCGGGACAAAAACTGCTAAGTAATGTTCTTCATTCACTTGGTGACCAGCACCACATACTGACAGGCAGCCAACACCCTTTCCTGCATAATGATCTGGGGACTAAAACTGCTAAGCAATGGTCTTCATTCACTTGGTGGAATGCAACACACTCAAAAACCAATATACAAATCTTACCTAGGAAGTGGCAAGTGGTGCTCTTCTGCCTCAAGATATCGTGCCAAGGTCAGAGCTACACCATTCTTTATTGCCTGAAAAACAAGAAGTAAAACATCAAGTGTGAGTATCCTTTCACCGTATATATTAACCTCTGATTTTATTATTTAACACTGAAATACCAATACAATATATCTTGCATTTTAGAACTTGATTCAAAAATTGATTTCTATCACAGTAACTCCCATGCTGCTATATATCTAAATACCAAATTAATGGATACAGATGACAGACTGATACTCTTGCCTCAGTCTACCTAGCATAAGATTCATTGTTTATGATATCAAAGTACAGTTAACAATTTAACATATTGGCTATTTTATTAAATGGACTGGAATTGCATTTTTATAATCTGATGGGGTATTTTGTGAACACCAAAAAAACACAAAACTGTTGTCCATAAATCTTACATTTAATTGCTCTGCGCAATCTAGACACATTTAGAAATTTCTTAAGTGCTTTTTTGTGTCAAATTGTTCTTAATAAGCTACACAAATATGCTGTTTATCTACAGCAATGAGACTGTCCCAATGTCTTGACAGAAAACACTGCACCTGCCAATAATTTTATTTTAAATTCTAGTTTTGCAACCATAAATTAATGAAATTATGTATCTGTACATAAAACCTTAACTTACTTCATCAGCAATCTTTTGTAGTGTACACATATCCAGGTCACGGTCAGCACTGGGCTCTGTAAGGTATAGGTGCTGGATTGGGGCTTGTGGGTCACTCCTTACATGGAAGTATGTAAGCCTACAACGAATGAAAAAATGGATAGAAAATATCTGCATGTTCTCAAACTGGAGTTTTTACATTTAAAGTTACTGGGATGATTCCAAAATCTCTCTATTTCACTGCTTTATTTGTTTGTTTTTATGGTTTAACGCCATTTTTCAGCAAAAGGTAGGCTATACATGGCGGCCAGTATTAATGGTGGAGGAAGAACCAGAAAACCCCAGAAAGAACCACCAACCCATGAGAAGCTACTGGCAAGCTTTCTCACATACCCACATTGGCCGAATCCGAGACTTGAACCCACGCAGACAGAGGTGAGATGGCAGTGATCCTTAATGGACAGCGCTTTATACTACTCGGACACTCCGGACCCCTTATTTCATTGCTTTAATGAACAGAACAAACAAACAACAGAAACTGATGTAAATATGCATCAAGCATATGGTTAGACAGGCTGACAGAAGGGGTCTGTGTAACATGCAAGTACAATTATACCAATATGTCATAAAAAGCTTAATGTTACATTATTTGTTATTTAACTACTACAATTATACTATATCATTGTAATATGAAATATCTGCAACTCTGAAAATAGTGTGAAAGCATACAAATTATAATAATTCAAAAAAATCATGTTAACACTGTTTACATGTCAAAAATATATTTGTACATCTTGTACAAGTGCCTTTATGCCCATCAGATCAGGTGCTTCATTTTCAAATTTTGAATAACTATCTAGATTTGATTTCAAATGCAATTCTACTCAATTTCTTATTAATGTAATAAACCTAAAAACAAGTTGCTTTTGGAACTTGCAATGAAAAAGAAGCCAATATCAATGGGGTAGTATCTGCCTCGATACTTTCTTTTTATACCCATCTACCTTTATCTTTGCTGGATGAGGTTCCCTTCCCCACCTACTTTGGCAACTCTACCTCCAACTTTTAATCTAATGGAAGGCCCTGTATAAGTGTTAAAAACTAATTTAATTTACATAAAAAACATGTCATATAACACAGAAGTACTAGAATGTGTTTGTAGTCACCTGAAATTTCAGCACATATCAGTAACTGACTTGTTCAATATCTAAGGGGATAAGGGAAAATAAACTGCCCTTGATCCTACTGACTTTAGCAGTATTTAATAAAATATACCACTCATTAACAGAAGCAGCTTAAATATTAACAAGTATGTGATGAATTTCACCTGGATCAGAGACTTATAAATGCGAGTCGTCAGTATGTGTAACAAAGTTCTAAGAGATAAACTCCAAAACAATTGCTAAAACATGAATATGAGCTAAAACATGAATTTGAGTGCTAAAGATTGCTGAAAATTAAAAATCGTTTTCTAATGAGTGCCACAAAAGCAAACTAAATTCTATGATTTTTTGCCTTCATTATAAAAATCACATTTTAAAAGTTTTCACTACATACTCAACTTTATAAAATAAAATTAGCACTGAAATAATATCGATCACATGTCCATACTGGTGTCACGCATCCATCATGTATTTTGTCCTCCATATTACATACCTATTTAAGTAGCTTGTAAACTCATAAATTACATAACAATGATATAAAAAGCAAAAGTGTCATGTCACGATTTACTCTGAAGTCATTCCACAAAACAAAACTGGTGTTCATGAAAAAGAACAAAAATGGTATGTTCAGATGATAAAATTTCACAGCTGAGATAATGCTGAATGGAATTTGTAATTACCAATTGCCAGAGCAAAGCCACAGTATGCTGAAGTGCAAATAATTGATTAAGGTTACAATATACAACTTACGATGGCTCATCCGTTTAGTATTGGTTTACCTTCCATCATCGGGGTCCTGAGTGGCAGTCTAAAGCACTGTCCGTTACAGATCACTGCCATCTCACCTCTGTCTGTGTGGGTTCGAGTCTAAGATTCAGCTAATGTAGTGTTACATGTATTTGATTTAAGTCATTTAATTTTTTTTTTTAATTCTTTGTTTGTTAGATTCAAATTTGACATTTTAAGTTTAAGATTCATTCATTGGTAGATATTTTTTTTTAAAAAGTGGGATGACTTGTACTTTACAAATAAACACTAGATTTTGACCTCATTTCTGACCTAGCTTCAGAGTTGTAAACAAGCTTTTAAAATGATTGTTTGATTCCAAGGACATTATGGAGCTTTGTTATAAGCATCTTTCTATTTTTAGTTGGGTCATATGGTGTGTACGAGACTTTTTTAACGTAAATTTGTTGTAAAAGATTCTAGAAGATCACGTGACCCCTTGTTTACGTAAAAACAGATATATAAATTATGTTTTGGAGTGAACTATTTAGCAGAACTTGGGCTGTTAGAATATTAAGTTGTGTCGTTTTGAGTTATTTTAAATTACCTTGTATTGGAAATTATTTCAATTCGTTTGGATCAAGAGGAATTATTTTGTTATTTATCTTGAAAAGAATTGTGCTCATAGAATTTTATTACCAAGAACTGACTTCATCAAGTGACATCGTCTTCCATCTTGGATACTTCGCTGGGATTCGAACTTGGAATTGTTTGGACATTTTATTACCAGGACTTCTCAAGTGGATAATATTTTGAATTATTTTTGGAATAATTTTGGAATTGATTCTTAAAACCGTAAGTTTATTTTTCTTTTCTGGAAAATATTTTGTGCTCAATAAATTGTTTATTAAGTTTTTACAAGCTTGTTATTTTCACTCTTTCTATGTTACTGTTTATTCGAGCCTAAGCACGTAACAGTAGTTCTGTGAGAAAGCTTGCCAGTAGCTTCTCATGGGTTGTTGGTTCTTTCTGAGGGATATCTGGGTTCTTCCTCCACCATTAATACTGGCCACCATGTATAGTCTATATTGTGCTTAAAAATGACGTTAAACCATAAAAAATAAAACAAACCTTCCATCATCAACAATTTATATGATCTGGTGTGCAGGATGTGTTGCACTGGATGGCAAGCGACAAATATTATTTATCTGATTTTTATAGCTTTTATTTTAAGGAAGAACTCATAAAAGACTCTAGACTTGTTAAGATTTGTCCATTCTAGTTTATTTTTCTATATAGTCTTTATTGTGTAGATTTACCATAAAATTCTGCCAGTTATCTATTCCAATAATAAAAAAATCGTATAAAAAACAATGCAAATAATTTCTAGCATTGTTGTAGTTTCAGGAGTTTGACTGGCGTTTGGAGTGGATGCTTTGTGCCATCGAAAAGAGTCTCATGACCTTAGGGGAACTAAAATCAAAAGGTCAAAGGTTTTCTCTCCTGTACATGATGCTTTGTTACTGGCCACAGATGCACTACATCAGTTTTAAAGTGTGACCAATTATTCAGTTGTTTTGTTTGTTTGTTATGCTTGCCACAAGTGGTATTATACAAGTGTATAAAGCAATATTTGAGCTCAAATAAAAGTGATAACAATGGCAATAACTTGGGGTGTTATACTTCAGTAAGGCACAAAATATCCTCTAATATTACTAAGAAGGAGAAACTATCTGGCTACCAGAAAAGCAAACAAAATATTAAGTGACAAGTTGAAATAATGGCACAGATGCAATAAGAATGTTCTTTAAATCTAAAATGTTTCAACTAATTGACCTGGTTTTAACACACTGAGTGAAGGTAACATTGATGTCATAGTTAATAAGTAGAAACTTATAGCAAGTTTTGTTGACAATGAATTCAACTTGAAGCCTAGCCAATCTTCTACACCAATTGACACTATGGTAATAAAATAATTTTGACACTATAGCCTGGAAGAAAAAAACAAATACAATGTATCCCTCAGGGATGCAAGACTGAGTAAAAAACAAACTTTGGCATGAAAACTGGGGGTCAAATTAAAAATGTGCGGGTCTCTGAAGCACAAAGGAGGTTAACGAGAAACACTGAAATATCAGCAATTATGACCCTAACCTGCAACCTAGTCACATTTCCACAGCAATTAAAACTAGAGTTGAAAAAACAACAACAATGCCAATGTTATTACTCATCAAGGGAAATTAATAACAGCCATAGCTGATTCAGGTTCTGATTTGCAGTCACACACACCTGAGGGAACAGTTACAGAAAGCAATGAAAATGCCATTTATATCAAAGGAGGTGCTATAACAGGAATGTTGATTCTGACCCTAGCATATGTTCCAAAAGTTAAGTGACCTCTTTTTCTTTAAAAAAGATAAATAACATGACTATTTTTAATCTAGATAAGTACAGCCATCAGTTTTCTTTTGCCTTTCTAAAATGAAAACTTGAAAATGGTGAAGTACCAAGATGGCTGCTTTATTTGTAGTTTGTGGATAGAGTATTCTGCTTGTGCATTAAGTTAATTAACTTCAATGCAAAATGAAAAGTTATCCATTACAATCATTTTAATTCATATCAAACATTAAGAACCAGAACAAAGTATGAAATGAAATGCTTGTACTAATATAGAGCTTTGATGCCAAAACATGAGCCAAAACAATGGGGAACAGGCTTTATAGTGATTCATTGGTGTAACTCTATCAATCAAAACAAAATATGGCTTTCAGTGGCTAATCTGATAAGCTCTATGCGGAGAATAGCAGAAATTTTAGAGAATCTACAAGAAGAGTATGCCAAAGTTTTAAAGAAGCACTTGAGGCATGTGATATCTAGTGAAGTAATGGACCATTACAGTGGAAAAATAATCTACAAAGATATAATTGAATTAATGGCCATCTCACTGATATTTTTGCAGAGGTTAAAAATTGCCAATTACTATTCACTTATATTAGTTTATATGCAAAATTAAGTCATTCTGAAAAGTTGTTATGGTGAGATACTGACATGTGATGGAAAAATTAACATTATGAACATTTCACTTGTTTCATAGCAATGAACGAGACCACAGAAGAATGATTGACAAGCATAAAATCAACATCCAAGACTATTGAGGCCAAGCGTATGACAACAGCCCAAACATAAACAGAAAACATAATGGTGTGCCAGTGAGAATTCTCTCTATCAACCCAAGCCTTTTTCATTCCATGCACAACTCATTCACTCAATCTCATTGTGAGGAATCATTCACTCAATCTCATTGTGAGGGATACTACATCATTTTCAATGGAATCTGTGCCCCTTTATTATATTGTACCCAGAATTTACATTCTGTTCTCTGCCTCTGTTTGTTGTTGGGGGATTTCAAAACCACATCAGTCAATGCCAGACATTTGATGGCAAACATGCCTTGATCACATTAGCTGAAGTGGCAAATGTGACTACAGACATCCATCATGAAGTGCTCAATCTGACAAAACAACTAAGTGAATACAGTTTCCACATCTCTATTGTGCTGTTTTTCTTTATGACAGCATTTTTCCAATCAATCTGGTGAGTATAAATATGTAAAGACAAGTAGTGATTTTAACTGATAAAAAATGTGCTTTGACTACTTCCTAAAAAAAAGTGATGTACAGCAGGGTTTGAAAGGCTTTACTGAAGACAACAAATGGCTGAAAAACATGGTACTAATCCAATGTTTAAGTCATCATCAAGCATTCATGATAAGAAATGCCAGTTCAGCTATGATGATGAAGCTGTAGTTATGACCGAGTTTACTTCAATGAGCTTGTAGATATCAAAAGATTGTCAAAAAAGGAATGCTCAGAACAGATGAAACAACAAATGGACCTATGGCTTTTTTTATGACCTGACAAACTTCATGACAATAAAACTTTAACACAAATCTTGATGGCTCTTCATTGTACATTGAAAGGCAGGATGAGCTTGGTGAAGAACTAGGCTATCTTACAAGTCTGCTGCCTAATCACTGCAGCATTGTAATTTATTCTGAACAATAATCCTTTTTGACAACTTCCCAACACTTGTGTATCTCTCAGATTAGTTAGTATTGACAATGCATAACACAGTGGCAAGCAATCTTCTCAGAGCTGAAGCTCAAGAAGAGTTACCTGTCATTGTCCACAAGAAAGAACAGGCTTTCTTCACTACTGACCTTTTAAATTGAGAATAATTTGGCTCACAAAATAACCCAGTTAGATTGACATGACAGAAAACACATGAGAACAGGCAGCCTCTACTTGAGCATGAGCATTACACTGGTAAGACCAGTCTATTTCACTGTAAATATTGTATTCAAACCAACTTGTACAATTTCAAAGAAATGTATTAACATTGTATTTTTCTCCATTGACAAACCCTACTGTACCATGGTTTGTTTGTTTGTGTTAGGGTTTAACGCCATTTTTCAGCACACGTTAGACTATACATGACAACCAGTATTATTGGTGGAGGAAGATCCTGGGAAACCCCCCCAGAAAGAACCACCGACCCACGAGAAGCTACTGGCAAGCTTTCTCACATAACTACATTAGCCGAATCTTAGACTTGAACCCATGCAGACAGAGATGAGGCAGCAGTGATCCGTAATGGAAAGCGCTTTAGACCACTCGGCCACTCAGGGCCCCACTGCTGTACCATGGTAACAAACAATTCAAAATCTTCCTTTTCATTCATATATTTTTACATACAGTCAAACCTGTCTAGAGTGGACACCCATATGAAAAGGCCAAAGTTGCCTTGTAGACAGATGATGTCTGAAAAGGGGTTCAGCTCGCAACGTGGTTCATGACAAATGCATGCACTATGCACCAAATATCATTAGCATTATTATTATTATGAGTAGTATCATTATTATTATTATGAGTTGTATCATTATTATTATTCATTGAATCATTATTATTATTTGGCATGTACTATTATAAGCAGTAGAAGCATGCTATAAGGATGCATGTATTTAGTGTAGCTAAAAGCCTAAGTAACAAAATAATGAAATAAAAAGTTGCAGACAAGATAACTGTATCAACACATTAATCCATCATGTATATTAAATCATCACTGACTCTCACATCAGTCACATATGTTGAAGTTTTGATCAATGTTTTACAGTTCCCTTCATTTGCATTCGAATATTACCTGTGATTGTGAAATGAAGGACTTGGGCCAGCTGGCTTAATAAGGCATGAAAAGAGGTGTTCACACTTCAAACAAATGATGATTAAGCAGTTGTTCAAGCTGACTGAGATCAATCAGGAAAAGAAAAGTAGCTTCCTTCAGCTTTTATTAGTAGCATTTAAACCATAAGGGCTATCACACATATAGTGTATCTATACTCTGAGGTATTTTTCATTGGAGATGGCTTTAATTCAAAATCTTAAAATAACAATTAACAGATGGGTTCTACATGTATTAATATTGAAAAACATAAAGAAAATCAATTTAAAAAATAACTATACACAAAATGGAGTATGCTACAGTAAAAGCTGAAGATCATAAAAATATACCTTTCATACAGGCACAAAAGGTAATGGTAACTTGGATATTTCTTCCTCATTTGATTATTTTACATACTTTAGGAGGATGCACTGCATCCATAGTTCAAACTGTCACTCAGTAATGGCCCAAGGACAAGGGTGCTGTCAAAACTTGTGTTATACAGCTGCGAAAGGATTCCTTTTCATTTCATTGATCATTACTTATGGTGATCTAATGTAATTTTCTTTTCAACTTTTCAAATAATTCAACATTGACCACTGATAGGTAATTAAGTTTTTCCTACGTATTAAAATCTCAGTACTTGACATTGGTAAACAATTGGACTCTAAAGATAAAAAATATACATGCATACATAAAATCTGAGCAACAGTTTAATAAAATAATGGATGGTCTTTGTCTACCCCAGTTATCTGGAGATATCTTTCCATTTGAATAATATGAGTGCTGCACAGTGTAAATGTAGTAATGTACACTGACTGCACAGTGTAAATGTAGTAATGTACAATGACTGCACAGTTTGAATGTAGTAGTTATGTACACTGACTGCACAGTGTGATTGTAGTAATGTACACTGACTGCACAGTGTGAATGTAGTAATGTACACTGACTGCAGTGTGAATGTAGTAGTTATGTACACTGACTGCACAGTGTGAATGTAGTAGCTATATACACTGACTGCAGTGTCAATGTAGTAATGTACACTGACTGCACAGTGTGAATGTAGTAATGTACACTGACTGCACAGTGTCATACATGCCAACCCCTGACGAGGAAAAAGTGTAATCCAAGTGGTCAAAAAGAGGAATCCAAGCAGAAAAAGAGTAATCCACATATAACATACTACAATTACAATTAACAATGATTTATTTGCTTTTCTCGTCTTTTATCATTCATTAATGGTTCAAGTGTTCATATGTAGCACTTTTAGCTTTAGAAAGCAACAGATTGTCATGTTGCATTTCAAAACATTTTGTACCAGCTGAGGCCATGAATGTTTTGCATACCAGTAGAGCACTCAGTACCGGGTTACTTAGCCTGGACCTGAATTCAGTTTTATTTTTGTTAACAACACTGAACAATAACTCACAGTCAGCATTAGAATGGTGAAGAACCAATATTCCTTTCATAACCTGACAAAGAAGAGGAAATTTATTTCTTCCAGTGATAGAGTCTTTTAGCTGGGAAATAATGTGCCATTGCACATCAACTCTATCTGCATTAAGTATATTGTCAGGTAGAATCCCAACTTGATACTTCAGGAATTCTTCTTCCAGATGATCCAAGTTAGACAAGCGTGGCAATAGAAAGGGATATCTCTTGACAGAGAATCTAACACTTTTGAAGCTTTTTGACTGTCAGCTGCAAACCCCATACAGTTCTGCCAACTTATGTCATGTTTCTTCAAAACATTGTCAAGCAAATCAAAAATGTTTTGTCCAGTGGAATCTACTGTTAATTCTGGTAAAGAAAGAAGAACACTCATGACTTTGCCTTTTTCACTGTCAAAGTATCTAACACATACTGGGTACAACTTTTTATCATCATAATCACAACTCCCCTCTGTGGCAATACTAAACGGCCCAATTTTCATTGCTTCTGCAATTTTAAGTGAAGTATCTTCTGCTAGGCACCAAACAATGTGAGATGATTTTGTTCTTGCACAAGCATATTTTTCCGCAATTTTCGAATCAGGAAACATCCGCTTGAACAAGGGACCAACATGGTCTGCTACCGCTAAGGGTAGTCTGTGTTCTATTAAAAACTCGGTAAATAACACCTCAGCATTTATAGTATTCAAGTCTGCACTTGAGCTCTGCTGTAAATAAGAAGTTACCTTAGTATTAGAGTTCGTAATGCGAGCTAATTCGATGTGTTTCCTTGTTTTCATGTGTTTTTCCACATCAAATTTACCACCATGACCAATGCTAAAATCGTTTCCGCACAGTCTGCAATGAGCATGATGCTGTCCTAGAATGGAACGCTGTATTATGCCATTCATATATTCATCTTTGAATCTTTGGAGGACTCGTTGTTTTGCTTTTTTCTGATCCATCTGCGAAATTCTTGGGGGAAAAAATGTGCTATAACATACACAAAGACTAGAATCCATCTTAACATCTGAAGCCATTTAGCGCCAACGATTAGACGTCACGTGATGATGCCCTCGTCGTGTTTGGAGGATTGATTACATTTTGCTTTGTTTATTATTGACTTTTTCTAACCCATCTGTGAAATTATTTAAGAGATATTTTTTGCACTCATAAACGCATTGAGAATTTTTTAATACTTTTTAGCGCAAAAAAACTTTTAGACTGGTTCTGCACTATACAAAATTAGAACAAAGAGTACGTGCATAATGATTTAAACAAAATAGAAACCAGTCTGTTCTCTCCTCACTAAGCCGCTATAAATAGAATATGAGGTCGAAAGTTTGAAAGTATCTTAGTAACATGATAGTTGCTATAAATAGAACATGAATATTAGGAAAGTCCACGGACAAGTATACTCGTATATCGTAGTTATGTAGAAGCAGGGTATTTTTTAATTAAAAATAAAACAGTATGTAAAATGTAAAGTACTGATAATAAAAACGAAAAAAAAAATATTTTTTTTTTTTTGCAAGATGGATATATCGAAAAAGCGTAATCTATAAATGTTAACGCGTAACGCGAAATTTAGTGGGAAAAAGCGTAATGATTACGCCAAAAGCGTAATGGTTGGCATGTATGCAGTGTGAATGTTGTAGTTATTTACACTGACTGCACAGTATGAATGTAGTAGTTATGTCACTGACTGCACAGTGTAAATGTAGTAATGTACACTGACTGCACAGTGTGAATGTAGTAGTTATGCACACTGACTGCACAGTGTGAATGTAGTAATGTACACTGCAGTGTGAATGTTGTACTTTTTTACACTGACTGCAATGTGAATGTAGTAATGTACACTGCACAGTGTGAATGTAGTAATTTACACTGACTGCACAGTGTGAATGCAGTAGTTATGTACACTGACTGCACAGTGTGTATGTAGTAATGTACACTGACTGCACAGTGAATGTAGTAGTTATGTACACTGACTGCACAGTGTAAATGTAGTAATGTACACTGACTGCACTGTGTGAATGTAGTAATGTACACTGACAGCAGTGTGAATGTAGTAATGTACACTGACTGCAGTGTAAATGTAGTAATGTACACTGACTGCACTGTGTGAATGTAGTAATGTACACTGACTGTACTGTGTGAATGTAGTAGCTATATACACTGACTGCAGTGTGAATGTAGTAATGTACACTGACTGCACAGTGTGAATGTAGTAATGTACACTGACTGCAGTGTGAATGTAGTAGCTATATACACTGACTGCAGTGTGAATGTAGTGATGTATACTGACTGCACAGTTTGAATGTAGTAATGTACACTGACTGCACAGTGTGAATGTAGTAATGTACACTGACTGCACAGTGTGAATGTTGTAGTTATTTACACTGAATGTACAGTATGAATGTAGTAATGTACACTGCACAGTGTGAATGTAGTAATGTACACTGACTGCATAGTTTGAATGTAGTAATGTACACTGCACAGTGTGAATGTTAAAGTTATTTACACTGACTGCAGTGTGAATGTAGTAATGTACACTGCACAGTGTGAATGTAGTAGTTATTTACACTGACTGCACAGTGTGAATGTAGTAATGTACACTGACTGCACAGTGTGAATGAAGTAGTTATGTACACTGACTGCACAGTGTGTATGTAGTAATGTACACTGACTGCACTGTGTGAATGTAGTAATGTACACTGACAGCAGTGTGAATGTAGTAGTTATGTACATTGACTGCAGTGTAAATGTAGTAATGTACACTGACTGCACTGTGTGAATGTAGTAGTTATGTACACTGACTGCACTGTGTGAATATATTAGCTATATACACTGACTGCACTGTGTGAATGTAGTAGCTATATACACTGACTGCAGTGTGAATGTAGTAATGTACACTGACTGCACAGTGTGAATGTAGCAATATACACTGACTGCACAGTGTGAATGTAGTAGCTATATACACTGACTGCAGTGTGAATGTAGTAATGTACACTGACTGCACAGTGTGAATGTAGTAATGTACACTGACTGCACAGTGTGAATGTAGTAATGTACACTGCACAGTGTGAATGTTGTAGTTATTTACACTGACTGCAGAGTGAATGTAGTAATGTACACTGCACAGTGTGAATGTAGTAGTTATTTACACTGACTGCACAGTGTGAATGTAGTAATGTACACACTGACTGCACAGTGTGAATGAAGTAGTTATGTACACTGACTGCACAGTGTGAATGTAGTAGTTATGTAAACTGCATAGTGTGAATGTAGTAATGTACACTGACTGCACAGTGTGAATGTAGTAATTATGTACACTGACTGCACTGTGTGAATGTAGTTATGTACACTGACAGCAGTGTAAATGTAGTAATGTACACTGACTGCAGTGTAAATGTAGTAGTTATGTACACTGCACTGTGAATGTAGTAGTTATGTACACTGACTGCACTGTGTGAATGTAGTAGCTATGTAGACTGCACAGTGTGAATGTTGTTATTTACACTGACTGCAGTGTGAATGTAGTAATGTACACTGCACTGTGTGAATGTAGTAATTTACACTGACTGCACAGTGTGAATGTAGTAGTTATGTACACTGATGCACAGTGTGAATGTAGTAGTTATGTACACTGATGCAGTGTGAATGTAGTAGTTATGTATAATGACTGCACTGTGTGAATGTAGTAGTTATGCACATCTGGATCAGCATAGGGCTCTAAAGAATATTGAAATTACGGTATTGTATAGTAGCTGACTATTAAAAAATGAAAATCGTGAATTATTGTACAGTAGTCCCCCTCTTGTACGGCCCCCCTGACCAGCGGCCACCCGCTCCAAACGGCCAGAATTCGTTGGCACCGACAAGTTTCTGTTCAAAAGTACCCCTCACGAGAGGCCACCCGGCTAACGGGACCAGCGGCCAGCATTTTTATGCAATAATATAAAATTTTCCCCCTCACGAGCGGCTTCATTTTATTTTTAAATGTATCCAGAACCAATAATTAATTCAAATCTTGACGTAAGGTAAGTAATTTTGATTATCTCTATTGTAGATACACGTCTCCGAGTGCCAAGTCGCCGTTTAAAATGTCGACTAAAGATTTAAAGTATATCGTTATCTATGAAAGTCGATGTTTACAGGAAATGGGCTCAATAATGATTTGATAGAGTTTGGGGTTTAACACCTATGTTGAGTTCTTCTCGTTGATGATTATAACCAGACGTAATTGTTATAATCATAACAAGGTCAGCATAGGCTAAAAATAGATTTTGTACATTGGCACACACAGACAACCTTAAAAAAGACAATAGGGTACCAGACAAAGACCGGGAAAAATTACGTGACCAAACAATATGGCTTCCTTTACGAAGGCTGCATTTCGTAGACTCGACACAAGTTTTGTCTGCATAATTGAATCGTATACAGTCTGCAATAACCGAATAAATCATTACCAAACACTAAAATGTCATCACGTTTAACGGATACATTATTTTCGAAGAAAGTCGGTTATTCTATTCGACGACATCGGGGGGGGGGGGGGGGGGGGCCGTATGTACAAAAGACTCGTAAAAACAAGTTTATGGTGAAATAATTTGAATAAACAAAGTAATAACCGATAAGAATGTTATTCAGCAGCAGTGGGAAAATGGAAAGATAATTATGTATGTACCAAGATGTAAATGACGTTTTTGAATCCATTTGAAATGTGCATGACAACATTACCCGCTCGCATATCAAACTTACGCCAAGAAAGCAAAAATAGTAACGTATATTCAGTTGAAATAAATTTATCATGACAAAAAAACTTTTATTGATTAATGTTTCATTTAGACGAAGATATTTAATGTTTTGAAGTATGTAGCTTTCTTACTACGTACATTACATATACATGTACTTCTAATAATAAATTTAGCCCCCCTCTGGAACGGCCACCCGCCTTATAAGGCCACTTTCCCGGTGCATCAGGGGTGGCCGTATAAGAGGGGGACTACTGTATAGTGGTTGACTATTAAAAAATGAAAAACATGAATTATTGTATAGTGGTTGACTATTCAGAAATGAAAAACATGAATTATTGTATAGTGGTTGACTATTCAGAAATGAAAAACATGAATTATTGTATAGTGGTTGACTATTCAGAAATGAAAAGCATGAAGCTGTGCATAGCCATATTTCAAGTACTATATGTATTATCAGATATGCAAAATGCAGCTGATGATAGTAGGTGCAATTTGATTAAAGATCTCCATTGTACAATGTTACTAATTTTCATACCAGCAGGGTAATAAGTCACCCAATGGTGCCTCATTCCAGGATGAGGCAGACTCTCTTGTTAATAATTTATGTTGGCCAGATAATTAGCTTCAGTGCTTTCAAAACTGTCTGATCTTACTCGATATTATTCAATTATTCCCAGTTTATTGGAGGAATTTATTATCTTATGACAAGTTATGTCTATTAATTCTTGGAGTATTGTACAACTGTTGGACAATATATATAAGTTGAATTTGAGAAGATTAGCTAAATATGGCATTCCTCTTTGAGCATTCCATAGTGGCTACTCATTGATTTTGGGCAAGATAAATGGTAACCTATACTACTAGCAACCTAGATAACTGCATTACTTTCATGAACAACTACTGGTAATTTATAGTTCTCTTACCGGGCTAAAAACTGTTCAAGGCCTTAATGAAAAATACTAAGACCAAAAAGAAAAGAAAAACTAATGCAGAAAATGATCACACTCTTACTAAGACATTCAGTAAGCTGACCAAAGAGATTAATAAGTTCACTCCATTCAACAAAGAATACATTATCCATTGCCAAAACAGTGAGAAATTCCCTAGTCAGTATCAGTGATCCATGAAACTCCTTCAAAACGTGGAATCACACAAACGTTATGTCCATAAACATCTAGAAACAAAACACAGAATGTAAACATGATTTTGACTACACTCCTTATACATGATTCTAATGTCACTAAAACAACCAACAAAATGGGAATGTAAACTTGATTTTGACTACACTCCTTATACATGATTCTAATGTTCCCGTCACTAAAACAACCAATGAAATGGGAATGTAAACATGATTTTGACTACACTCATTATACATGATTCTAATGTTCCCGTCACTAAAACAACCAACAAAATGGGAATGTAAACATGATTTTGACTACACTCCTTATACATGATTCTAATGTTCACGTCACTAAAACAACCAACAAAATGGGAATGTAAACATGATTTTGACTACACTCCTTATACATGATTCTAATGTTCCCGTCACTAAAACAACCAATGAAATGGGAATGTAAACATGATTTTGACTACTCCTTATACATGATTCTAATGTTCCTGTCACTAAAACAACCAACAAAATGGGAATGTAAACATGATTTTGACTACTCCTTATACATGATTCTAATGTTCCTGTCACTAAAACAACCAACAAAATGGGAATGTAAACATGATTTTGACTACACTCCTTATACATGATTCTAATGTTCCCGTCACTAAAACAACCAACAAAATGGGAATGTAAACATGATTTTGAATACACTCCTTATACATTATTCTAATGTTCCTGTCACTAAAACAACCAACAAAATGGGAATGTAAACATGATTTTGACTACTCCTTATACATGATTCTAATGTTCCTGTCACTAAAACAACAAACAAAATGGGAATGTAAACATATGATTTTGACTACACTCCTTATACATGATTCTAATGTTCCTGTCACTAAAACAACCAACGGAATGGGAATGTAAACATGATTTTGAATACACTCCTTATACATGATTCTAATGTTCCCCTCACTAAAACAACCAACAAAATGGGAATGTAAACATGATTTTGACTACACTCCTTATACATGATTCTAATGTCACTAAAACAACCAACAAAATGGGAATGTAAACATGATTTTGACTACACTCCTTATACATGATTCTAATGTTCCCCTCACTAAAACAACCAACAAAATGGGAATGTAAACATGATTTTGACTACACTCCTTATACATGATTCTAATGTCACTAAAACAACCAACAAAATGGGAATGTAAACTTGATTTTGACTACACTCCTTATACATGATTCTAATGTCACTAAAACAACCAACGGAATGGGAATGTAAACATGATTGTAACTACACTCCTTATACATGATTCTAATGTTCCCATCACTAAAACAACCAACAAAATGGGAATGTAAACATGATTTTGACTACACTCCTTATACATGATTCTAATGTTCCCCTCACTAAAACAACCAATGAAATGGGAATGTAAACATGATTTTGACTACACTCCTTATACATGATTCTAATGTCACTAAAACAACCAACAAAATGGGAATGTAAACTTGATTTTGACTACACTCCTTATACATGATTCTAATGTCACTAAAACAACCAGCAAAATGGGAATGTAAACATGATTTTGACTACACTCCTTATACATGATTCTAATGTCACTAAAACAACCAACGGAATGGGAATGTAAACATGATTTTAACTACACTCCTTATACATGATTCTAATGTTCCCGTCACTAAAACAACCAACAAAATGGGAATGTAAACACGATTTTAACTACACTCCTTATACATGATTCTAATGTTCCCGTCACTAAAACAACCAACAAAATGGGAATGTAAACATGATTTTGAATACACTCCTTATACATGATTCTAATGTTCCCATCACTAAAACAACCAACAAAATGGGAATGTAAACTTGATTTTGACTACACTCCTTATACATGATTCTAATGTTCCCGTCACTAAAACAACCAACGGAATGGGAATGTAAACTTGATTTTGACTACACTCCTTATACATGATTCTAATGTTCCCATCACTAAAACAACCAACAAAATGGGAATGTAAACATGATTTTGAATACACTCCTTATACATGATTCTAATGTCACTAAAACAACCAACAAAATGGGAATGTAAACATGATTTTGACTACACTCCTTATACATGATTCTAATGTTCCCGTCACTAAAACAACCAACAAAATGGGAATGTAAACATGATTTTGACTACACTCCTTATACATGATTCTAATGTCACTAAAACAACCAACAAAATGGGAATGTAAACATGATTTTGACTACACTCCTTATACATGATTCTAATGTTCCCGTCACTAAAACAACCAACAAAATGGGAATGTAAACATGATTTTGAATACACTCCTTATACATGATTCTAATGTCACTAAAACAACCAACAAAATGGGAATGTAAACATGATTTTGACTACACTCCTTATACATGATTCTAATGTTCCTGTCACTAAAACAACCAACAAAATGGGAATGTAAACATGATTTTGACTACACTCCTTATACATGATTCTAATGTTCCCATCACTAAAGCAACCAACAAAATGGGAATGTAAACATGATTTTGACTACTCCTTATACATGATTCTAATGTTCCCATCACTAAAACAAATAACAAAATGAGAATGTACAGCAACAACCAAATATAAAAGCTACTTTCAAACTGAATTAATGGATTTCTGCTTTTAATAAATATATGCAAGCAATATATCAAGTTTTTCCACACAAAATAAATGAATTAGGACTTTACACGACACACATCAATGAAATGCCCAAATTCTATTGGCACCACAATTTAATGAATACCATAATCTTTTCTCCAGAAAGGCATCCACTAAACTACAAAACACTGCCTGGTCCACCAAGGATTCATATCTCCTGCAACTGATCACTGGGGTCTTAGACTAATTCCCGCCTATTTATTTGTACACCATACAGGTTTTTGTCCTTTTCATCTATTCAAATATAAAATCCAATGCTCAATGGTGCCAAACTATTGCCCTTTTCATCCTATGTACACACACGTTTACAATATAGTTAATCATAATGGAAAATCCATATGTATGCAATATGAATGGTTCTTATAAGCAGTAATCTGCAAGTATGCCAAAAATGCAATTGAAATCACTTTCAGTCACCTTGCAAACAATCTACTGTATTATTACATGGCCCACAACTCAACCAGATAGAGACATCTTTCTTATGGTTTATTTTCATGAAGACAGGCAACAAATCCAATTTATACCAAAACACTGAATTGGACAGTCACTAAAAAAACAAGTGCTGAATATTTATTTATGCCAAAGACTAAAGAATGAATCCTGACTTGAATTAAGATGGCATTTTCATCTTCAAAATAAAGATGACATTTTGGGCATGTATCATGTTTAAAGTCAATACAATGTCATGAGAACATGACTGACAGTAACAAGATATTTACATGATACATAATAGTGTCTACATAATAATGTTAGAGTCAATACATTTTCATGACAATGTAACTGACACTAAGATGATATTTACATGAAACATAATAGTGTCTACATAATAATGTTAAAGCACTGCAATGGGTAATATATCTTGGAAATGTTGTTGTTGTTGTTGTTGTAGGGTTTAATGCCATTTTTCTGCACACAATACATGGCGGCCAGTATTAATAGTGGAGGAAGGACCCGGGAAAACCCCAGGAAAGAACCACCGACCCATGAGAAGCTACTGGCGAGCTTTTTCACAAACTACATTAGCCAAATCTTAGACTCAAACCCAAGCAGACAGTGTTGAAATGGCAGTGATCCATAACGGAGAGTGCTTTAGACCACTCGGAGCCCCTGCCTTGGTGATGTAAAAGACATCTTAATCACATGTGCTATGGAAATATCTTGTCATAATGATAACACCCTAATACAGTAGTCCCCCTCTTGTACGCCCCCCCTGACCAGCGGCCACCCGCTCCTAACGGCCAGAATTCGTTGGCACCGACGAGTTTCTATTCAAAAGTACCCCTCACGAAAGGCCACCCGGCTAACGCAACCAGCGGCCAGCATTTTTGTGCAATAATATAAAATTTACCTCTCACAAGCGGCCTCATTTTATTTTTAAATATATCCAGAACCAATAATTAATTCAAATCTTGACGTAAGGTAAGCAATTTTGATTATCTCTATCGTAGATACACGTCTCCGAGTGTCAAGTCGCCGTTAAAAGTGTCGACTAAAGTTTTATAGTATATCGTTATCTATGAAAGTCGATGTTTACAGGAAATGGGCTCAATAATGTTATGATAGAGTCTGGGGTTTAACACCTATGTTGTGTTCTTCTCGTTGATGATTATAACCAGACGTAATTGTTATAATCATAACAAGGTCAGCATAGGCTAAAAATAGATTTTGTACATTGGCACACACAGACAACCTTAACAAAGACAATAGGGTACCAGACAAAGACCGGAAAAATCACGTGACCACACAAAATGACATCCTTTACGAAGGCTGTATTTCGTAGACTCGACACAAGTTTTGTCTGCATAATTAAATCGCATACAGTCAGCAATAACCGAATAAATCATTACAAAAAATTAAAATGTCATCATGTTAACGGATACATTATTTTCGAAGAAAGTCGGTTATTCTACTCTACGACATCGGGGGGGGGGGGGGGGGGAAGGGATGCCGAACAATTGTATGTACAAAACGTCAAAAGACTCGTAAAAACAAGTTTATGTTGAAATAATTTGAATAAACAAAGTAATAACCGATAAGAAGGTTATTCAGCAGTAGTGGGAAAATGGAGCTAATGGAAAGATAATTATGTATCAGGGTTCATACTGAACTATGGATGATAAATTCAAAGACTTTTCCCAAACTTTCAAAGACCACAAACCAGGATTTCCAAGACCTAATTTTGCTAATTTTGTGCATACAGGTTATATGAGAAAACAATGAATGCCAAATACTACAATACTGATTACTGATTAAGTCAAACTATAATTAATTTCCTAAAATTGTATTATACTTATCTGAAAGATAGGTTAACATTCGTTGTTCATTCAGAAATATGTAACATACATGTCAGATTTAATACAAAATAAATTGTTCTCTTAACAGACATCATCACTGCTTTACATGCATTATTATATTTGCTTTCTACCACTGTCATCTCTTCCTCTGCTTATCTCCTAAGAGCATTTGACTCTGTGACATGCACAATGGGTCCTTTTAACTCCGCCTTTTCTGCTTTCTGTACAGAGGAAGCATGTAGGCTGACAATGTTAGCTTCAAGAGGCAGTTTTCTGGCTTCCACTTCATCCAAGGCTAACTCCAGTTTCTTTCCTTTTTGGTTTTTCTCATCCTTCTCTGCTTTCTTCTTATCCAGATAAGCATAGTACTTATGTCTTGCAAAGGAGCCATGTGTCATCATTTCATTGCTAATGATGATTTCCAAAGGTCTACCTGCTTTTCTCATTGTGTCAATGATTAGCCCTTGAGCTCTGAGGCTTTCTCTGCTGAGGTTCTCAACAGATACCTGTTTGTTGACAGAAAAACCTCTCTCCACTGTTGCCTCTCCATGTGACAACATTTTATGGAGACCACACCAAAGTTCGACATATTCCTTTCTTTTGGAAAGGTCAGAATAAAACACTTCATCAAGGTTGGGCGTGTTTTTTTCTCCATTTTTTTTAACAATAAACATTATCTATAAATCTAGTAATATTTCAAGCACTTCAAAGTACTGGGCAAAACGGGCTCAATTATAGTCTAACTATACCAACCCGTTTGTTTCTTTGGAAAGTCCGTTAATCATGAAATGTGCAGGAGATGGCAGTATTAGTGCCATTCTGGTCACATTCAGGTTAGAAATTATAAATCAATGATTTAGTTGCCTTAGTTCTGTGCACTTTTTATCATTTAATTATTTTCGTTATTGAAATCGATAGGGGTACAAACAAACGGTGATGTACAGTCAGACTATAGTTACACAAATCAATTTCGGCAATGTGATTTTAATTTTTTTTTTTAATACCAATGGGGAAAAAGTCAAGGGTCGGCAATGAGAAACGGGGATATTCCGTCAACTGGAAATAAGTTTTTTTTAATTCTTTTATTTATTTACCTAATCAAAAATGACGACTTCTTACAGTTAAAGCTTCACAGCACACGTTTTTTCATATACTCACAATTCAAGAACAACAACTCTTGCTTAACTCTACTATAGTGTACGCATGCGCACTTTGAAACTGTATATCCGTGAATTGAATTTATTACAATGTATGTTTTTATATTAAACCAAGGAATATTATTATGTAGAACAAAATGATTTTTTTCCCCCTCAAACGTGTTAAATAAATCGACAGTATAAGTAAATTTAAACGGGCCCTCTTTTGCCATATCTCCCAAATCATCACATTAAACAATATTTTATTTTATACCCGAAGAGTAATGAGTAAACATTATTTTGCACAAAATTACCAATAGTTTATACTTCTGCATCTTCGTTCCACTAAATGAACAGTATGTAGTTACTAATTTGCATGGACTCCTCTATTTGAAGCCATGTTGCTCGTCAAACGAAAGAAGCCAGGAAAACCAGCTATATCCGAAGCTAACGACCTTGGGCAATTTTATTGGTGACTTCCTTTGATAGAGTGTGTAGCGGCACCGTCTTGCTTTGATGAAGAGTGCATGTGTGATTGAAGTTGCCGCCGAGGCATACTTTGGATGGTCAAACAAAACAAAGCCTCTCTTGTTAATGCGGCAGCAATAAACTGAACGGGTCATCAAAAGAAAGAAACCAGGATAACTAGATTACATCTGAATCTAACAACCTGGGATAATTTTATCTGTGATTCTGGAAAGAAATTAATTTTTGGGGGGTTTATTTCAATTTTCAAAAACTTTTAAAGACCTTAGGGTAATATGCTCGATTTTCCCAAACTTTCAAGGCCTTGAAAATGCTAACTCATTTTTCCCAAACTCTCAAAGACCTTCAAAGACCGTACGAACCCTGTGTATGTACCAAGATGTAAATGAAGTTTTTGAATCCATTTGCAATGTGCATGAGAACAATACCAGTTCGCATATCAAGCTTACGCAAAGAAAGCAAAAATAGTAACGTATATTCAGTTGAAATAAATTTGTTATTATAACAAAAAAAAAACTTTTATTGATTAATGTTTCATTTAGACGAAGATATTTAATGTTTTGAAGTATGTAGCTTTCTTACTATGTACATTACATATACATGCACTTCTCGTAATAAATTTAGCCCCCCTCTGGAACGGCCACCCGCCTTATAAGGCCACTTTCCCGGTGTAGCAGGGGTGGCCGTATAAGAGGGGGACTACTGTACTTCCAAAAAATTAGTTCCGATATAAACACCCACTCAAATGGTCTCCATTAATCATACTGTCTCTTGCATTTATTTAAAATAAGAAAGAATAAGTGAAGAGAAGTTAATAGGTGGAAAGGAGGAAGTACATACTTTGACAGACCATTATGGACCTTTCTACAATTATTTCTCAATGCCTGACAGATTCCTGAAAATTAACAAAATACATAAATAATAACAAGCAATAGTCTGAGATATTTACTGATATTGTTAGTTATAAGTTAATAATTTCTATTCTTTGGTAATTTCAAGAATATTATGAATTGCAAGCTAATTAACCTATGACCTGATTATACTTTGCATGGAAAAAAGTCAGCAAATACTGAAATATATCAGTTTTCTATTCATGATTAAATTAGTTTTAAACTGGAATCAAAGTGCAGATATTACAATTATTTACAGCAAAATCCAAACGGAAATATCATAAATATGATATTTATATAATACCTAACAACAAAATACAAATGAAATATTTGTTCCTTAAAATAACAATACTTTTTTAATAGTTACTTCATCAAATATATATGTGTATCCCATAAAGGTCTTTTTTAATTCTGCATGAAAATCATATCTTTCCACTCACATATTTCTGAAAAATGAAATCTTGTTATTTTTAGGGTTTTGAGCAATGTTGCATTTGGTACTTAACCCTTAAAGTGCTAGTTGCGCTGTTGTTTTGGGTCCCGTAGTGCGTGTCGCGACTATAGTCGCTTTGGAGGTGAGCAACAATGATCATATTCTGTAACTTCATCTTGCCATAAATGCCTGTAAAACTATATTTGATTGGTTTAAAAAGGCCCGGAGCAAGCATTCTGCAGTACTTTACTATATTATTAACGATGTAATTTTACAAATGCTCACTTTTAAACACATGGTACTTGTGCAAATGCAAAAATAGCCAACACTGAATATGAAGGTGATTTCTTGCAACAAATATTCGCTTCTGATATTGATGTTAATAGTGATTTTGAATAATTTGAGAAAAATGACATTACTGGAGCAAGCGAGGTATTGATGGAAATACACATGAATGATTTTGAGCCAGGAATTTATGTGGAACTGGAGTTGGATGTACATGCTCGCTTGACATGAAAAGATGGTGCGCCTGTCAACCCCTATTCACTGGTAATTCAAAATTAAATGTCAAGATGGTGAATAATGAACCTACGGACTATTGAAGACTTTTTCTTAGATGACGAGTTATTGCATCTGATAGTAGATCAAACAAATCGTAATGCAGATCAGAGAGTTCATGGGGCAGACTTGAAGGAAAAAAGTCGCATGAAAAAATGGCGGCCTATCTTATCTGAGCATCTAAAACGTTTTCGCATCGATTAAAACAATGGGTTTGGTACATATGTCTGTTCTCAATTCCTAATGGGCTATTGATGATGTGATATCAACCGCATACTTCAGCAAAAAAATAAGTATGGGATAGATTTCAAGCTATTCCGAGCAATTTACACCTGTCAGACAATGAGAAAAATTAAGGTGACTCTTCACACAAAATCAGCCCAATGATTGAACAAAAATAAAGCCTTTGCTGAGGTTTAATCACCAGATATGGACATCGGTTTGATGATATTATAATAAATAACAGGTGATAGTTTTTCATGAACATTAATTGCTGACTGGAGGGTTTAAACTTACCTGACATTCATGGAGTGGATTTTTGCAAAACTGTCACCCTTCCTTTACCTGTGATTTTCACAATTTATATATAACATTGTGACAGACATAACATGTGCATGGTTAGACTACTAAAGAATATAACATTTCTTAGATATATTTGAACTTTTCCATAAAAAACAAACAAAAATACTGATGAAATACAATTGTAACTTGTCATTTTACCTGTATTTACACATGTACCTGCAAATATGTTAAACCTACACATGTGTCTTGATGCTAATCTTAAAGTATAGACGCACACCATCATTTTTCATGTAGGGTTTGTCTATCAATAGTGTATATTTAATGAAATATATGCAATTTAAAGACTGTGTAGTTTTCTTCTTTTTTCCCCTCAAACAATTCAGCACTGTGGGAGCTTGTACTGCAAACAATGCAATACTTGAAGGGTTGAGTCTGAGGATGTCTCCTCAGAGAAATCAAATTTTGAGGAAAAATCTATTTCTTCAATAATTATTACCCACTCATAATGTAAGGAGTATTTGAACTACCTCACAAATCCACCTCTACCTCACAAATCCACCTCTACCCATCACCACAAAACTATACACCACAAGCTAAAATACCCGTTTCCAATATCTTCAGGCTTGTTTCAAGCGAATAAGTGCTACAAGATTATCTACTTGCAGGGGCAGAAGTTATATTAATCAACACAATGACAGAGGAACCAGCACAAAATCCCATCAATCAAAACATTACTGGAATGGATGTACCTTTTCCAGTGATGTAACTGCAAAAATGGCTTGGGAGGGTGTTCCCACAACATGATTGGAAGGTATTGTAGAACAAAAATATTTTACTTTTTAAAGAAGAGTTATATTCTCTTACGCCAGAGTTGGCTCCTAGTGACTGTGAAGCAGCTTTGAGTTTCAAGTGAGATACAGACTTGAGTTAGCATGTGGTCATATGCATTAATACAGTTTAGAGAAAAAAAATGTTTGTTCCCTCAAATTTACCAAGTGGAGTAATGGAGTAATGATTATAATGAATGAGGCCTCATTGGGACAAATAAAGATATTTAGGATGACAGGTTTCTGAGGTAAAGTTCCACAATAACCTCTGTCCCACTGCTTGGATGATGCCAGTTAAAGAGTAGTTGCACTTGAATGTTATGACTGCTCTAAACTTATAATCTGTGTGTGTTTTAAACTTTTAATGTAGCTTAAACAATTTTTTAGTCAAATTGTTACTAAGTCTGCAGTGTTACAGCTCTTAGTGAGTCAAGCACTGGGACATCATGCTGCAGACATGTAGCATGATGTTCCACCCAGTCACATTATTCTGACACCAGGCTGACCAGTTCTAAAACTAACCACTTAATGCTGAGCACCAAGTAAGGCAGCTGCAAGTACCATTTTTATAAGTCTTTGGTATGACTTTGCCAGAGTTCAAACCTGCAACCTCCCACATCCAACATGGAAACTCTAACCACTAGGCTGTCTCCTTACAATCTAATATATGCATAAAATTCCTCTGGTCATCAGTTACTTCCATCTATACTCAGCTGATTAACTGACTGTATCCAGATTAATGGAGCCAATGCAGAAATATCATCTCACCCTTCTTGTGGTAATAACATATAAGGTCTTCCTCATCTGATTGATTCCATCTCCTTTAGGCACCAGTTCAGAGGAGGATTTGCAGATACTGCTGGGGATGATGGGTCAAAAAGAGGAGTGCAGTTTCAAGGCAAATTAATAATTTTCCATGAAAGCAGGATCCATTAAAGAGAAATCAAACTACTGTGCAAGAAGTACATGGTGGTTTGGTAAATCAGTAAGGCTCATGAATCAGTGATTCTATCTGCTACAGCTAAAGTGACATGAAAGTAGGCATTGTACAAGAGGTGAGTCATTGAGGTTCTGGAAAGTGCATCCAAAGATGTCACATTCAGCCACATCAGAACCCACAAAAGATTCCATTTTGTACAGAGAGGTCATTGTTTTGGCATCTACAATCCTATCATTATGGAAATACATATCTGATATAATGGAACATTAGCCTTTGCTTGTGATGGGAGTTAACTTTCCCACATACAACCAATGGAGGAAGTTTGCTACTTTTGGCACCAAAAGCATTAAAGGGAAGATGTATTCCTGCTTGCAGCACTGGAAGAAAACTCTATGTTCCCTTCATAAGCTTTTGATGTGTTAGGGCTTCTTGTTCAATCAACTCTGTACACTATTTTTCTGGAGACATATTTTTTTGGAAGACTTGTTTCATATAAGCCTGGGTTAAAGGTTAAACATCTTTGGGTTCAGAGAGAAAACCTGCATTTTTGGAAGACTTGTTTCATATAAGCCTGAGTTAAAGGTTAAACATCTTTGGGTTCATTTGCCGTTGTTTCAGTATGCATGAAAAGGTCAGGATCTTCCTGGAACTCTGTCAACTGGTTCAAAAGGTAGTTGACTTTTTCCCCTTTGTAAGCAGCATCAGTATCAGCACCATGAATCCATAGCTTTCTGCTACAGTAATTTGAGGAATTGGGGGAGTGCGATATTGAGGTTTGGGGTTACTCTGGGTTCAGATGGAGAACATGTATTCCTTTTGAAAGGGCACATAATTGGCACACTGCCCCACAGTAGCTGTAACGAAGATATTTGTATGAAATGATGTGAATAGAATTGTAGACAGGATGAGACTGATCAAGTATGCATCGCATTGCAAAAAACTGACAGTAATTCTACTGCGTGCTTACATGCAAAATCTCTGTCTCCTTCTCTAAATTTACCACTTGCATGAATCTCCATCATAAAGCAGAATGGCAAAAGTGGATGGGGCTGGATGAAACAGATCTAGAGTAAGTCCAACAGGACTTAAAAGGCCTAATTGTTTGTTGGAAATAAGCTGATCCAAGTCTGACAGAACAGGAGGATTCTGCCACACACAAGAGGGTCACCTGAGAGTAAGATTGACTGAAACTCATTATCAATATGTTGGAGGCTGGGTGAAGAAAACCCCTCATTTTCTCTTCCCTCTTCCTGTCTGCCAGTGGAAGTTACAAGCAACATCAGAGTGGGCTTTGTACCAGTGTCTGTAACTCGCACAGCAACTAAACAGTTGCTGCTGTTGCTGAGAATTACCAATGCAATCTTTTCTTTTTACAGTCATCCATTCTATGGTGTGTCCCTGATGGGGTCAAAAAGAAATAGGGGCTTGCACTATGAGCTGAAAAGCAACTCATGCTTTTTCATTCCTCAATACAACACTGAAACAAAAGATGTAGGTGGGGTACTAAAGGGGAGGAAGCACAGGCTCAATGCGGTCACTAGGGCATAAGTCATTGTACAGTGAGCAACCATAGTGTGTGTTATTATAATTTTTAACATAGCTTTAACAATTTTGCAGTCATATTGCCATGATGTCTGCAGTGACGCAATTTATAGAGATGTCTAGCACTATGGCATCATGCCACAGACATGTAGCATCATGTCCCACACAGTCACATTACCCTGACACCAGGCTGACCAGACCTAACACTAAACTCTTAATGCTGAACGCCAAGCGAGGCAGCTGTTAGTACCCGTTTTGTAAGTCTTTAGTATGACTCGGCCGGGGATTGAACCCACAACCTCCAGCTTCAGTGGCAGACACTCTAAACACTAGTGAGCGCCCGTAGTAATGGACAGATTACTCCCATTCTGATGCTGATCAGCCATGTACTGGTATTATGGATATAATTGGCCTGACTGGCCAGGCTGAGTGGTGTACTGTGTGTGGGATATTATCAGTGTAAAAACTGTTGAGCAACATGCTATTCACCATGCATGATGACAGATTCTTCTGCCAACATTACACACATACTACATCCATACGAAAAAGAAAATTGTTAAGCATATTTAATTTGTATCACTTTTTGGTTTTTCTTAATTTTTATATGTATTATGCATTGAATTTTGTACTTGATTTTGTCCAAAGTCAATGTTAATGTGTACCTGACCAGCAACATTTAATATGTAAACACTATAATTAATAATTAATGGTAAGCATGTTTGCCAGAATGTTTTGAACATTGTTTCACATGGAAATTCCTAAAATTGTTGACAACTTGGAATGTTTCAGAGAGGAGACTGATCTACATCCGGCCTCTGTTATTAGTCTTAACTAATTATATAATGTGTTGTTTACTGTAAAAAAATTAAATCTTACCATTACATCCAAATTAGAATCAGTCGAATTGCTGTGTTCAGTTTTAATTTGGGTAGATTTATTTCACTAAATGTGCTCAATAATATTCTTTGACTTTAACATTAATTTGGAGTTAAAGTGAATTCAGACAAGGACATTTTGGATACTATTATTGTGAAACATCAAAATACTGTTAGCCCATTGCCACATTCCAAGCCATTGGTACATTAGCATGTTTGGGACTACAGGCCCATCAACACAATCAATACTGGAATTTATTTGGAAAACCACTGTTCAGTTAGAACTTCATACATTTGGATTTTTGATAGAACATTTAGGCCTTGGGATTCAACTCACAAATCTGTAAGTTCTTTCTAAATTTGTGCTTTCTGTTCTTGGGAAATAAATCATTTGTTGAATTTTACAAGCATTTGTTTGTTTTCTTTCTTTTCTGTTACTTAAGAGCAACAAGTCGTAACAATATTTTGTGCAGGCAAGGCATATCTCATAGTTCAGTAGAAATAGAAAGTTTTCATTATTTGGACTATAATATCATTCTGGAACTGTTGTGAATTATTCTAAGGAGTTCAGAACACCATTTTGACAATGTCACGATTCTTAGTTGACCAGTACATTTCTGGTTTTTAAATTTACACCGAACTTTTCATTCATTTAGGACATATAGAACTTTATGAGGATTATTCTGGATTCAAGTTATAATACTGCAAGTTCCACTCAAATTTTAGATAACATTCACAATTAAATTCTTTGTTAAGTTTAACAAAGATTGTTGGTTTTACTTCTTTTTGTTATATAGTTTGTAACATTAGTGATGTGCCATCTGTGAAAACTTGAATCACGTATTGGTATCAAGGAAAAGTCCATTAATATGAATAAATTCACCAGGTAAAATGCAACTGTTGTATACATCAGGTACATCAAACCTATGACTTACTGTTACACTGATGATCCAAACAGATTAAAAAACTGAAATTTGATTCTTCAGTAGAATACTTCAAAGTTGCAAGTGAATGTTTAAATTGGTAACATCTGGGATACAGTTGGCCACCTGGAATCACATCACAATACTTCCAGTTCAGTACCCACGAATGTAGTTCTAGTCTATTTTTAGAACATTTTTTCCTCTCTCCTTTTGGTGGTGATAGAAGAGTTATATTAATGCATCTTTGGTATGGATTTAAAGTTAATGGTTTATTCTTGAAAATAGGAGCTCTGAGAGTGGCTGTCTGTATGTATTTTGGCGACAGTGCACACTGTGTAAGTAGGCCTTAGTGATGATCCGGAAGTGAAATCAGTGTTCTGTGTACATGCTGCTCTGTTTACAGTGCAGCCACTCAAAAAAATGCCGGTCAACCCTTGACAAGAATTTCACCGTGAAGTCATCTTTGGGGGTATTTTAGATTTTCATATGATTTGTATTGATTGTCACACTGTGGAAAGGTCAGTGTTGAGAAATATATGTAAAGAACATATAGTAAAATTAATTGTGGTGTATGGCCACCTAGTGGAAATATGGAGACTTCATCTGTAAGAGTTATTTCCCTTGATTTAAATACACTACACAGAAAGACGTTTTTCATCTTTCTGAGAGGGCTTGATTTGGGGGGTTATGCATTTGACTGAGAAATTAAATTGTGGATAGTGGTTGGCTGTACAGAAAAATGAACATAAAATACGAAAGTTAAAGAAGTACAATATGTGTACCAAGTTTTATGAAGATTCCTTTAAGTATTTTTGGAAACTAACATATGGGTAATGAATGGATGAACAAAAAAAGGAAAACAAAGTTTCTGAAACTTAGAAATTGTAAACTCAAAAACGGGCAGCTGGTTAATTTACCTGCCTAAATTTTTCAGAGCAACAGATACTTTTTCTGACCACTATACCTGTTTGTGAAGCACCTTCAATCTCCATGCCTTAACCATTATGTTAAACTCCTTACCTGCTTTTTCTACTCTTAAGGATTTATGGACTGCCCTGTAGTTAAATCTTCTCATATTATATACATAGGTAAGCAATACAAAATGGGAAGTAGGGGTGGAAATAAAACGTGAATTCATGGAATTTCATCTTACCTGGATCTCTCTCCATAATATTCAGGGCTTCTATCGCAGCTGTGGCAAGCATGGGAGGTAAGGATGCAGAGAAACAGTACCCTAATCCAGACAGCCTCTGAAATTCAACAGGAACACTTTTTATGATATGAAAATAGTAAAATGTTGGTAAAAGTTCTAGAAATTTAATTTATGGCCGAATACAGCACTTCTGCTGTCCATGATTAATTTTGCAAACACCAGCTACTTCAAGGCAAAAATCAAAAATTTTCAATCAACAAATATGTTACTTGTATTGAAATGAATCACTACCTGAATATTTTGATCACCATGGGTGATCAAGCCAACCTAGATTTTAAACTGAGGTTGCAGTAAATTTCTCAACATACAAAACCATGAAAAGGACTGTAATTTTATTTACTGTGAATTTCTTAAAATACAAAACAATGAAGAGGACTGTAATCTTATTTACTGTGAATTTCTTAAAATACAAAAAAATGAAGGACTGTAATTTTATTTACTGTGAATTTCTTAAAATACAAAACAATGAAGAGGACTGTAATCTTATTTACTGTGAATTTCTTAAAATACAAAACAATGAAGAGGACTGTAATCTTATTTACTGTGAATTTCTTAAAATACAAAACAATGAAGATGACTGTAATCTTATTTACTGTGAATTTCAATACAGTAACTATCTGCATTAGAAAGTATTTAGGGTCAACAGGTATAAATTTTGAAAAAACAAAGAGTTCTATAACCTTTGGGCCAATATTGATAAAATGGATAATTTTCAAGGGAGGTAAATGATAATTCCTTTAGAATTGAAACAATTTCTATCAGGTACATTGAGGATATTGAACATAATTACCTCATAAACAAATACAAATCTAAAAATATGGTTGGTCAAACCTCCAGTAATTCTATCCAGGTATATAACTTCAACTTAGGTCTTAACTAGATCAAGTGATCTACAAATGGGATTAAGTCATATGGAAAGTAAAATATTAAACTGGGTTTAAGAAAATTATGGATGATCTAAAACTTTACCGTGTCCAACACAATTTTTGACATATGTCAAAGATATACATGCATTAACAGTGTGTAAGATATCAGTGATTCTAAACTCCAGTATTTGCCATAACATTTGTCCCTTTAACAGAAAAATTGAGACTTGGATTTCATGTACTGACAAACTGTAAAATGTATTTTAAGTCTTGAAAGTCAACAGCTCAACATAAAAGTCTGTCAAAAGCTGATCCATTCTTTTCATGCAATTGTATTCCTATTTTCCCACAAACTTTTATCAATGCTTGACAACAACAACGCAATAACAGAATAATAGTCTCCTTATCTCATTGATGGAATCCAGTGGCATCATGGGATATACATACAACATAATTATGCCTCCCTAGTCCTTTGTTAAATAGACAATTTACAGTAGGGATGGAGTTCACATGGTTATCAAATTACTAAAACATAATACTGAAATGCTCTTGCAGCACAAAAAGCATGAAGCCAAGTAGCTAATTTAAACATGTGTAATTGCTGTCAAAACAATGCCTGAAGACATGATTGAGATAAGCTGACTCAGCTATCGAATATGAGTAATTGCTGCCACAACATTGCCTGAAGACATGATAGAGATAAGCTGACTCGGCTATCGAATATGAGTAATTGCTGTCAAAACAATGCCTGAAGACATAATAGAGATAAGCTGACTCGGCTATCGAATATGAGTAATTGCTGTCAAAACAATGCCTGAAGACATGATAGAGAAAAACTGACTCGGCTATCAAATATGAGTAATTGCTGTCAAAACAATGCCTGAAGACATGATAGAGAAAAACTGACTCGGCTATCGAATATGAGTAACTGCTTGTGCAAGAAGCAATACAAGTTGACTCAGTAACCCTGGAATGTTATTGTCATTTTTGCCTGAAATGCAAGTAGGAAACATATTTTGTAGGCTATTTCTAAATAAGTAAAAAATATAAGTTTTTCCCTCTGTAACTTGTAGTGCAACTAGAAAGTTCATATTTTTGGGTATTATTGTAGAACTACATCTGTCTACCTTTATATTTTACCACCCACTTGAATGTATCTTAGATGACCATGATGCTACAGAGCTCTGTAGGGTACTACTTCCTGACGTGGAAACAAGATGCCAGGGGTTAATGAGTTAAAGTACCTTTATTTCTACTTCATATATGTTAATTCAAACTTTTATTTCTTTTTATTCAAACTAACACCCACGTCTGTTTGCAAAGGAACCAGCTTAGGTTTGGGATTTTACCCCTATCTGTTCATGGACGACTGTTAGTCACATTTTTTTATAAGTCATATTTAAGTTGAATGCATTAGCTCAAACAAAGCTACTCAAACTAAACATCCCATGCAGTGCTTAACTATATACTTTGTAATTAAAGTCTGAACCAAAGCTGTTAACTGTGTGGATTAAGGAACCAAAGCTGTTAACTGTGTGGATTAAGGAACCAAAGCTGTTAACTGTGTGGATTAAGGAACCAAAGCTGTTAACTGTGTGGATTAAGGAACCAAAGCTGTTAACTGTGTGGATTAAGGAACCAAAGCTGTTAACTGTGTGGATTAAGGTGATGACTGACAGTGATGAGAGTGGAATGGCATTACATAGTCTGAGTTTCCACTAACCATTTCCACCCCCATTTTATATATTTGTACATTTATGTTTGGTTGTGGGGTCTGAGCCAATTGGCTATCGAAAAGTTGGAATTCACTCCCACATGGAGAAAGCCAAATAAAAAACACTTGTCAATGATGTTTTTATTGGTACCACACTGACATGTGCTCTCTGCTTGATGAATCCGTTTTTCTCCTGTTTGCTTTGAAAGCAACATGTTTCTGGTTTTTGTCCTTGGCATAAAAATGTTGTGAATCAAGTGCCATGTCAAATTTCATCAACACTAGTTTTATCTTGTCTGCCCTCAGATTAAACACATAATGAATATTTATAAACCCAACTTCTGAGATGAATTCCACAGTTTTAATAGGCAATTGGATCTGACCCAACATTACTCTAAAAAAATCAAGAATGGGATAGGAAGGGTTAGAGGAAACTTGTATATGGGATTACGCTACTCGCATAGCGTTGATTTGTGATGTTGACTATGAACTATGCAGCTCCCATTTCGTTTTTGTTTGTTTTTGATGATTTAATGCCATTTTTTCAGCACAATATAGGCTATACATGGCAGCCAGTATTAATGGTGGAGGAAGAACCCGGACAACCCCGGAAAAGAACCACCGACCCACGAGAAGCTACTGGCAAGCTTTCTCACATAACTACATTTGCCGAATCTTAGACTCGAACACGTGCAGACAGAGGTGAGATGGCAGTGGTCCGTAACGGACAGCGCTTTTGACCACTCGGCCACTCAGAGCCCCGCAGCTCCTGTAATGGGAAAAAATGAATTTATCTCATTTTCTTTCCATAAAGTATTGTTTACAACATAATTTTCTCTTCTTTATGCAAATGATAAACCATTCTTAGACAATACTGACTGATTAATATGTGTGATGGTAAAATCTGGCCTTTTAGTCAGTTCAAAGGACCTACAGTTGTGCAACTCTAACGGAATTTCTGATATAGTGGTTACAGCATCCACCTAAGACGCAGTAGGTCGTAGTTTATAACCTGGCCAAGATGTACCAAAGACTTTAAACAATGGTACTAATAGCTGCCTGGCCAGGCATTCAGCATTAAGAGATTATGTTTATAACTGGTTTGCATAGTGTCAGGATAATGTGACTGGGTGGGACATGATGCTACATTTCTGCAAGAGTAAAGGGCAAAATTAGCAACTAAATTTTCTTTCCATGCTTAAGCCAGTTTATTCACACGATTACAGGCTTTATTAACAAATATACTACACTGGAACCGGACTGAGAAAAAAATGAAAACCTAAATTTTTCACTAATTTTTTATGCATGTTGGAGATTTCTGTGATAGACAGGAAGGAAGAGAAGAGATACCCCTAAACTCAGGAGATCAACCCTCCCATGTGAGAGTTACACATGCATGTTTTACCACTTATTCATATGTTGCACCTATGGCCATCATGCTTAAAAATACAAATCCCATCAAAAAGCATTTGACCAACTCAATGGCTGATCAGCACAATATCCATTTATTTAAATAATATAAAATTAATAAAATCAGTACAATACCAAATTAAACTGAATAATAATAAGCAATTAGGAATCCAAACTGGAAGCAATCCAACAATGAAGTACAATAGCTGCATGATCATTTTTCTGATTCTTTCAACAGATCTTAAATTTTTTTTAAAAATTATTAAATTATTAAATTCTTTGTTCTCCAATCAAATTTTCGTGCTTTGAAAATCAAACATTTTTTAGTGACTAATGAAACTTTCATGCCCTTTTCCAGGACTTTTGGAGCTTCCTCAAATAAAAACCTTTTCCAAGGTAACCAGGAAAATTAAAGAGCGTTTCAAGATTGTGTGAACTTTGCAAGAAGAACAAACTAACGGACATTTGAATCTTTAAAACGTTTTTGATATTTTACTGTTCTTGTTGAACCTACCTGATGATCAATGACATATTTCTTCCCACAGCAGAATCCACCACAAGAACCAATAGAATTCTCCAGGGATGCTGCAATCAGGTCAATCTCATCCACCTAAAATATAAATATAAAAATATAAAGAAAAGTCGGCACTGTTATTTGCTAAATTAATTTTCTTTTGATACACATCTATTGCAGACAAAGCTAAAGTTATACTACCTCTTTGTCATTTGGTACAGTACTTAAATTGGAAACTTTTGAAGAAAAAAAAACATCCCCATAACATGGTGACCTCAGCTAATAAGACCACAACATATATTTAATGCCCTGAAAAGTTGCAAATTAAACTTACACTTGAAAACAAATACTACAACTATAACCTGATAATTAAACGCAGACCCGATTTGTTTGTGTTCATATTTCAAAGCACAGCAACACAAATACGTTATTCAGGTCCGATACAATCGTATTAAAGTGACCATACCCATGCTGACTGAATGGTGGGATTTAATCCCACATGACTTGCCTCATAACACATGTACTGTAAATGTGCCTGTTCTAGACCATTTGGTATTAAGTGTCTAGCCTCTTCTCAACAATGAACAGGCAGGGACAATAAGATTGCTGTATATGTGCCGGCTCTAGACCATGATCTTGAGCTAAAATCATTGGTGAAGTCCCAGATTACGATGCATATGTTGGGTGATTTGGTTGGCAAATATTTGAGGAGGTAGGTCACCATCACTGAGTTGTCAAACATTATGAAAATTATCCTTCCACAAAGGTGATCCTTCCAGAAATGAAATGCATTTACTGTAGACTTCATTTCAAGAAGGTATATATGAAAGGCGCTCTCATCCAGTCCCCTGTTGCCATAATCTGGACTATAATCTCCATTTGCAAGGGAATTCCTGGTGTAAACTAATGTTTGTCTTCCAGCATCTACAGGAACTCTCATCTTGGTTCAGATCATTTTATACACTTATTTTGACAGTACGTAAGCTACGTAGTTTTTACTGTGTCTTATTACTGTTGCATGCATGTACCTGATAGAGCGGACAGGTAATGTGACCAGAGACTGTGGACATGTGCTTGGGATGCTTTTGTAGGTTTATGATGACTAATAAACTGTATCGTGGTTTAAAAACTTGAAACAACATTTTGTTAAATGAACTGTTTCTAATCAAAAGTTGTGTTAACAAACGTGTTTCTCAAAAAAAAAATAATGCAACATTATCCACACTTAAAAAAAATAATGCAACATTATCCACACTTAAAAAAAATATTTAAAAAAATGCTACTGATCAGTCTCATAAACAGACATGTGGAAATGCATAACTTAATTGGAAACGGTAGTTTCTGTCACTGACAGCCACGTGCCTGTTCATATACATGTTTATCAATTTTGTATGCATTTACCATCAGCAAACTAAACTAAGCCATTCACGTGTAAATTTTGCAACCTTACTTGGTACCTAAAAACCAAAGGATTCTGCTTTAAAGCAGATGGATAGAGATTTTGAAGAGTGAAAGCAGATGGGTAGAGATCTGGACAAGTGAAAGCAGATGGATAAAGATCTGGAAGTGAGAAAGCAGATGGACAGAAATCTGAAAGTGAGAAAGCAGATGGACAGAAATCTGGAAGTGAGAAAGCAGATGGATAAAGATCTGGAAGTGAGAAAGCAGAAGGATAAAGATCTGGAAGTGAGAAAGCAGATGGACAGAAATCTGGAAGTGATAAAGCAGATGGATAAAGATCTAGAAGTGAGAAAGCAGATGGATTCAAATCTGGAAGTGAGAAAGCTGATGAATAGGGATCTGGAAGAATGAAAGCAGATGGGTAAAGATCTGGAAGTGAGAAGGCAGATGGATAGAGATCTGGATTAGCGAAAGCAGTTGGATAGAGATCTGGAAGTGAGAAAGCTGATGGATAGAGATCTGGAAGTGCGAAAGCATGTGGATAGAGACCTAGAAGTGAGAAAGCAGATGGATAGAGATCTGGAAGTGCGAAAGCATGTGGATAGAGACCTAGAAGTCAGAAAGCAGATGGATAGAGATCTGGAAGTGAGAAAGCAGATGGACAGAAATCTGGAAGAGAGAAAGCAGATGGATAAAGATCTGGAAGTGAGAAAGCAGATGGATAAAGATCTGGAAGTGAGAAAGCAGATGGATTCAAATCTGGAAGTGAGAAAGCAGATGGATAAAGATTTGGACATGAGAAAGCAGATGGATAGAGATCTGGAAGTGAGAAAGCTGATGAATAGAGATCTGGAAGAATGAAAGCAGATGGGTAAAGATCTGGAAGTGAGAAGGCAGATGGATAGAGATCTGGAAGTGAGAAAGCAGATGGATAGAGATCTAGAAGTGAGAAAGCGAGATGGATTGAAATCTGGAAGTGAGATAGCAGATGGATAAAGATCTGGACGTGAGAAAGCAGATGGATAGAGATCTAGAAGCGAGAAAGCAGATGGGTTGAAATCTGGAAGTGAGAAAGCAGATGAATAAGATCTGGAAGTGAGAAAGCAGATGGATAGAAATCTGAAAGAGTGAAAACAGATGGATAGAGATCTGGAAGTGAGAAAGTAGATGGAAAAGATCTAGAAGTCAGAAAGCAGATGGATAGAGATCTGGAAGTGAGAAAGCGAGATGGATTGAAATCTGGAAGTGAGATAGCAGATGGATAAAGATCTGGACATGAGAAAGCAGATGGATAGAGATCTGGACGTGAGAAAGCAGATGGATAGAGATCTAGAGGCGAGAAAGCAGATGGGTTGAAATCTGGAAGTGAGAAAGCAGATGAATAAGATCTGGAAGTGAGAAAGCAGATGGATAGAAATCTGAAAGAGTGAAAACAGATGGATAGAGATCTGGAAGTGAGAAAGTAGATGGAAAAGATCTAGAAGTCAGAAAGCAGATGGATAGAGATCTGGAAGTTAGAAAGCAGACGGATAGAAATCTGGAAGTAAAAAAGCAGATGGATAAAGATCTGGAAGTAAGAAAGTAGATGGATAAAGATCTGGAAGTGAGAAAGCAGATGGATAGAAATCTGGAAGTGAGAAGGCAGATGGATAGAGAACTGGACGTGAGAAAGCAGATGGATAGAGATCTAGAAGTGAGAAAGCAGATGGATAGAGATCTGGAAGTGCGAAAGCAGGTGGATAGAGACCTAGAAGTCAGAAAGCAGATGGATAGAGATCTGGAAGTGAGAAAGCAGATGGACAGAAATCTGAAAGTGAGAAAGCAGATGGATTCAAATCTGGAAGTGAGAAAGCAGATGGACTGAAATCTGAAAGTGAGAAAGCAGATGGATAAAGATCTGGAAGTGATAAAGCAGATGGATAGAGATCTAGAAGTGAGAAAGCAGATGGATTGAAATCTGGAAGTGAGATAGCAGATGGATAAAGATCTGGACATGAGAAAGCAGATGGATAGAGATCTTGAAGTGAGAAAGCAGATAGATAGAGATCTAGAAGCGAGAAAGCAGATGGGTTGAAATCTGGAAGTGAGAAAGCAGATGAATAAGATCTGGAAGTGAGAAAGCAGATGGATTGAAATCTGAAAGAGTGAAAACAGATGGATAGAGATCTGGAAGCGAGAAAGCATATGGAAAAGATCTGGAAGTGAGAAAGCAGATGGATAGAGATCTGGAAGTGAGAAAGCAGAAATCTGGAAGTAAGAAAGCAGATGGATAAAGATCAGGAAGTGAGAAAGCAGATGGATAAAGATCTGGAAGTGAGAAGGCAGATGGATAGAGAGCTGGAAGTGAGAAAGCAGATGAATAGAGATCTGGATAAGTGAAAGCAGATGGATAGATATATGGAAGTATGCATCAATCAAGTGTATACTTCACATAAAATGCATCTCTTCTGACTGAAAACCTGAAATAAAACTCTGGAGTTTGGCTTGCAAACCCTCTCCACTGCCCACATGGTCAGTGAAGAAAGTTTCTCCTTTTTGGAAACAAATTCTACATTCTCTGGATTGAAAAGAAACTGATATGGAAGAGGAAAATGAAAGATAACAGCCAGGATATAGAAAATCTACAGCCCATCAGAAACAATTTCAACTGCCCAACTGTTCTCTGACAAAGATTGATCCAAACCTGCAGAAAAAGAATTCTTTGTGCTGTTGGTGATTTGTCAGGTTGACAAGTCAATGGCGACTATTGGGAGAATTGGGAAAGAGAAACTTAGCTTCTATCCCCACAGTCATATTTAAAACTAAAGGGCATGCTGCTATCTAAAGTTGGACTGCAATCAAGACTGCTGCTGACGAATGGGATTCAGCCTTTTCTATTCTTGCCTATGATCATCTCTCTATTGTGGCTGACTGATGTAGCTAAAATACTGGACAAGTTGGTGTAGAAAACTCAAAGCATCTTGTGCTGCCTGCTTCTGCCCCTGAACAGCAATGATGTACCTACCACAAGGCAGTGATCACAAAGCCAATGAATGTAAATGTTTAATGTAAATTTAATGTAAATTGCAATACAAGCATCACACTCCCATGTATGCTCATTTTCCAATTTTTCAGCAAGGTAAGATTGCAAATGATGCCAGATCAAGCATAGATGATGTACCCATAATATTTTGCATTAAAAAAACCTAATTAATTGAACTATGTCATTGACACAACCACAGTCACAATGCTCTTATCCAAACTTAGCACATCACCATTGTATGAATCAAAGTGTGTCTGTTACCAAGTGGGTGGAGAATTATGCTGGCACCCAACACCCTAAAATGAACACATTTTAATTCCTTGGATTTTGGATTCTGTCCTTTAGATGTTTAGAGATTTATTTAACCTTTAATGAATGAGGAAGCAGACATCATGCTGATGCCACTGGCCTCTTGTTACTATTTGAAACAAATAGTCTGACGGACAGCTGGACTGGCTCGTCATTAACTGGATTGGCACAAAATGGGTTATAAAACATGCAAGTGTGGACTTACAGAATTAAGGCCATACTCAGACATGCAGGGTACTTGTGCCCACTAGTCTGCCAACAATTGTCTGTTTTGGAGAAATGTCACGAATATTTGAATATCATCTCTCCAGGAGCCACCAACTGCAATAGTGTCTCTTGAACTATCCCATTTCAAATTGAGCAGTGCAAGTCATTGCAAAATGGTCATCTTTAGGAACTAACTATTATTGGTTTTCTTTATCACAAATGGGGGAGAGGCCACTGTAGTATTCAGAGCAAACAGTGCACAGTTTAGATGTAGAACACTCTGTACAAGAAAGTCATGTCTCACTGACCATTTGATTCTGGTACTTTTATTGTTCTGTTGTCAGTGTGCAACTGAAATGACTTGAAACAAAAACAATGGAAATAGCAACACATAAGTGTTCTCAATAAAAATAACAGACTTTTTAATAAACAAATAAAATAGTTCAAGCAGTCCATAAACTGAGAAAAACTAAAAAATAAAATAAAAATAAAATTGCCAATATATAGCAAATACCTTAATAAAGCTTCAAGATGGATGGTAAGAAAACAAACTAACTTCTGATGGATAAAATGTGGCAATGTGCTGCAGTGATAATAGTTTAGCTGCAGAACTTTAACTAGTAGACATCTGTACATGGGTGACCATTTATAAGTGGTAAGGGGAGGTAATTAGTGATTTCTTGCTTCTGTCTTCATGAAATACAGAGTTTCTCTTTCCATGATTAGCAACCCCAGTCATTTTTGGGGTATTGAAATAACTGCAAACACTTACTTTCTTCATATAGATCTGTTTAGCAGCATTCCAAAACAGTCTATTGTTTTAAAATATCTCTATTGGAAAAAAGTTATGTCATAACTTTTAAGTTGCAAAATATTCACAAATTTCTAGAACTTTTGTCTTATGTAAATGTATTCTGATTATGTGGCAGTCGCGGAACCGAAGTAAAATTTGATTTCTATAAAAATGTTATAACTTTCTTATTTGTTGAGATATTATTATCAAATTTTAAATTATGATTGCATTTTTTCAGCTGAATGCATTACTCTCGTTAAATATGTTGTCTGAATATGTTGTCTGAATTCAATATTTTCATTTACAACTGATAATAATATAAATATTTCACAACTTTTATGACAATTAACTTGACACAAATATATCACATTAGCAAGAGTACATATGTAAGTAAAACAACTTCGAAGCCAACAAAAATGCAATGTTTATTCATAATTGTAATTGAAACAATGTTGCAAGACCTAATTTAAAACATGCTGTGATGTTAACCAATATCACTAATTCCTTGTATAGAAGAAGAAAAAAAATTAAGAATTGACAATAAAATGTAATGTAAATAGTTTCCTTTGTAACTGCTTCATCACAAAACACTGTTCAGTTTTTTTGTGGTCAAATATGGGCTGAATGTGGCACTCATTAGCTCCTTTAAATTTCAATTTTTTTCATGGTCAAATATGGGCTGAATGTGGCACTCATTAGCTCCTTTACATTTCAATTTTTTCATGGTCAAATATGGGCTGAATGTGGCACTCATTAGCTCCTTTAAATTTCAATTTTTTTCATGGTCAAATATGGGCTGAATGTGGCACTCATTAGCTCTAGAGTTTTAAACCCAGAAACTTTCTTTATGGCAGCAAGTTTTTTTTTCTGTTCACAAACTCGAGTAACTTTTGTGTTAAGAGATTTCACATTCACACATTCAAAGTTGGAGTTCAGCTTTGAAATAATATTGAACAAGGCATATAAGTTTTTGCCACAGTGTTCAAGGTATGAATTTATTGTAAGTACATTTGTTAGTTCCTGAATAGGATTCAAGTTAGTTTCATCTTCTAAGTCCTGTGATGTTATATTTAGCTCCTTGCAGAATAGACCAGGGAATGCAGCCATCTTTCACTTAGAATGTTCCAATATCATATACATGTACATGCAAAATAAATTAACACTTTCAGACTTTGTATTTATTTTCTATTTTGAAAACATAATTGATCCTATCAAACATTATCAATGCATTTTGAATTTAAGATCCCATATGAAGTGTGCGTGTAATTAATTTGCTACATTTGTCAAAGCATTATATAAAAAAAATATTTAAAAAATAAATCATACCGAAACAGCATTTGTCTGATAGTGATGCGTTTTTATTCTCATAATGTGATCAAACAGTGTCCCATAACAAAATTTAAACAAATGCATAATAAGTAACAGGTCAAACATATTTTAAAACCGATTAAAGTTTGTCAGTTGAGATATTTACAGCATCAAACTTCAGCCTATTTATAGCAGACGAAAATTTACGCTTTGCGTGTTCATTTTGCGACTGTACAGTATACTGTCTAAACCGTACAACATACATTAATACGATAAAACTATAAAAATATCATCTTATCATGTTTTTCTGGCACACCAGTTTGTACGTAATTAATAATAAGCTTAGTTTTGGAACAAAGGTTGTCGAAAAGGTGACTTCGTCATCAGCTATTAGAAAATTCAAATATGGCGGATAATGTTGACACGGGGAGATTCAAATATTTTACAAATTCGATGCTCATTGTGGGTGGTTTAAAAACGTTTCCGATATATAAATTGGGTATCAATATAAAGCTTGGAATATGCCGATTTTGATGATATATGGTGCGCTTATTTAAATAGTCAAACTTATGGTCAAATCCGCGTAAAGTTTGAGGGATTATTTCTTTGCGTAGGAATATGATAGGAACATGCTACAACCACTGAACGAATTGTTTACATCTCTGATTGGATTGAAAATTTCATGAATATTCATGAAGTTTTAATAACCCGCATTTTGTTACAAAGAAGAGTAGGGTCACGCGATCGAGGCATGATATACGCTTTTTCAAATGACGTGTGAAATCGTTAATTTCCCATGATTATGGACTAATAATTCCATTAATATAGCATCAAATATAAAAAGAAAACATGCCCAATATAGATAGTTTTATTAGCTTTTACAATATATAAAATGTGTTACAATCAAATCACATGTATTGATGCTGCAATGAAAGTTCTACACTTGGTTAGGGCTGTCAAAAACCATGGAAAACTTACCCGGGTACCCGCTGTGCCGTTTAACAGGTACCCGAGTACTCGTTAGAGCATGGAAGACATGTCCAACCCTTGAGGAACAAATTGTTTTCCCACTAAATTACGCATTATGCTTTTTTGGTATATCCAACTTCCAAAAATCTCGTTTATATTAACATTTCATTAATCCTACAGACCGTATTTTAGAAAAGACCGCTTTACGTAACTACAATATACGAGTACATGTACTCTTGTCCGTGGACTTGTACTTTCCAACAGTAACATGTTCTATTTAAAGCAAACCTTGTTCTACTTTCCCCATGAATTATATTTATAGCATCTGTTTGGATTAGTGAGGAGAGAACAGACTATATATATATATATATATATATATACATATATACAGTGGGGCCTTGACTTACGAGTTTAATTCGTTCCGTGACGGAGCTCGTAACTCAAATTACTCGTATGTCAAATCCATTTTCCCCATAGAAATGAATAGAAATGGAATTAATCCGTTCCGGACCTCCAAAAAACACCGCAATATCGATAATTCTGAAGCATATCCTGATGTTATAGAGGTCTTTCCAGAACTCTTTAAGGTTGCGGTTTGTGCTCTCCGTCACCTCAAATCCGTGTCGGAACAGGTGCTTGGTAAAGAGTTTCTTGAAATTAGAAATCAACTGCTGGTCCATGGGCTGCAGGATAGGGGTGATGATGGGTGGAAGGTAGAGAACCTGCAGCAAATCAGCGTAAATAGCTTGTGCCTCCTCGCAGATTATAGCCTTCGTCATGGTATCTCCGGCGAGCTGCTTCTCCGTCAACCCACCATCAGCAGCTTCTCCATATTTTAATGGTGAGACGTCCGCTATTTATTAATTATTTTAACGCCCTTGGCTAGCGTGATTGCCTGTATTGACTCCTTCAGCTTCAGTATGGTGCAGATCGTGGAAGTGCTACGCTCGTACTGCTTCGTCAAGTCGACTACACGCACACCTTGGTCATATTTTTCCATAAATTCTTTCTTTAATTCAATGAATATCATCTGCTTCCTTGCAAAATAACCGCAAGCACAAATGCGAGCACAACACTAATGCTTCCACTGCGAGCTGACCGCTTAAAGTGAACGAGTGAGACACGGGATGATTGGCGGATGTTCATGCGTTCACTGTGACGTTCGCTGCGCCAACTAGCGGGGGGGGGGGGGGGGGGGGGGGGTATCTGAAGCTGGCTCGTAACCCGAAATTTAGCTCGCAACTCAAAGCAAAAAATCGGCCGAAAGACGACTCGTATCTAAAAAAACTCGTTAGTTGGGACACTCGTAAGTCAAGGCCCCACTGTGTGTGTGTATATATATATATATATATATATATATATATATATATATATATATATATATATATATATATATGGCTACTATATAATATGTCCAACAACTTTTGGAAATTTGCTTATTGTTGATTCCACATGACTGTATGACCTAGGTTGCGAGATTTGTGTAGTCATATGACTAGAAATTCAAATAGCAAGATCCGGAATAAATTTCAGCAATGATGTACTTTCGTCTCATCTGTCAGCAGATTAAAGGCATAACAAATGTTATGCTCATGATTTTTGAGAAAATCAATCATATTCCTATCGATTTCATGCTGGTATATCTCGATGAAAGATCGTTCAAGTTTGCTGGGCCGGCATGTAAGCTGCTACTCATGCCGACATCAAATGGTGTCGGCGAATTCGAACTTTTTGATAGGAAATGCGCTCTGACCCTACACCCCAACAAGAATGTCCAAATATCAAATATGGGGTGGCAAGGGTCAGAGGAAACTCGGACTACTCAGACCAGTGTGCTGATGATATATGATATTTTGATAGTGTTGTGGACAATTTTTTTTTGTGAATGGGTACTCGTCATTTATTTTCAATACCCGGGTCTTTCGCTACAGTCAGGTACCCGAGTACCCGGGTACCCGTTGACAGCCCTACATTTGGTCAACAGTTTCATCAGATTTCCAGGTAAACTGGCATCTTGACCGTGTTAGCCTGGGGTTCCTACCATGATTGCTTATTTCAAGAGACTGCAGGTTTTATTTTCCTAACATTGTCTCAATTTGGAGAAGGTATCTGATGGAGAGAGAACATTCTATTAATACATTGTTTTTCTGATAATACTTTCCCAAACACAATAATGTTGGAAATAAGGTTTGTTATCTCTTAAAACAGGCACACTATGAATTACCAGGTTAGATGAGCAATACAATGTGATCAGGTAAGTTTGCTCAGAGAAATATAATTTTCTAAAATCTTAACTTTCTCCATCAGATATATTTTCCAATCACATTAACAATAGGAGAATAGGTATGAGAAGGAGGAAAATATCTGTGTATCCAACTTCTACCATTGGCAACCTTCGAGAAATAATGTCTGATTACATATGAAGCCAAAATGCTCTAATGTTATGAAGACACTACAACTGACAGTACTGCAGCACAGGAAAACAACATTTACATAGGAGAACATGGGAGTTTTTCATACTTAGCAAACAAACTATGGATAATCCAGATAAAGCCCTAAATCCATTAGAGAGGAGGTTGAATGGACCTCATATTGTGTGGTAGTCATCCTGGGATACGCCCACTCAACACATCAGATTCAAGTCTCATCTGTCATCCTATATCTCAAATATAACAACTTGTCAGGATTTAATCTACATGCAAACCTGCAGCTTCTTTTATATCTTAGATATAAAAAATTCAGACTTGATGAGACCGCTGTAATCTCATAAGTGGAAATCCTTGTGAGAATTATTTGATCCTGTTATAATTCTAAATTCACCAAGCATATCTTCCACTTCAGCCATGGCAAATGGGAATAGTTTTATCCTTGCAAATGATTAATATTTCATAGTTTCCAAGATAACATAAAAGAGACCAAACAAAATAATTCATGCCTTTTATGAACACCCTGTATTTTTGGACTATGGTGTCTATATAGGCCATAGTCTCTGCTGATAAGTCAACCAAAGTGATAATGCAAGAATGATTCACCAAGTCAAATAATTGCTAGCAATGTTAGGTCTAACACTGAAAATGTTGCCACAATTTTATGCACAACTGTTGAGGTGGCATATTCTCATCCACATAAAACAGCAGGGACATCATATTCACTACTGCAATGTTTTTATCTAATGTTGCAAACTCAGTGATAAATGTCTTCAATTGTGTTTGATACCAGCATGCCTGAAACACTACTGGTAGCAAGCATTCAGAAAAGAAAGTTTTAGAATTGCCTAGATAACAGATCTCATTTGACAGATGGCCTAACATTTCTCTATCTTTGCTGAATGCAACAACAGCCAGAAGGATATTAGACTAGCCTTCACCTAACAGGATGATCCTCAATTTTCGTTGCTGAGGATTCAAAAGTCAGCCACACACACTATATATTCCTAATGCTTTCTCTTTTCTGTACGGTATACAGATGATAGCCATCACTTAGCAATGCTTTCTCTTTTCTGTATGGTATAGAGATGGAAAAGATGAATTTTTCAACCTTTCAGGCGGGATGGATTTGGGGGGGGAGAGGGGCAGCAGAATTTATTTTCCTAACATTAATGTAACCAGGGAATGTAAAAGAAGAAAATACATCTTGGCCGGTGCTTAAATTTCTGGATTGGTCTTAAGTGGTCCCACTATTTGCACATAACGATCTGCTGCTCTAATGTATAATAATATAATAATAATATAATCAACAAATCTTGCAAAGTCACATTAGAAAGAAAAGGTATATTATTGTAATCTACTTCTATCCACAGTTAGAGATATCCCTCCCAGTAAATTTACTCAACATGTCTCATTAAAATGCAACAGTATCAGAAAACTACACTAAACATAAAACTATAATGGAATCACCTAATCATGAAAGATGATTGCTGTGACCATCTTTTAACTGTGATGAGCAGTTCCCTCCATAATATGGACAATCATCAAGCTTCATTCTGTACATACAACAGAGTCACATAAACTGCTAAATGCAAAAACCTAAGAGAGACATCTTATCCAAAATTGTTTGGCCTATGCTTAATACGGGACAGAAAATAGCATCCAGCACACACACCCACACAAATAAGAATTCACAGTATGGCACATCAACTCAAGAGCATTTAATACAAAGCACTGCAAGTTTATGACACTCTTATTTATACATACATTAATTCCAAAATGTTCTGTAACTCCTCTCCCATTGGCTCCAAGAACACCAAAGGAAAAGCTCTCTTCCACAATTACCCTGAGCTTGTATTTCCATTTCAACTCGACCTGAATAAAAATAATGAAAATGTTGCTACCTTATATTTATTTATTCTTAATGAGCAAGTATAAAGTCAAGGAGAGTAAACCCTTCAAAAACTCAAAGACTATTTACTGAGAATCGCCAATTTTTAATTTCTACCTGTTGAAGGCTATTCATATTATCTTCTATTTATCATTATTTTGCAAGGCATCTAATTCAGTTTCTTATATATTTCCTTCATATTTCTAAATTCTTAATGAAATCATACAGATACAACAATACTAAATAATTTATATTTGGCATTTAGAATATTTAAAAAAGTAGCAAAGTTACATTGTATTTTCTGCAAAGGAATGAAATTATTGGAATTTTCAATGCAAGTGACCTTTCTGAAACTGATGAACCAAGATACTTGCTTTGCCATCGTACATAAAATCCAAGACGCTGAAACTAATGTAAACTTTATTTTCTGTATAGGCTTAAACTCATTACCTTGTACAAGTACAAAGTACACTCCCAACAAAGCCTGCCTGCCTTCTAGCGGCTGTTTGCTGGCTAAATCCCTGAGCATCATAATGACTATCTGAGTGAGAGCTAAATGAGTTGGTACATTTTATTTTCTTAACCATTTTTCAAACATTCAAACTATGTAATTTAATTAGAAATAAAATTTTAACAATCAAAGTTTATTCTGAAATTTGCATTATCTAAAAATGATATGTACTCAATGAAAAGCCTTCAAATCTACAAGTAGGTGACTACATTGGATCAGGCTTCACACTACTTTGTTTTTCTACAGATGTGTTCGTTTCAGCATCCAATGACTGGAATATTTATTCAGTGAAAACTTTTCAAATGAAATTTCTATTGCATTTTCATTAAAGTCAAATGTTAGCCCTGAATCATCCCTATGAACTGGCCCCACCATGTGATCCAATCAGACAAGATAGTCATGTGATTTATCCTCAGATTCCGACAAATCTGAAATGTCAGGAAACGAAATAAGCCTTACCAATGTCTGATATTTTGTCTTGAATTTGATAATTAAGGTCAAGGTCATTTACTATGTCATTACTTTCAAATCCTTCAAAACTTTAGTTGGAATTATCTGAATAAATTAATGTTGCTGTTTTGTTTCACTTTCACCACTGACCTCATTTTCAGTGGATATTCCTGCTTACAGGCTGTACAAATACTAATAGAACACTTTCATCAATTTTATGTAAGGGCTATTTTCATTGGCTAAATATTAATAAAAGGAAAGATTTTTGCAATTTCATCTAGTCAAAAGATTTAATATGAATCATTTTTATATATCTCTGGGTTAGACCATTATGATGGCCTAATGGTAGAGCATCCGCCTTGGATATGGGAGGTCATTGATTCGCACCCCAGCTGAGTCATACCAAAAGACATTTAAAAATGGTACTAACAGCTGCCTCACTGGGTGCTCAGCCTTAAGAATTTAGTGTAAGGACTGATTGGCTTGGTGTAAGGACAATGTGACAGGGTGTGACATTATGCTACATGTCTGCGGCATGATGCCCCAGTGCTAGACATCACTATAAATGACTGAAAAATTGTTAAAGCTACATTAAAAATCTAAATCACACTCACTCTGGGGTTTATCAACCCTTGGCCAGAAATGCATGTACGAGTCAAGAGGGACAGAGAGAGTATTTTTTTGCAATAAATGTTTTTCTGGGGATACAAGACTACTTTTAGCATCACATATTTACATTAGCAGAGGGTGAAGAGTGAATGCAAGTAACTTCTTTACATTTCAGCAAATCTCCAGAAAAAATTGAGGAGAAATATTAACTATTTTCTTATGCACTATGAAAGGATAGAATAACAGCTGACTGACTGAATTAGTTTTGTGATACCTGAAAGAATGGCCTTGACATCATTATTGAGATTGCATCATTAATAAAACTATTTGTTTTTTAAAATCAAAGCAATAATTCAGGTTAACTGAAAATTGTCTCTTCAATTAAACCAAAATCATTGTTATTTATTATTTGTCCTCGAAAATGTTCAGCCTTAAGTTCTCTACTTAAAATCATTCTTAAATTGATTTTTGTGGCAAAGCAATTTATCAATTTTATTCTGCTTTCATTTCACATAATAGCTCATTAATATAATGTTTATCCTAGTAAACTGCTATCACTCCTGTAATATGATGTCACTGAAAAGATATCAAACGTACCAACTTTGGAAGGGGACAGATATCTCCATGTTTATTATACAGACCCTCAACTACAAGAAATCTCCTTGTGGCTTTTGCCTTCTTAGGATTCTGTAAACAGAAATGGATAAATAAGAATGCATATGAATATGAAATAATTGCAATCGAAGTAGCTGGTAGAAGAAAGTAATGTTTCGATTGGTTAGAATGTTACCACGTGATCAAAATGAATTGCGTTCATTTCGATATGAACTGTTAGGAGAACTACTTTTCTAAAACTACCCACGTCTATAAATAGAGTCACGTGTACAGCAGAAGATAAACATTGCTAGTGAAGACAGACATGAACTAAACATTAAAGGAAAAGAACCATTTTTACAATTTTTTAAACAATAATTGAATAAATTTAGTTTGAAAGATTAAAGCAAAATATATTTCTCATCTTTATGAATAAAATCATTCATTGTTTGATGAAATTTGTGAAGAAAAGTATGGATAAAAAATGTTTAAAGTGCGCTAGGCCAAGGTCACCAGTATTGTGGCTATCCAAAATTGAAACTAAAATGTCAGAATTTGGAGATTTTTCGATAACTTTGCCTTATTAAATACATTTCATGCATGATGATGTTGAAAATTTTGATCCATCGATATTTGACAAGCCTTTCTATAGCCAAACTTCATACACCTACATGTATTAGTACAGCCTGTTTTTAACACAAAAACAGGTCTTGAAGCACAAAATCAGATTACTCACTTGTCAAAACAGTGTTGAATATGCCAAATCACATTAGGTCAATCTAAAATAAGCAAACATCCTTATAGCTATGACATCGTGACTTTAAATATTGAGCTTCAACTTTAAATACACGTGTTCATTATAATAAAATATTCAAAATATTCAAATTCCTTCCGTGGGTTCCACTGGATGACGGACTTACAAGCAGGACAATCCCAAGAGCTATAAATAGCTACGTAACAGAAACCCGAGAAAAGTATTACTACGCACAATTATGATTATTTTTTTAGGATGAAAAAAGAAAATAACATAACAATACATTGCAATTTCAATTATAAGAGTTTAACGTTTTATCTGCGTTCATCGTGGCATAAACTGTCAGTTGCCGACTCACACCGCTTACATAACGCCCTTCGGGCGTTATTTTCTGTGTGAGTCGGCAACTGACAGTTTATACCACGATGAACGCAGAAAAAACAACGTTAAACTCTTAAATATCTCTCATTTTGTACACCACTATATGTGGGTCTTTTATTTGTTTTAAAATTTCTTTTATCAACAAATGTTTATCTTAATTTTAGAAAAACATTAATTCCTTTTTCAATCCATCTCAACCATTCAATCAATCAGAATAAAAAATATATGAAACAAATCAATAAATCAATTAATTTACTAATTCATCAAAGATTTAATTAAACATTATGTCCTGCCAATGCGGTGTTACATTATTATAACATAATTATTGATTATGATTAGATAAAAAAAACATCACTTTGTTCCGCTACCTGCTATAATGCAGGCAAAACAGTTAGTGCAATATTTTTTTTGGTTTTTTACAGATAAATGAATGCAACTAACAAGTGTTACTCCAGACATGAAAATATATTGGAAATTGACAAATGCAGACATAGTAGTCAGATCCTTTTCAAGTAAGACCTCCAGTCAAGTTTCATTATATATAGACCAGTGATAATAAATGGATAACTGAATTTAAATATAAAGTCAACTTAGGTTGACAGCAACTAAAGACATAAATAAATAAACAAACAGGACTGTATGTTCCATTTGGATCATAATCTAATAAGGATAATTACTGACCTTTTGATCCTCTGCCTGTTGTTCTAGTAACAGCCTCTCCAAGTCTTCCATATCATTGTGTTTGAAATATTTTATTAAACTACGTGAGGCTACCAACCCTTTCTGGATGGCAAAACAAACACCTTCATCACTGAAATAAAATTAAAACTAGAATGAATATATCAGTTACCATGCCCTGCAAATTAGTCAGCATTTTATTCATTTTCTTACCACACAAATTAGTAAGCATATGAGACCATTAAGTTCTTGTTATGTTACTTATATTTGATATAAGTCATTTATATTTATATTTATTGTTTGTTTGTAAAATTTAAATTTGGCATTTTTAGTTTTAAGATTCGTTCATTGGAGGGGGGGGGGGGGTGTGACTGCACTTTACAGAATAAACACCAGGTGTTGACCTCATTTCTAACCTGGCTTCAGAGTTGTAAACAAGCTTTTAAAATGATTGGTTGGTTCCAAGGACATTATGGAGCTTTATATAAATATCTTTCTATTTTTAGTTGGGTCATACGGTGGGGTACGTGAGTTTTTGAACGTAAATTTGCTCTAAGAGTTTCTAGAAGTTCATGTGACCCCTTTCTTATTTACGTAAAAACAGCTATATAAATTATGTTTTGGAGCGAGCTATTAAGTAGAAATTGAGCTGTTAGAATATTAACTTGTGTCGTTTTAAGTTACCTTGTATTGAAAATTATTTCAATTCGTTTAAATTCAAGAGGATTTATTTTGTTATTTATCTGGAAAAGAATTGTGCTCATAGAATTTTATTAACAAGAACTGACTTCATCAAGTGACATCGTCTTCCATATTGGATACTTCGCTGGGATTCGAACTTAGAATTATTTGGACATTTTATTACCAGGACTTTTGCAATTTCTCTAGTGGATAATATTTTGAATTATTTTTGGATTAATTTTGGAATTGATTCTTAAAACTGTAAGTTTGTTTTTCTTTTCTGGAAAATATTTGTACTCAATAAATTGTTTATTAAGCTTTTACAAGCTTGTTATTTTCACTCTTTCTATGTTACTGTTTATTCGAGCCTAAGCACATAACATAGAAATTGGGATTTCGTCCGAGATTGGGATCAATTGGAATTTGGCTAGAATTTTTTTTCAGAAAACTTGTTTTACATTTGAATTCCCCTAGTTTTTTTTGAATTTTTTAAAAATCTTTAGTGAGATTGACAGGTTTGTATTATAATGACATATAAAGTAGAAATATTTCTTTCTAATCCTACTCAGGAGCAATTAGATCTTTTCAAAAAAGATGAGTTGATTCAACTTGCCAGAAAATATGAGCTTTTTGAAGTCAAGGCTTCTTTAACAAAACAAGATATCAAAAAGATTTTGGTCCAATATTTGGTAGAAAAGAATGTTTTGGAAAAAAGTGCTTTGATTTCGTTCAGTAAGTCTGCATCAGACTCTTGACATAAAAATAAAGAAATTAGAATTAAAATTCAAGATGGAATTAGAGTTGAAGAAGCTGGAATTTCAAGAAAGGGAGAAAGAAAGACAATTACAATATGAAAAAGAGGAGAGAGAGAGAGACAGGAAAGGGAGAAAGAAAGACAATTATAATATGACAAAGAGAGGGAAGAAAGGGAATATCAATATAAAATGAAAGAAATAGAGCTGGCAAGTGAAAAACACCTTCAAGGTTTCATACTTCAAATCCAAATTTAAGTTTTGATTTAGCAAGGAATATTAGATTAGTGCCCCTTTTCAGAGAAAAAGAAGTAGACAAATACTTCATTCATTTTCAGAAAGTTGCAGAAAATTTAAAGTGGCCAAGGGAGCATTGGACTTGGTTACTACAATGTGTACTCACTGGTAAGGCTAGTGAGATTTACACTTCACTGTCAGTTCACCAAAGTGGTGACTATGATGTGGTTAAAGAATGCATTCTAAGGGGTTATGAGTTAGTCCCTGAAACTTATCGACAAAAATTCTGAAATTACAGAAAAGAAGCTGGACAAACTCATGTCGAATTTGCTAGAGAAAAAGAGCAGTTGTTTGATAGATGGTGCTTAGCCAAGAAAGTTGAACAAGATTATCAAAATCTCAAGCAAATGATATTAATTGAAGAGTTCAAAAACTGTGTCCATAGTGACGTTAAAACTTATCTCGATGAGCATAGGATTGAAACCTTGGAGAAGGCTGCTCGAGCTGCTGACGAATATTCTTTGACACATAAAGTTAATTTTGTTAACAAGACTTCTACTCAACAGTCTTCTGGCAGAAAAGTATTTCAGCTTTATACCAGCCCTTTTAAAACTCAAACTAGCAAAACTTCAGAGAAGCTTGATTCTAGATCCTTGTCTCTTCCGACGTGTACTTTTTGCAAGAAAAAAAGGACACGTTATTTCTGATTGCTACAAATTGAAAAATAGGCATCAGAATCAAGACAGACCTGTCCCAAATGCTCTTATTTCTAAGAGGTCAGGGTCATGTATTGAAAACAATACATTTGTTGGGTATAAAAAAATCTCAGTCTGATTTTATTATGGAGAATTATGAACCATTCATATCGAAGGGTTCTACATCACTTTTGGGTGATTCAGCCAATCCCACTCCTATTAAAATTTTAAGGGACACAGGAGCTTCTCAGAGTCTTTTATTGTCAGGTACTTTGCCTTTTTCTGAGAATTCTTCTAATGAAAGTGTTCTTATTCAGGGAGTAGAGTGCGGCTTTGTTAATGTTCCTCTCCATTGTGTAAATTTGTCATCAGACTTAGTAACAGAACCCGTGACAGCTGGAACAGTCTCAGTTTTACCCATTGATGGCATTCATTTATTGCTTGGCAACAACTTAGCTAGAGACAAGGTTGTGGTTAATCCACTTGTAACTGACAAGCCTGATTTAGATCAGAAAGTTGATCCAATTGAAAAAAAAATTCCCTGATATATTTCAAGCTTGTGCAGTTACCAGAGCTATGGCAAAAAAAGCTCTTGAGAATGATGTTGATGAAAGTAGTATTCCTTTAGCTGACACGTGTATAGGTCAGGCTTTTGATGAGGTCACTTTTACTCCTTGTTTGGATCAATCAGAAGATATTGATCCTCTTTTAACAACTCATTCTCTTTATTCTAATCAGGGTGATAAACGACAGTCACTTGTCGTCAAACAGGGAAAAGATCCTGAGATCTCCTGTTTGTTTCAAAGGGCCATAAGTGAGACTGAAGCCACTAAAGTTCCTGTCTGTCATTTCATTAAAAATGGAATTCTTTGAGAAAATGGAGACCTGCCGAGGTTACCTACTGGTGATGAGTGGTCGGTGAACTATCAAATAGTACTTCCAAAACCTTACAGACAGGAAATACTTAATCTGACCCATGAAATTCCTTTGACTGGTCATTTAGGGATTAATAAAACTTATCACAAGATCTTGACTCACTTCTATTGGCCAAATATCAAAAGTGATGTTGCCAAATACTGTAGATCTTGTCATACTTGTCAAATGGTAGGAAAACCCAATCAGAAGATACCTAAGGCTCATCTACAACCTATTCCTGCCTTTAACGAACCATTTAGTAGAATTATGGTAGATTGTGTAGGTCCCTTACCCAAGACCAAGTCTGGTAACAAATACCTGTTGACCATTATGTGTGCATCAACAAGCTTTCCAGAGGCAATTCCGTTAAGGAATATAAAATCTAAAACAATAGTAAAAGCTTTGATAAAGTTTTTTACTCAGTATGTTTGGAATTTTCCAACAAGTTATGTATGAATTGGGCATTCAGCAATTCATATCATCTGCTTATCACCCTGAGAGCCAAGGGGCATTAGAAATATTCCATCAGACTTTGAAAAATATGATCCGATCATATTATTTTGATACGAATAAAGATTGGGATGAAGGCATTCATTTAATATTGTTTGCTGTTAGAGAATCAGTTCAAGAATCTTTAGGCTTCAGTCCCTTTGAACTGGTTTTTGGACACACTGTGCATGGACCATTGAAGTTATTGAAAGAGAAACTTCTCTCTAATGAAGATACTGAGATCAATCTTCTTGATTATGTTTCCGATTTTAGATACAACTTGTCAAAAGCTTGTGAGGTCGCAAGAGCAAATCTGCACTCTGCTCAATCTAAAATGAAATCAAGATATGATAAAAAAAAATCGAAGGAAAGGAATTTTCAGCCTGGTTATAGAGTCCTGGCTCTCTTACCAATGCCACAAAATCCTCTTCAGGCCAAATCTTATGGTCCCTACACTGTTAACAGGAAAATTAATGACTTAAATTACATCATAAATACTTCTGGGAGGCGCAAACAAAAACAACTCTGCCATATAAACATGTTAAGAGAGTATGTTGAAAGAGATAGCCATGTTAAACCTGTAATTAATTTAGTTGTACCTGTCCCACTCAGTGAAGGAATATCATCAGATTCTATTGATATTGAAATGACGAATCTTTGTAATTCAGAAATTATGAAAGATCTAGACCAGAAACTTTCACATTTGCAAGTGCAAGAAAGAAATGACCAGAAACAGGTATTATTTGAATATAAGCACTTATTTCCAGATGTTCCTACAAGGACAAAGTAAATTCCAAACCTGTCAAACAACATCCATACAGGGTGAATCCACTCAAACATGAATACTTGAAAAAGGATATTCAATATTTGCTGGAGAATGATTTTATCGAGCCCAGTAAAAGTGATTGGAGTTCACCATACATACTTGTTCCAAAACCAGATAAAACTTTCCGTATGTGCACTGATTATAGGAAGGTGAACAGTGTGATAAAAACAGATTCAATCCCATTACCATGAATTGACGATTGTTACGAAATACCCGATATGGCATAGAGGGTACACCATACTCCTCTAAGTGAGTTGTCCTGAACAGCGAGTCGAACGTACCGCACGTATAATGAAGGTTTCGCGCGAATCACTTTTTACATGTACAGCATACTATTATATAGGTATAGTGCAGGGTCATTTGAAGACGCAGTGGACATTAGAGCAGACCTCTAAACGTTTCATTTGTCGGGAATTAGAGCCAAAAAGTTGTGTGAGTCAAATGCGTTCTTTTTGGTTAATGTCTCAGTTAAATGTTCAGTTTCGTAATAGCACGCTCGTTTTATTATGTATTGCGTTAATTCATTTTATTATTTGGAAAACTGTCCATTTTTATATTCAGCTCGCCGGTCAACGAGTGAATAGATGAGTATTCCAGTCCAATGTTAAGCGGTGGACGGGCAAACATGAACAACTGTTGCACCGGAAGGAAGTGCAGTGTTAACGTCCGTAGTTTTGGTTTATTGACTATTTTATGCAAGACACGAATAGCGTGTTTATAGTCAATTGAACCCTATGTTTTGATTTATTGACTATTTTGTGTGAGACACGAATAGCGTGTTTAGTCAATTGAATGCTATGTTTTGTTTTATTGACTATTTTGTGTGTGACACGAATAGCGTGTTTATAGTCAATTGAACCCTATGTTTTGATTTATTGACTATTTTGTGTTAGATACGAATATCGTGTCTATAGTCAATGTAATGCTACGTTTTGTATATTGGATATTTAGTACAGTAGTGGATGACTACAGATATATAGTACAGTAGTGGATGACTACAGAGATATATAGTACAGTAGTGGATGACTACAGACATTTAGTAGGGTAGTAGATTCATTTGTGTATGGTGTGCTCATTATATATGTATACCTATCATGTTGATTTTTTAATATAAGTTTTATTTAACCGAACGTGTTTGTTATTTCTTTAAAACCCTACCTAGTCTCAAAGGGTTGGCTCGACAACGTTACAACGATTGTATTGATAAAATTGGGAATGCCAAGTATGTCACCAAATTTGACCTTCTGAAAGGATTTTGGCAGATTCCACTAATGGAAAGAGCAATGGAAATCTCAGCATTTGTGACTCCAGATGGACTTGACCAATATAAAGTAATGCCATTCGGGATGAAAGGGTCACCAAGTACATTTCAACGTCTCAGGAATATGATCACCTCTGGTCTAGAAAATTGTGATGCCTATATAGATAACATCATCATCTACAACGACACCTGGATAGAACATCTAGCAACAATTCGAAAATTCTTTGACACTCACTGACGCATGTTTGACAGTTAATTTATCTAAAAGTGAGTTCTGCCGTGCAAGTGACACTTTCTTAGGACATATTGTGGGACATGGACAAGTTAAACCAATAGATGCTCTTTCCCATGTATAACAATATATTATATCATATACACTGTAATTTATACGAGTTTTATTAAACCTTAGGTGTAAATTGGTTTGTGTTAAAAAGAAAGTTTTATCATATAAACCTTTTTTATTTTATTGGGGAAGGTGTTACGTATATTTGATATAAGTTATTTATATTTATTTTTATTGTTTGTTAGATTTAAATTTGGCATTTTAAGTTTTAAGATTCATTCATTGGGGGGAGGGGTGACCTGTACTTTACAGAATAAACACCAGGTGTTGACCTCATTTCTAACCTGGCTTCAGAGTTGTAAACAAGGTTTTAAAATGATTGGTTGGTTCCAAGGACATTATGGAGCTTTATATAAACATCTTTCTATTTTTAGTTGGGTTATACGGTGGGGTACGTGAGTTTTAACGTAAATTTGTTCTAAGAGTTTCTAGAAGATCATGTGACCCCTATCATGTTTATGTAAAAACAGCTATATAAATTATGTTTTGGAGCAAGCTATTCAGTAGAAATTGGGCTGTTAGAATATTAAGTTGTGTCGTTTTAAGTTGCCTTGTATTGAAAATTATTTCAATTCGTTTGGATTCAAGAGGATTTATTTTGTTATTTATCTGGAAAAGAATTGTGCTCATAGAATTTTATTAAGAACTGACATCATTAAGTGACATCGTCTTCCATATTGGATACTTCACTGGGATTCGAACTTAGAATTATTTGAAAATTTTATTACCAGGACTTTTGCAATATCTCTAGTGGATAATATTTTGAATTATTTTTGGATTAATTTTGGAATTGATTCTTAAAACTGTAAGTTTATTTTTGTTTTCTGGAAAATATTGTACTCAATAAATTGTTTATTAAGCTTTTACAAGCTTGTTATTTTCACTTTCTATGTTACTGTTTATTCGAGCCTAAGCACGTAACAGTTACCACACAAATTAGTAAGCATATTGACCATTTATTTCTGGTTACCATTCAAAATTTGTCAGCTTTTAATCCATTTGGTTACCATGCATTAGTCAGCATATAGACCATTTAGTCAAGGTAGTCAGTAAGCTACTGATTCAAGAAAGTAAGTTTATGTTGGTGAAAAATCATGTATTCAAAAGATAGTATCTGTAAGCTCTTGAAAATTGTACATAACAACCATAAAGATCTGTTTCCTAACCTAATGAAGATGACAAAACCAGCTGTGTATAAACCCAATATGAAGGAATCATAAAACAACATTCATACACAGATAAGGAATAGTGTATGCTTGAAAATAATGTGACATCTTTTGAACTTGATGACGGGACTGATAGCATTTTAAAGTAACATGATCGGGCATGAGAAAAGGGAAAAAAGAATCGCCACCCAAGTAGAGGAAGAGTACATGCAATTGAAAAACTAATCTCATTTGTTGGGAATGGTTGGGAATGTCATTATACCTGCCAAAAATGCTAATGTCAAGCAAAATGGGCATTCTTGGGATTCAACCAAGTAAATGCAGTCTATATGGATATAACTACTGTGAATATTAAAACCTGAAGGAGTATGGTATGTATTTTCATAGTTTACAATTTATATAAAAAAATTCAGCTCCTTGACAAAAGCTTTAGCCAAACATGGGCAATAAGATATTGAAAAAGCACACAAAGACCTGGACAATCTCCCTTCATCCTTCTCTCTCTCCCTCAAATACACAAACAAAGAAATACACACACATTGGGCCAATAGCATACAATGTATTCATTAATATTAATGAAATGAAGTACATAATACATTTAAAATACTTTGGGTGAAACTAATTTGGTACTTTTCAGTTACATTGATTGATCCAGACCAGAAAAGTTGCATAGTTATAGATAGGATAAAATTTGCAATGCTGTGAAGAACAAAATGAAGAAGACAATGCCGAGCTATTGATCTGGCCTCATCTTATACTCAGCATCAACTTATATAATGGATGAAGGTTGGATAATTTGCCAAAATTGCTCATTTGACTTATAGTCTGCATCAACTTATAGGCTGGCAAATATTGTACAAGAAGAAAAACAATATTTTCTTATCAAGTCAAAACTTGCCGAGATCCTTCAAAATCTCATGAACTGAAATTTGGTCTTTTAAAACCTCAATGTATGACGAGGGTATTGCCTACTTCAACAATGATGCTAGGCCTTTGGACTATATTTTCTTTTCCAGACTTTATTGTATGAAAGACACATTGAGACTCGCATTGCTTGAGGGCACAGACCCGGTTTTGTATTCCCATCCCTATTGATGTATCAACTGCGGAAAGAAATTTGATAACTTTCTGGTTACCTACGGACAACAAGTAATTATTTGCTAAAAAGGGAGGTTGCATCATTATGACCATCAATCAATGGATCTGAACTGGGTCCATCAAAACGTTGTGCAATTTACTCACGTTGCATACTAGGGTTATCAAAATACAATTAATGTAGTAATGTAGTAGTAACTTCAGCAAGGTCTTGAATAAGATAAACTTACCCAAGTTGAGTATAAATGTATATGGTTAAGGTCACTACTGTATTGTATTCTGCATTTTTGATCTATTTTTGTAGGTATATAAATACATTTCCTGCATCTTAATCAAATAAGATAATAAGGTCTTATAATTCCAACTGTTTTGAATGGAACCAATTGTCAGCAATATGACTCGTTATAAACAGACGTGATATTAATCAATAATATGTTGATACACTGGTACATTCTGCGGACTACTTCTGGTTCCCGATTTCTGTGCAATTTTATGTGAAACTTTATAACAACACCTTATACCATAATAATGAGCCCCATCCACCTATCTCTGTGATTTCCCACCAAAATCTGCAACCCCTTTATTCAAATCACCCATCAGAAGCTAAAACAATTTAATTGCAGGCATTCCTGCACTCCAGCAATCTGACTTTTTGCCAAAGTAAACATATGACAGGCTTTACAAGCCAGATCTGCAATTATGTGTATCAACAGTGACATGCTTTGTACAACCAACACACTGTACAAATAAGTAAATGGGCACTCTTGCTCATCATGAGAAAGTATCGGATTAGTTTGTTATTATTGATTTGACAAGTTTTGAAAGGGTTAGTAAGTTTTATCATCCTCCTCCAAGGGATTGATGATGCCACAATGAAAACAGAAAAAACTAAAAATGACCACATAAAAAATGAACCATCTTAACCCAAACTGCCATTAATATCCTGATTTTAATATTAATAAATAGTTGTTTATGTAACAAGTAATGATGTCCAAAGTAGAGAAGACATTAGAGTAATCCATACCAAAAGATAACATCTCCCCTCTTGGAGTATGCAGGTATAGCACTGGCAATGGTAGCAAATCCGTAGGAATAAAGAATAGCTTCTTCGCAGTGCATGAACTTTGCTAACCTGTCCTCCAGCTCAAGATGAACATCTGCAATAATAACAATAACAAGAAAGGTGATCACTCTGTTTGTTCACAGAAGGTAGTTTTTAATTTTAAGTTGACAAAATCTACATATTGTGACAGATTCTGAAATAAATCCCTACAACAAATTACCTATTTATTATTAATTCAACCTATAAACATTCCTCTAATGTTGTTACCAAAACAAAATTTCCAAATTCTCTGCAGAATGTGTCATGGAATCATATAAACCCTTTTATTTATTAAATACATGTACTCCAGTTTTGTTTTTGTGTACAACGATACCTGAGGATGATCAATATATATTGTGTTATATTTAAAAATAGTGAGTTCGATCCATCCTATGCCACACATGCGAAGTGCTTTTGATGGGAAGAACTGAATGCGTCCAGTGCACAGACAATATCTGTAAATAAAGACCTCACCATAGGTCAAACTTTTTACATTATGGATAGTCTTGTCAGTGAGCAGGTCTCTGATATGGACTTGCACATCTTCAGCTGTGGAGGTATGGAAGTTTATTAATTTAATGTATATGAGGTATAACTATGTTTATTTTTGTATGTTTGCTATGTGGCTTTGGTTTATAATGCACATATTTCTATTCTTGTTTGTGACTTAGCAAGGCATTTATATTAGTAATATTAAAGTTACATTTTTAAGAAATGTTTAGTACAGTAGGATTCGTATCAAGCAGGGTTAGGTTTAATTATGAACTTGTTTTGTAATTATTGTGCCGGTAATGTAATCTGTATAACTTACTGTGTATAACATAACGTTTTTATGCCTGTGTTATGTATAGTACACAGTGTTGGATATGTTTTCAGCTGTCTGGAGTGTCTAGAGCAGTGTAGAGCTGTCTGGAGTGTCTAGAGCAGTGTAAAGCTGTCTGGAGTGTCTAGAGCTGTCCAGAGGATGTTGGACTGTGTAGAGCTATAGCGTCTAAGGTGTCTAGGGTCACCAGAGTGACCAGAGCATTCAAAGTTATCTGAGTGATCGAGGTTGACATGGTGCAAGCTGTAAAGCAAACTACAAGAATTAACCGTAGCAGCTGTGAAGCTGAAATGAAGTGTGCTTAAAGTGATTCTCCTTACATATAATCTTTTACCCTTGCCCCATGGTTAATTTTGGGGTTCATAAAACCCATTGTATCTTTTGGTTCTGTAAAGATAAGTTATCTGTACCTTTTTGTTTGCATAATTTCACTGAGCGAGTTCAATTTACTACAAAAGTAAAATTCTACATTGTTTGCTAGCTTAGTAAACTTTGTCCATCTTTTTTTTGTGAAATTATTGTGAATCATTCCCCCCTTGTCTTTTGTATTTTATAAAAGTAATTTATTTGTATTTTTAATTATTACATTTGTGCATTCTTATGTTAATTAATCCAATATTTGGATTATATATACATGCACATATTCATAATTAATTGCTCATTTAAGTCCTTAATTATTCAACATTGTATTTATATCATTGTCAAAAGTGTTCTGTTGTGAATCCAGAAATCCCACCCAGTTATCTTGTTATAGACAGTCCATTTAATCCTTTCACTCTGAAAACTAGATGTGACTGAAATTAAAATCAATTTTCCCAGACCATTATTCAACCTAGCTGAAACATGACACATGTCTGCATATAAGGTTTCAGTCACTGCCTTCAGCTAGATGGTTATGTCATAATCGACAGTGCTATTGTCTGGAGTAGTGACCGAGTGAAAACACAACAGCTCCTTATCATCAAAGCATCACACTCCTCAACAATCTAATGTTATCAGAATATATTTTGTTTGCTGCTTAGTGGTCATAAAATCAACGGTGTACATCAAGACAATTATGATAGCATAGGATTAAAATGTGTCACATTAACTACAAGTGAAAATGGTTCAGTGGCACATCATGGATAATTTAGTTTCATAATAAATCATCTTAAATATGAACAAAATTCATCAAGGAGTTTAGGAAATGTATGCAAATGAAATTTTCTTTTACCAAAACCCTAACGTAAATTTCTACGAGTCTGACCTTGTCTCCATTGTCAAAGGCTGTATGAGTGTGTATCTTAGCTTCGTAATGATTCAGCCAAAGTATAAACAAAATCTATTCAGATTTAGGAAATATAAGTAAAATAAATAAATTAAAACACTGATCCCAAACCTCAATACAAGTTTTCTGTGGCCATTATGTCAAGAATGAATTGCACAGCCGAGTCATACCATAAAACCTGGTGTCAGGATAATGTGACTCGGTGGGACATTATACTACATGTCTGCGGCATGATGCCTCAGTGCTAGACATCACTATAAATTGCCTCACTGCAGACATCGTAGCGATATGACTGCATTTTTTTAAAACCTACATTAAAAAACCTAATTACACACACACACATGATTGAATTGTCTTTGCTTCATGTTTCATGCAAAGTCTGATGAGAAACTATCAATCAAAATGATTAACCATTAGCCATTTAAAGTCCATTTATTTGGAATATTTTCTCCCTGACACGTGTGCACCTCTATCTCTTAAATAAACCTTCAATTCACAAACTGATAACTTGTCAAAAGAGCACGGGTCAGCAATTCCTTTTTTAGACGTCATTTCATTGGATCTTTTGCTCACCGGTAGTATATTTATCAAATAATGATAACTCATGCAAGGGAGGTAACAACCCTTATTAAACAGGCCAATAGTACAAGCATTTATCATGAACCATAGATGAACCTGCCTTCAGAAGTTATATGTTTACTAAGGCTATTTTGGTCTCTTCCGATGGCTGGTGGATGTAGACAGGTGTAAGTGATTTGGATCTTTAAGGTAAAAAAAAATCCAAATATTTGAACTTACCCATAGTCCCATAAAATCCCCTTGGTCCACATGATCCCACTCCATACTTCCTCAAAGATTTAATTGTCACTGCCTGTAACAAAATTGCAAATCAATGGAATTTGGCATAATTACACTACCCATCACACCAGTCTCCAATGAGACCATTCCTTAAAAACAACCATATCAATCTTTTCCAATCATTTTTTATGCAATAATAAATATTATCCACAGGTAAAAGACCACCATTTTTTTCTTAATTTTGAGTCCATAAAGAGATCTAATTCATAAGTTTCTACATTATTTTTTTTATATTTTATTGTTGCATGGTTTATACAATTCCAGAGTAACCTTTCAAGGACTAATCAATGACTCTAAAGAGTTTCCAAAGATTACGTTCTTGTCTACTGAAATTTAACTTTATCCATATGTTACATTGTGTATTACTGCATAGATAGGTACATATGCTTAGCAAAGCTTAAAATATAAATAATTAGTGCACTGCTATAACAAAAGGATAATATTCCATCTGGTAACAAGCTGTGTCATCTATGATTTGATCCACCCAATTTTATCCAAATTACTTTATTCAATTCTTTCAGAAAATAAGTAAAAACACAAGTCTGAATTTAGTCAGCATTGAAATTAAAAACAGTTTTTCAGGAAATTCAAAGACTTTAATAATTTTTTAAAAACCAACATTTTCTAAGTTCAATTTCAAGGATAACCTTAGTTTCAAAAGTTTTTCAAAGGCTTTTACCATATAGTTAAGTAATATACCTTGGTCCAATAAACAGATGCACCAATGAATGAATTGATGGAGGGTATTAAAAATCCCTGAAGCCTGTTTTAAACCAAATAATGTTTTTGTGAAGTACAAGTGCCTGATCACAATGACTTAACTACAAAACACTGATAGACAAATTGACAGACATGGTTAACAATATATGTCCTTTATAAATTTACTGCAATCCATAAAAAGAATAATAATAATAATGCTTTATATATAGAGGGTGACTCTTTAGTCAAGGACTGTTCTTCCTTGAGGCCCACTTAACACATTAACACCTGGTGCCACGTTTACTGGGCAGGAGGTAGTAGCCTACTTCCAAGCTCTATACCGTCAAGGTCATGAATGATACACTAAAGTGGATGGTATCATAGAAAGGTAGACAGATGTAGCTCTACAATGATACCAAATAATCTGGATGTTTTAGTTGAACTACAAAATACAGAGGGAAAAACCTAATTTTTGGGACCTGTTTTTATTCACATAAAATTTGCACGTAGTCGGAATGATTTTTTTTGTCCAGAATTTAGACTTTTTGGCCTCAGATCTATGGCAGACCTGTCTAAACTGCACACAGATAGGTGAACCTGTGCAGAAAGTAGGATAAGGTGGGCATTTGGAATAAAGAGTGGTCTTTAATACGAAAATGATGGATCTGTTAAGCAAAACGAAAGAAGTAAAAAGAACTCTAAATTTTCCCTGTCTGATCATGCTCGAGCAAAATAAACAATGTCTCTAACACAACTAGGCATTAGCTGAATGGAAAATCGCTTGAAAGTCGATGTATTAGGATGTATTCAGAAATAGCCAACAAAAAGTGTTTTCTACTCGCATTTCATGCAAAAACAACAGAACCTCCAGGGGTTATAATGTTAAGGAGAGTATAACAATGCACATAGATAGCAATAACTACTGTTTGATTTAACATGTTTAGTATTAAAATACTAAATTCCATTATCTACTAAAACATATACATGCTCATGATATCTCTTTTTAAATACTCTAATCAGACCTGCCAACATTGAAGAAATCAAAATCAGGAAAATCACCATTAAAAATCAGGAGGTAGGGTTAAAAAAATCTTTAGGTACAAGAATAAGGTGTATATACCATGATAAAAATGTCTATTTTTGTTATTTCAGTCCATTGTACGTTGCAGATTGCATTTCTGCAAAATTTTATTTGCCCCTGGGTGTCAAATTTGCTAACAAGAATAGCTTCCAGGGTTGATGCAGACAGGCTGGTTCTTTGACTAGTTCTGTTTTTTTCTGACCACAGAATGCTTTCTCAGCATTGCTGTTGTTGTGTGATATTGAAAGTATTGATAGCATTACTCTCCTAAGGGTTGGAAACAGATGCATCCTTTTTTTTTTTGAGAGCAGCCCACTGATGATCTGCTCTTTCCATATTCAATTCTGCGTCTAAACTGTAGCTTTTGTACAGCTGAAACTCTCTATGCAGATCATCAGTGTTGATTCCTTCCATTGGGCTGGAGAAAAAGACCAGGTCCTTAAATAAGGCTGCAATGTTTGCATGAATGAGCAAGTCATCTTTTAATGGATATTTTTCCTTCACGTATGACAACGATTTGATCAGAAATGCCCTACAGTGCATTATTGTCTGTAACTGTGCTTCAGAATTCATCTTCTCTAGAAGTTTGTTGGTTGACTCACCCAAGTATATGTCCTGAGAATGAATGTAAAAACTTTCATTATTTACATCAATTGCTGTGATGTCTGTCTTGACAACAATGTACTTTGGGTTAATAACAATCGAAAGGAATTCTCCTTACACAGATAGTAGAATGTCTCTGGACTTGTGAATTAGGGGCTTGTCATGTGGTAGAGCTTTGTTGGGTCTGTCAAAACTGTTCTGAATCCAGCTTAAACTGGCAATATGCAAGGAACGTCTTGAGTTTAGGTTATCTGTTATTCTTTTCAGCATGATATTGCTGAGACTTTAAGCAGGTGATGACATTTTTTCCTTCTGCCTAAATCAGCTGTCAACAATCGCTGAACCAGCATCTGCCCCTGGCTTCTTGCAAGCAGCTGCTGAAGCCTTCTGTGCTTTGCCTTTTCTTCTAAATACATTTTCTCAATAAACTCACTAAGTGGCACCCACAGCTCTAGAAGACGATTAATGCACTTTGCAAGAGAAAGCCATCTGGTTATGCAATACTTCTGGATATTCCTGACTTCATCATTATGCAGAAGCTGAAAATTCTTGAAATTCTACACTCTTTTATCACTCGGTTCCTGGTAATAAAATATCCAAGAGAAGCTCATCAATCCGCACAGAAAGCTGATGAAAACCCGAATGAAGACAGATACGGTAAAGTACTAGAAAACACACCATTCACAGAAAAACCAGATACAGAAACAGGGAAACAGAAAATGAAATTTTTAATTAAAAAAAATATGGATTTTTTTCTTGATGAGCTGAAAAATCGGGAAATTGGGTAATTGTGAGATAGGTCCAAAACTCTAGATTCTCCCAATTTTATCAGTAGGGTTGGCAGGTTTTACATGTAGGTTTTACATGTAGTGGAAGCTTGTTCTTCAGAACTGTACCAGAGTATTGGATGCTCTTTTTAAAATGCTCAGTTCTTGGTTTTGGTGCTAGAAGGTTTCCATGTGATATTGATCTCAACTGGTATTATGTTGAAAAAGGCCTAAACAAGTCCTGAAAATACTCTGGTGCAATTCCATATAGACATTTATATAAAAGAACTGTCTTGTGAAACTCTATCCTGGAATATATATTGAACCATTAAAGTTCGGTAAACAAAGCTTTTGAGGGATGATCAATAGATGATTAGATGCATCTAAAACTGTGTGTGCTGCTTGTATTAAGAATGTGGGAATAATTATTTAATAAGGACTATAACAAGTCCTTATTTATTTAACATATTTCCCTTGCAAGTACAGATATATAAACAAATCCTTTTCTAATACAGATATTTCCTTTTCACATACAAAATATGAACAGTAATATAATAAGGACTATAACAAGTCCTTATTTATTTTTCCCTTACACATACAGAAATATGAATAGTAATACAGTCAAACCCACTTATCTCGACCTCGGTTAACTCGCCAACCCTATTAAGTCGACGTTTTTGAAGTGGAACCGCCAAATTCTCTCTTTGTCTTAGCATTTTCTCATCGGTTATGTCGATTCTTTTATGTCGCCGAACCCTAATATCTCGAGCACAAAAAAGGGCAAAATTTGCCACTTAACGTCGGTTATCTCGATCCCCATGACCAATCGTCGGCTTTTGAAAATGTTAGTTATCGATGCCACAAATGGTCCTTTGTTTGTATCGACAACCCCATCTTAGCAGTGCATTGTTACATCATAATCTGCTTATGCTGACATCTGGGCCGAGTACTGTATGTTGTGACAGTCAATCATGCTACCGTACTATACCTACAACTGACCGACTTCTGAAGATGCGAATAGAACAGATAAAATTAATGGAATGGCTAATCCTTCTGTTTGTTGGCTGAGATATGATAAAAAAAAAGTTAAAACAGAAGTTCTATGATGTATGTATCAAGGCAAAGTTCGTCAATTAATTTACAACTGGCTCTGATATTTTGAAGAAAGAGTATGTCACCAAACATAAATCCAGGCGGTGTAAATAATATTTGTGCATTTTACTCATTGATCTTTTCCGTTTGCCATCAATCCCGTGTTACAATTACGGAGACTTAAACTCCGCAAGAAGAAAAAGCAAACAACAAATAAACAATAATTATGTATTTCTCAAAATACTGGAGTGAAAGAATCCCTATATTGGGTGTTAACTTATGCTAATATATACGGTCCAATATTGCCAGGTGTTTACTCTTGTAAGTTTCATTCGTGGGAATGGAGATCCTATTTTGCTTGTTAAGAAAATTTATACAGCATTCAGTGGTCATTCTTTTGGGATTTAGGAAGCAATAGAGCATTTAATGGAGATTTTGGCGAATTTCGTAATTTGCTCGGAATTTTTATCACGCACGTTTTTGTGATTTTATGAGCGATCTTTGTGTTTGCAATGTTGGAGAATATAATAAAGGTCTGTATCGAGAATCAACGGTGGTTTGTATTGTATACTGGTAAATCTCTGCCGTCAGTTGGTGCACATATGCCTTTTGTTGTTAGCAAACATGTATGTACATTTTTATAGCATGCCGATCGCTTCATCAAACAAATTGCGGCAACGCTGTTGTGTAAAAAAAAAACTCTAAAAACACGTGCAATACATTCTCATTTATTAACGCACATCATGTACATAAATAAACTTCAAGCACATGTTAATATATTGCCGCCATATTGGTTTTCGTTTATCTCGATCATCGGCTATCTCGACGCTTTTTGGCAAACCCCGAGGCCGGCGAGATAACCGGGTTCAACTGTATAATAAAATTATAAGGACTATAACAAGTCCTTATTTATTTTTCCCTTGCACATACAGAAATATGAATAGTAATATAATAAAATTATAAGGACTATAACAAGTCCTTATTTATTTTTCCCTTACACATACGGAAATTTGAATAGTAATATAATAAGGACTATAACAAGTCCTTATTTATTTTTCCCTTACACATACAGAAATAAAAATAATAATCCTTATCATTCACTAAATATTGTCAAACCCACCTCAATGGATGCATCTCCAACCATGCCAAGGAAATTCAGGGTGGCCATATTGATGCATTTCTTACCCCTAATGGTTACATACATTTCTGCCTTGCTGAAATAAAAAAAATGCAATATCATAAAAAAACATGCCTGTTCTTGTTAGTTAGCATGGTATAAATATTTCTGAACCAGACTAGATGTTTGTAATAATGCATCACTATATCTAAGCTTTTCTGTTCATACTAAACAAATATAAACAAATATTCGTATTAATACCCACTAGCATCCTAACGTATCCAAAGTATGTAACCTGGACAGGACTATAAATTCCAAAATCTTTCTTCACATTTGCAAACCATCTTAAGGCTCTATCTAAAATACTGTATGTGTTGAGCAACATTACTCATACACACTGTTTGCTTCATTTTCCCATTTTTAGCAATACATAAAAAATTTTATTCTCTTTTGTGAAATATTTTTATAAGCAACCAGTATCTTTTGAGAAAATGTAAATAAAGTCATGATTTAATGTTATCACCTACTCAGTTACTAGTTCAAATATATGATAACCCGAACCCACCATTCTGGTATCCACTGGCACAACATCTGTTAGATCCTGTTTTTACAGTACAATAAATAAAACCAAAGTAATGAATCAAAAGTCAAAAGAAAATGAATTATATAGTTCTCAAACCTTGTAATGGTTTCTTAAACACCAACACATGTAGAAACCCTGTCACCAAATTAGATAAAGTAAGTTGTGCCTATTCCATGTCACCAAATTAGATAAAGTATGTCATGTCTATTCCATGGGTTGTAACCACACCAGATCCATCTCATGCATCTCAGATGTTTGATTTGGCCAATCAGTCTTCAACTTATAAATACTATTGGCATAATATTCAAGTTGGATGCATTGAAATCAGAGTTATCTTTACATGTGGTAGTGGAAAACACTTAACTGATTTGGAATCAAATAATGAATGTATTGAAATCATAGAGTTGTCTTTACATGTGGTAGTGGAAAACTTTTAACTGATTTGGTATCAAATAATGGATGTATTGAAATCATAGAGTTGTCTTTACATGTGGTGGTGGAAAACACTTAACTGATTTGATATCAAATAATGGATGTATTGAAATCATAGAGTTGTCTTTACATGTGGTGGTGGACAACACTTAAGTGATTTGGTATCTAATAATGGATGTATTGAAATCATAGAGTTGTCTTTACATGTGGTGGTGGAAAACACTTAACTGATTTGGTATCAAATAATGGATGTATTGAAATCATAGATTTGTCTTTAAATGTGGTGGTGGAAAACACTTAACTGATTTGGTATCAAATAATGGATGTATTGAAATCATAGATTTGTCTTTACATGTGGTGGTGGACAACACTTAAGTGATTTGGTATCAAATAATTGATGTATTAAAATCATAGATTTGTAATTACATGTGGTAGTGGAAAACACTTAACTGATTTGATATCAAATAATGGATGTATTGAAATCATAGAGTTGTCTTTACATGTGGTGGTGGACAACACTTAAGTGATTTGGTATCAAATAATGGATGTATTGAAATCATAGATTTGTCTTTACATGTGGTGGTGGAAAACACTTAACTGATTTGGTATCAAATAATGGATGTATTGAAATCATAGATTTGTCTTTACATGTAGTGGTGGAAAACACTTAACTGATTTGGTATCAAATAATGGATGTATTGAAATCATAGATTTGTCTTTACATGTGGTGGTGGAAAACATTTAACTGATTTGGAATCAAATAATGGATGTATTGAAATCATAGATTTGTCTTTACATGTGGTGGTGGAAAACACTTAACTGATTTGGTATCAAATAATGGATGTATTGAAATCATAGATTTGTCTTTAAATGTGGTGGTGGAAAACACTTAACTGATTTGGTATCAAATAATGGATGTATTGAAATCATAGAGTTGTCTTTACATGTGGTGGTGGAAAACACTTAACTGATTTGGAATCAAATAATGGATGTATTGAAATCATAGATTTGTCTTTACATGTGGTGGTGGAAAACATTTAACTGATTTGGAATCAAATAATGGATGTATTGAAATCATAGATTTGTCTTTACATGTGGTGGTGGAAAACACTTAACTGATTTGGTATCAAATAATGGCTGTATTGAAATCATAGATTTGTCTTTACATGTGGTGGTGGAAAACACTTAACTGATTTGGAATCAAATAATGGATGTATTGAAATCATAGATTTGTCTTTACATGTGGTGGTGGAAAACACTTAACTGATTTGGTATCAAATAATGGATGTATTGAAATCATAGATTTGTCTTTACATGTGGTGGTGGAAAACACTTAACTGATTTGGTATCAAATAATGGATGTATTGAAATCATAGAGTTGTCTTTACATGTGGTGGTGGAAAACACTTAACTGATTTGGTATCAAATAATGGATGTATTGAAATCATAGAGTTGTCTTTACATGTGGTGGTGGAAAACACTTAACTGATTTGGTATCAAATAATGGATGTATTGAAATCATAGATTTGTAATTAGATGTGGTGGTGGAAAACACTTAACTGATTTGGTATCAAATAATGGATGTATTGAAATCATAGAGTTGTCTTTACATGTGGTGGTGGAAAACACTTAAGTGATTTGGTATCAAATAATTGATGTATTGAAATCATAGATTTGTAATTACATGTGGTGGTGGAAAACACTTAACTGATTTGATATCAAATAATGGATGTATTGAAATCATAGAATTGTCTTTACATGTGGTAGTGGAAAACACTTAACTGATTTGGTATCAAATAATGGATGTATTGAAATCATAGAGTTGTCTTTACATGTGGTAGTGGAAAACACTTAACTGATTTGGTATCAAATAATGGATGTATTGAAATCATAGATTTGTCTTTACATGTGGTGGTGGAAAACACTTAACTGATTTGGTATCAAATAATGGATGTATTGAAATCATAGAGTTGTCTTTACATGTGGTGGTGGAAAACACTTAACTGATTTGGTATCAAATAATGGATGTATTGAAATCATAGAGTTGTCTTTACATGTGGTGGTGGAAAACACTTAACTGATTTGGTATCAAATAATGGATGTATTGAAATCATAGATTTGTCTTTACATGTGGTGGTGGAAAACACTTAACTGATTTGGTATCAAATAATGGATGTATTGAAATCATAGAGTTGTCTTTACATGTGGTAGTGGAAAACACTTAACTGATTTGGTATCAAATAATGGATGTATTGAAATCAATAAATAGGATCATGGTAGACTGAGGATAATATGCACAGCTGGTTGATAAGTTCAGATATATAAAGGATGAATAGAATATGCATTCTTAAACCCTGACAAACTGACATATTGCTATCTATAATTTTAGCCACAAGTCCTAAATTTTTTGTCCTGAATATTTTAAACGGCTTTATTTGATGAACCTCACAAAGAACACATGTACCTGTTTCTAGTACACCTGATCAGCTAAGTGCACACTCCTTGATATAGCAACCAGTCTGCATGAACTGGCTTATTCAAGTCCATAATCCTTGGTATTTACCGTCATGTCTAAGACCAATCCATGTTAGCCAGAGTGATCCCAAAATCCAATTATTTCAATTTATTGCTAGTTAACTGATAACATCAAATTCCTGGCATTTATCGTAAAGGTGCTTTAGTTTAGTACAAAAGACCACTTCCAAGCACTTAAGAGATAAAGCTGAAAAAGCCTACAGATAAAGAGAACTCTGGAATGCTGACTATTTAAAGAAAAAGACATAGCCCTTAAAATAAATACTGTAAATAAATCTGTAGTAATATCCCATATCATTATACATGTGCCATGTGATGTACATTACAAGGTTTTCTTTTAAAAAAGTATCCCTGGCTTATAAATCTATGAAACTGCTTGGGCCTCTGTACTACTGATGGCTCATGATGACAATCACTGATAGTTTTAATTTACAAGATAGGGAGGAATTGAACAATGAACATTATAACAGCTGATATATCATTGTGTGCCTTAATGTATTCTAAGAAATATTTGTTAACTGGCTTGTCTAGAATTTTCCCTTTAATACAGCCTTTTCTGTGAGTGCACATATACCTTATCATGCATGTGATCAACCATTAGTATTTATCTGTTTTCTTAGTAGTTCATATATGATACATTACTGTTCAGTTGAAAAGCAATGAACCACTTTGCAAAACTCATTTATGAGAGATATATGGTACAATTTGACTGGTCTTTTTGTAAAGCTGTTAAATTTGGAGTTTAATGTAATTAAAAGACAGATGATGTGAAGACCCAATGCAATGTGTAGCATAGGACGTGAGACTGGGTTGTTTCCAGGAATTGTTTCTCAAACATCCAATGTACTGGTCTACATAAGGATACAAAGTTCTCAAAAACATTTAAATAACCTAACTAAGCTTGACATCAGTTGGCTCTGCCCAGCTCATATTGATTTTAAATAGGTACAATATTATTGGTTGACAAGGTGTAAACAACAATTGTCAATCACTGTCAAATACTGTAAATTTGTTATGGAATCACACTCAGTAGGAAATTAAGACAGAAAAGCATTAAGGGTAAAATAAGAGTGATGCTCCAGCCCTAACACGCAACATAAAAACGCACAGGTTTGAATTTCATTGTGGTAGAAATGGATCACATTTAAATTCCAAGCATAAAAGCCTAATGTCTTTTGAGAACCCTAATCATATAAGCTATATTTTCTAAAGATGTAAAGGTTTATGCAAATCAATGACCATCATCTCACCAAAGTGGGGTGCAGGTGGGGAATGAAGAGGAAATAAAACACAACTTTCACAATAAATGTGTACATCAGTAAATGACAATAAGATTCACATCTTTTTTTCTTTTTTTAAATTCTCAAAGTTATTATGAGTTGGCAGAGATCGAACCCACGACCTCCCACATCCAAGGCGGATGCTCAAACCACTGGGCCATCGGAGCGATTTTAACATAAAGTGTGATTAATCTGCAGTTTGGTGTTGATGAGGATGACTGATTGTATTACTCTATTTGATTATGAGCTAAAAGTCAACTGAAAATCAAATCCTCATATTTCTTTAAGACTGAGAAAGAGTGCAAAAGAGACCTTACATATAATTGCCAAGACAGATTCGAATATGTACTCTTATTTTCACTGATACTGGATTAGGTACATAAAATAATCAAGGATATTGGACTGGAATTGCTTTTTGTCTCTGCTTTCTGAATTGAAAAGCAAACTTGATTTGACATGTCTGGTTTGATATGGGCTTGTACCACAAGAACAACACACAAATTCAAAGATCATTGGACCAGTTATCTAACCCCTCCTCCCCAACCCTTAAAGTGCTATTTCAGATGCTGAGGCAATTAATGGATGTTTGCTATTTATGGTGTGTCTGGCACAAGGCACTTGACTTTTTTGTCTTGATGAAACAAATTAAAATTGTAAGATCAACAATAATAGCACCTTATACAGCTACATATTTTCTTTAAATAAACCCAATTTACTGACTTAACATACTAAGATTTGATAGCTTCAACTGTCATACTTGCCAAAACAAGAAAGTCAACAAACAATTTATCAATGATACATGGAGTTTTTCATTTCTTGGGGGAAAAAAATCTAAAAAGTTTTAATTGCAAATTAACAGAGATGGAGAGGGGGAAAAGTCATGGAATTATGACAATGTTTGCAACATTTATTCATCATTTATTTAATATATTTAATTTAATTGCAGACAACAAATTTATTGTGTAAATTGCTGGATTATTATTGGATCAGTTAAAGACAATGCTGCAAGTCAGATGGTATTAAATAATTAAAAAAACACATTCAATGCTGAAACTGACATTTTTGTTTGATGCCAATTTTCTCAGTATGAAACTGACATTTTTGTTTGATGCCAATTTTCTCAGTATTTTATCTGTGTTGATAATAGCAACTGCTTTGAATTTGTTTGAAACATTCTACTTCAGTCATGCCTCTCTTAGGGACAGACCATTCAATTTTCAAGGTGGTTGGTGGGGGAAAAGGTACAAGGAATCTTTATGATTAGCTTTAAACAAATAATTTCTCCTGAAAATTCAGGGGGAAAAACTTTAGTCTGTGCTTCATGTTACTTTTTAAAAAGAAGTATCTTGTAATGAAAGAAAAAATCCTGATTAGCAATAAAACCCTGCTACCAACATTCACACCCTCCCATGAAAATTAAATGTTTGGTTCCTTACTGTACACATATAGCAGGCTCTACTAAATCAGAATCATGTTGACATAAAGTTGTGTATATTCAGTCTTATAAATATGTGCTGCTGTTCACACTGCACGCTGCCATTACTGCTGGAGGACTATACATGTGGTTTACATTTCAATGTAAATTCTGTGTTTTCCATTCTTTCATTATTTGAAATAGCAGTCCAAGTCAAATGGAATTCATATCTTAGAGGACTACTTTATATTTGTAACAATAGGATAAATGTTCAATGGAAACCAATGTGTGCCTCTCATCTCTGAATAAAGTCAAAGTGTAAAATTTCTGGAAGTGTCCATAATCTACTTTCTGTGATGCATGATGTAAAACGTCTTGGGTTGTATTTAAACTGCATCTAACATTAGAATTAACTGCAAACAAAAGTATGATGAACAGAAGTCAATCAACCTTATCTAAGCACACATATAGTGAATATATAAAATTTATTTGAAAAGATTTTTAAATGTAAAATATATAATCAACAAAAGAAAACAAATTTTTCAAATAGTATCCAATTGAAATCACTGATGTTCAGTCTTTAAATAAGTGGCTTTATGCATTGGCTTTTCAAATATCATTTAATAATGCCAATCATCTCCATCCATCCCCACTCCCATGGTGAGGAAGAACAGGTCATGTCTGCAAAGTCATAATGGTGATTTTTAGACATTTACTCCTCCACTGAGCAGCTTCATAACAGAGCAAGTGTGGAGGAGAAATTTTTAAAAATCACACGAGATGTACAGTACTGATTTTATTACTTGGGCTTGTTTTTGTTTGTTTTTGGAAATCAAATAAAATATTTTTGTTTGGTTTTGGACAGCAAAAAATTGGGTTTTGCCATCTGATGAAAATTTTTACAAGATAGTATATACATGAATATGTCATTACTTCATACAACGAAAAAAAAACTCTACTGTAACGATACATACAGGAAATAAATATCTCCTGACCAATAATCAGAGTTTAAAATTGTGTACATCCTTATTACCCAGATATGATATTGTTATTCATGGCCTGTAGGACTGGATGATCATCTGGGACATCAGGGGCCAAGGGTTCTGGAATCCATTCCTCAATAAGGGCCTCTTTTTCCTGCAAAAAAACCCCATCTACTTAGATTCTATAATCTGTTGCAATTATGCAGATACTGATATAACTGACACTCTTTCAAATACATTCACTTTTCATTATTGGTTATCAAGCAAGGCTTATAATAGTCGAGACCTGATATAACTAATATATATATATATATATATATATATAAGTGATGCAACAAAATGATAGGCAAAAATACCAAAATCAAGCAATGAAATTTTCTACTTAGCTACTTGTTCTTGAGAGGACAACTTATAACTTAAATTGTCCTGTAGAAGCTCTAACACATCCAATGCATATCAATAAAGTTGAAGACTTTTAAAGACTGAACTGGGTCATAAAAAGAGAACTGATTCAGTGGTGTCGTTTTGTTCTGGATATGACAGCAACAATTTTTTTAAATAAACACCCAATTGGTCAATACAGTATGAGCCTGATTGTTTTGATAGACTAAAACCTGTATTAAAAAATCTAAAATTTGATTAGCCATTCAGAAAAAAAATGCAACAATTTTTTTAAATTCTGTATTGTTTTTATTTACTTTCGACATAAGCCACTTTATCAGACTGGGGAGAAACATTACTTTATTCACCACCAAGGAATTTCTTGCACTTGCAAATGCTGGACATGCTTACAGATGATCATAACTGATATCAAATGTCTCTCATGACTCAGTACAATAATCTGACAATTAAGTTAACCGCCATTCCCAAAAAGCTGCTTCATCTGATAGAAATATAAAACTCTGAAAACCAGTCTAGTAACATTGTCCTGTGCCTGACAAGTGAAGAGAATATGGTCACTTTAATTTAAATATTTATGCCTTAAACACAGGAAATATTTAAAATATTAGTTTATTCCTGTTGTCTTAAAATGCTCATACAAATCTGAAATATGACGTTTAAAGGGATTCTCTGTTGGAAAGCTGAAGTTCTGAGAAAACTTGTGAAAAATGGCCAAAGTAACAGAGCAAGTAAGCCATGCACTAAACCAACCAATGAAATATTTTATATAAATTGCTACATTTCTGAAAAGGACTTTCATTCTACATGTAAAGAGGCTGGTTTATTCAATGCCAGTACCACACGAGTCCTGTCTATGAATGAGCTTAAAGACTCATAAATGTTCTCTGTTGAAATCTCCAATGAAACTAGATGGTAAATGGCACTGGGAGAAGGATGACCTGCCAATGTTTTGGTTCCTGGAGCTGTCAATGTAAGAGATATGTGGCCCTACTGACTGGGAAGCTGTTGCAATTAACCTCTCTTTGTCCAGAGGTTCATGGATGCAAAATCGTCTATAAGAACTAAAAGATGATTGGAGTAATGGGCTCATAGCAGACAGAAGCAGATGAAAGACTTCTTCAGTTAGTGCAAGAAACACAAACTTTTCTCTCAACATCATCTGGTTGGCAAACAAGACTGCATTTGTGAGCTTGAAACTTAACTGGGAAATGAATGAAGTGATAATGATGAATGTGTGATGTATGAGATAATGGTGCTATAGAAACCATATCAGTGGTGTGGCTAATGTGGTTACAAGTCTATTGTTATTGAAATATTGTTGCCTAAAAGCATTTACTCAAAGCATATTCCATCATACTATTGCTGTATCAGACTGGGACTGGGTTATTATCATAACTAGTACTGGGGCAGTGATGGGTCAATTCTATACTTCTGTATCAGACAGGGACTGCGTTATTGTCATAACTAGTACTGGGGCAGTGATGGGTCAGTTCCATATTGCTTGATCAGACTGGGACTGGGTTATTGTCTTACCTAGCACTGGGGCAGTGATGGGTCAATTCTATACTTCTGTATGAGACTGGGACTGGGTTATTATCATAACTAGTACTGGGGCAGTGATGGGTCAATTCTATACTGCTGTATCAGACAGGGACTGCGTTATTGTCATAACTAGTACTGGGGCAGTGATGGGTCAGTTCCATATTGCTTGATCAGACTGGGACTGGGTTATTGTCTTACCTAGCACTGGGGCAGTGATGGGTCAATTCTATACTGCTGTATCAGACTGGGACTGGGTTATTATCATAACTAGTACTGGGGCAGTGATGGGTCAGTTCCATATTGCTTGATCAGACTGGGACTGGGTTATTGTCTTACCTAGCACTGGGGCAGTGATGGGTCAATTCTATACTTCTGTATGAGACTGGGACTGGGTTATTATCATAACTAGTACTGGGGCAGTGATGGGTCAATTCTATACTGCTGTATCAGACATGGACTTCGTTATTGTCATAACTAGTACTGGGGCAGTGATGGGTCAGTTCCATATTGCTTGATCAGACTGGGACTGGGTTATTGTCTTACCTAGTACTGGGGCAGTGATGGGTCAATTCTATACTGCTGTATCAGACTGGGACTGGGTTATTGTCATCACTAGCACTGGGGCAGTGATGGGTCAATTCTATACTGCTGTATCAGACTGGGACTGGGTTATTGTCATCACTAGCACTGGGGCAGTGATGGGTCAATTCTATACTGCTGTATCAGACTGGGACTGCGTTATTGTCATAACTAGTACTGGGGCAGTGATAGGTCAATTCTAAATTGCTGTATGATGGTATAATGAGTCAACAGTAGCTGGTAACACTCCTGATGGGAGACAACCGTACGAGCCATCCAGTGTTGGGTAAGATATGAGAAAGTACTCTGGCACTGTCTGCTGAGGAAGGTGATTTGCCACACCCAGTACAGGAAGTTTCATGGCTGGCTTAGTTCAAGATGATTAAAATCAGATCTCTAGTGTCCTATGTGAAGATCTGACAGCGATCGCTTATGGTCACGTTCTGGTAACCTATGTTATTACCACAACTGCTAATTTTATCAACCAATGAGATGAAGTCGAATATCTTCATGTCTGGAGACAGCACTGTGGATGAAGAGTGTGAATGTATACCAAATAATTTCAATCACTTTCCGATATTTGAAAGATGCATTTCTATTGGCTAATTTGAAGGTCACCAGAACAAGACCCCTCAGCCATCATCATCAGATCTACATGTATAACAGCGGAGATCTGATTTTAATCTGAGTGGGCATAGTTAGGACTCTTTATCATGTAAAGGACATCAAAGGTTATTGGAGTAGTGGGCTGAGGTATTAATTTTTCCAGATATAGCCTGCATAGACTTCCATGCATAACAAAACATGTGCAAGACTGATACAAATTTTTGAAAATTGATTATTTTCATCTTAATATACAAGGAAACTAAATTTTTTGAAATATTATCAAATTTTGTAGCAATTACACAATTACCCTGCCCTGCTTGACAGAAGATTCGTGCTATCTGCCTTGTTTCCCTAAAAAATTAAAAATCTCAAATCTCACTTGTGACCATATGAAGACCAGGTACCTGACCATTTCACACTTCATTTCTGTATCATTTATTTTAAAACTGCAGACATACCATCATGTTGTGACAGGCTAAATAGAAAGACCACAAAGGCTCATAACCCAAAAGATTAAAATGAATCCCATTGGATGGCCAATTTTGTGATAAAAATTAAGAGCATTCTTATTTTAGATAAGAAAATGATAAGGTTCAAAACTTCATTACCTTCTCAGTCAGCACTGTTTTACCAGGAGCATACGACTTTGAAAAAATCAGCTTGATAATCCAGAGTATCAATAAAGCTTCAAATATCAGATGATATGTTGGTGCCTGTGAAAAAGACATCAAAATAAAATAAAAATGCTTTTTTACTCTTTATTCTAAAAACATAAGACAAATAATATAGTTGAAAAATAAATAGAGGTTCTCAAATGGGTAACGATTACATATTAAAAATATGAAACGAGTTGAATAATGCCCAGCTTTTGTGAGCCTTGGTGAGAAAAAGCTAGAAATTATTTAACGAGTTTCAAAATTTTAATATTGAATCATTACCCATTTGAGATTTTTTTTATCATATAGTTTTTATTTCAGTGGAAATTATTGGGATAGAAAGAAGAATGAATAATTTCATTCATTCTGACAGATGGTGCACCTTTCATTTGTTGTGCATGAAGTATAGATAGTCCCAAACAAAATTGAAATTGTTAAAGTAGACTGTACTTTTAACAAACTATAAATCAAAGAAAAAGCTTCCATCCAAATAAACAGAACATTTTATAATGAAAAAATCATTTTTCAAAACAGAATGATCAATGTGATGTGATGTCACATTGTTTGATATTGTACACAGTAGGCCTAGAGGACACGTTTACCCTAAAATGTCACTTTCAGATCTAAACATTACATTGTTGCAATTTTCAGGTAAAATAGGATTAATGGATGCAGAAATTCCAACATTTGTGACTGGTTATTTGTAATATTTAATCCTAACCAATTTTTGCACAAGATTAGACATTCTCTGGCTTCAATGTTATTGATGCAGTCAATGAATATACAGCACAGGAAATATACAAGTCAGTTTTTTTTTTGTTCTTTTTGTTGTTGTGAGGGATACATTATAAACATTTTTTTACATTTTATTTTTTTTTAAACAATTGCGTCCTTGGCTACAACCAATTTTCATGACAAATCTGCTTTTCCATGACTTTTAACATGTTAAATTAAATTATTATTATTATTATTATGGGTCACTTTATAGTATCGGCACTGTGAACTGCAAGCTGCCAATTTACACTAGACGTGACCAACGGACAAATCTCACGCATATTAAAAATAATTACAGGTCACTGGGGAGGTAAGTAAAATTAGAACATGCCAGTCGAAAGATGCTGAAAACTGTGAACTGTGTTAAATTATTTAATTGATGTAATTTATTTGATGTTTAAGCGAGACAGAAAGTGGTATCAAATATTTCTAAAACTATATCCTGTACAAAGTCCGTTGACCAGAATGACCCATGACACGCCTATGAATAAGGTCCTGAACATCAGCCGTAGATAGACAGATGCATTATCAAAGTGATTTATCCTATACCGAGTCTAGAACCATGCCAGATACATCTCTTCCATTTCTTACATAAAATAAAATATCTAAAAGCTTTAAATTTATCAGACAGTCACATTAGCTGTTTTAAAATATGACACAACCTGAAAAACGGCCTGAAACATTTCATACATATCCCAAGTGGCTGGAACGATCGCCATTTCGGCTAGATACCTCGAAGAGGAGTCAAGGGCAGCAACTGCGTGATTCTCGAGGACGTGCTCGAATCTACTATTCTTGATATCCCTGCGTACCAAATGGGATTAAGCACTACGAGTGTACATATGAAATATCCAACATCATTATCTTAAAATTACGAATCACTAATAAGTACTAATGTCACGTTCTTGTGAATTAAACACCGAAAATGAATAATATTAGGTGTGTTATATAAAATGCACAAGATATTCACTTGTTTGCGTTTTGGATAACTTACCTTGATCTTTTTCTGATTTATTCCGTTCATTTCGTTTCAGATAAAAATCCTTCTGCTAAAGCATGCAAGCAAAATGTCAGTGATATGTTTTACCACAGTTGTCTATGCGTGCTTATATATATATATATATATATATATATATATATATATATATATATATATATATATATATATATATATATATATATATATATATATATATATATATATATATATCATATTTAGGACTTGAATCGTTTTATAAATGGCTTACAATATGGGTATGTAAAACATCTGTCTCTTGAGAGCACGAGACAAATTACATAAATTATCAGGATAAAGATTTTATTTTTCTATCATTCTTCCGACTACCAACAAATGAAAAAAAATAACATTGTTATAAATTAATTAATTAAGAATGGTCAGGTAAAATTGCAACTTTTGAAGACAGTAGTATTCTACTTTCAAAGAAACAAATGTCAAATAGGATTTGCATTAAATATATTATATATGGTAAAGGTATGCTTTTGTTGAATACATTCCTAGTTAATGTTGAATACAGTGCAGATGAGAAGGTGTGAGAAGTAACAGGTGAGGTGCGGAGAGATAGAAAGTGGGTGACTGCAAGAAGCAGAATTTAGGCCGAGACACGGCAACATGGTAGGCACAGTAGCAACAATCATTTTGGTGATGGGAGGTTTGACAAGCTATATATGGCAAGCAGCAAACATCAATGAGAAACGTGCACGTGTCCAAAACGAAGTACGTCTTGCAGAGGAGGAAGAAATACAAGTCAAATCTATCGCATAAGGAAGCGAGGTTACGCGTAGATGCAGGGTTCAGAAAACTATGCAATAGGAAATCAACATCATCTTACTCTAAGCATTTGGTGTTCTCCTCCACCAAGAAATCTAAAGACACGAGGACCAAATAATGAAATAAACTGTAAAGTTTGTGGGAGACTTGCAAATTTAGAAAACGTTTTGTCATCCTGTAATGTAGCTACGTTTAGAAAAGAGAATACATGTCAAACAGCTCTAATTAGGCTGGTGGAGAATTCGAGGGAAGCAGTGGACAATAGCTCCAATGGGAATGCTTTACTAATGTACCGATCCATGGCCTTTGACAGCCTTCCGCATAGACTCGTCATCGAAAATATTAAAGCATTCAACATTGATCAAACTCAATGAAAACTATTTGTATAATCGGAAACAAGACGTTATACAGGGACAGTAACTAGAATATAACCTCCAAAGGCGTACCCAAAAGTTCAATAATAGAACCTCTCATATTTAATATCTTTATAAATGAAACAGTCAGTTCCGCAGAATAAACAAAACTGTGTAATTACGTTGATTACAGTTTCATATCTTGCATCTATAAAGATCCAAATAATTTAATATCTTTTCTACAAAATGAGATCAAAATAATAACTGGTTCGCAGCAATTCTAGGCTGTTATTTGTGGCAAAACGTGCAAAATGTAACCAATATTACGTAAGAAAAGCACGAAATACCAAGTGGAGACTCTGAAAGTCTTTGGAATATATATTGTTTCTTAGCTTTATTTTAGTAACCACATAAGTGCGACTTGTCAAACAGCAGCAAGACAATTTGCAACGTCTCGTCACTACATATCCAATAACACTAAGCTTACAAATGCTTTATACGGTCCAGTTTCAATTAATGCCCCTTTGTTTGGTATTTATGTAATAGATATGAGGACAAAATAACATCGGGCACAAAAACTGGTATTCGATGACGTTGCTAGCTCATTTAATAGTAGTGAAGAGGGGGAACGCATTCGGTACAATGGGGCTTCTGTGTTAAAATAGGTTCCCGTCCTTTTGGAGACAATGGGAATTTTTAACATGGGCACATTTAACATGGGTGGGCCTCTAGCGTTGGATCTGTATTGGAACAAGAGGAATTGAACAGTGGTGACGTCACGGTTCTGGACACTGGCAACAATCTTGCAAGTGGATGACTTCAGTCGAGCTGAACAATGTGGCAAGAGGATAAGCTGAATACGCATTGCTGTAGGGACAACTGAGACATAGACATAGAGACGCGGTTAGAGACAGGGTTAGAGATAGAGACAGAAACATAGACATATGACACAAACATAGATTGATGAACATCAATCTATCCCACAAACGAACAAATGGACAAAAATGTTTTGGCAAAAGAGTAAATCTTTTAGAGGCAGTGGAGTGACCATGATAAGGGCCTTTGTGTTTCTTCTTTTTGTCTTCTAATTTCTGTCGTCTCGTCTTCTCTTCCACCGACATCTTTTTTCTCAGCTACATTTTTCTTTTTCTCGTAATTTTTCTTCTCTTCTTCTTTCTTTACTTCTATCTCCTCCTTTTTTCTCTTTTCATTTTCTTCTTCTGGCATTCTTTTTTCATTCCATCGTGTCATTTGCTTTATGTCCTCTATGTATTTCTCTTCTTTTTTTCTTGTTTACTTAATTCTCTTATATTTTACGTCATCATCATCATCGTCATCATCATCATCTTCATCTTCATCTTCTTCTTCTTCTTCTTCTTCTTCTTCTTCTTCTTCTTCTTCTTCTTGGCACTGTGCTGCTGAACATCTGACCAGTTCCCTCCATTTGTCTCAATAATGTGTCAATGCCTGTCTCCGCAAAACTTTATCTGGTTCATTCTGTGATGTTTTCAGTCCACATATTTCTCAGTCTACCACTCATTCTGCCACCCTGGACCGTGTCCTACAGTATTGTTGTGGATAAACTGTTGACTCTACTAACATGGCCATACCATTTCAGCCCTCTTTTTGACGGTGGCGAGGATTTCTTCATATTGGTCTACTTTGATGGTTACGCAGTATTTAATTTGTGCAGTGGTCTATGTAAGAGATGCCAAGACTGGTTCAGTAGCATCTCATTTCAAGTGACTGGATTCTTCGTTGTAATTCTGCTGTCAGGGTTCAGGCCTCGCATGAATACAAATACGATTGAGATGACTAGTACTCTGAGTATTCTCATTTTAGTTTTCAGACAGATATTCTTGTATCTACAGATGAGTATGAGCTTTGAAATAGCTGCCGTTGTTTGTGCTGTTCGTGATCAAATTTCTGTTCTTGATTGATCCCTCTTCATTGATTAAACAACCAAGATATCTGAACTGGCGGACTGTTTTCAATTCCTGTCCTCTGACTTTAATCTTGGCTGAGATTTGTTTGCCTCTACTTGTCAGCGCTTATCCCCATGTCAAATCTGGAAGATGTTTCATCCTGTTCTTCACTAAAGTGGAAGCTCCTTTCCTTGGCCTTCCTTAAATTGTTGATCTCCATTGATACATTGCATTGGTTTGGAATGGGTTTTTCAATTATGCAATAGAAAGTAGGGATTTATAATGACACTCTGTTGTGGTCACTCTTGCTTTTTATTAGAAACATGTCAGCGTTCATTTTACACGGGACGGATGTCAATCAGGCTCTGCCACCGCATCTGTTTCCTGTTACATGTTCTGCATTATTTTCTATACGATGGAGTATTTTAGTCTTTGTAGATAGACCAGGGTACTGGACATAACTGTTCGCAACCAGAAAGCTGACTTTGAACCTCAAGATTAGAGGAGAAAGATATAAATCATTTGAACTGTTGATTGTATACATAGAAAGATATCATTTATTTGAACTGTTGATTGTGTTAGGAATTGATTTTTTAGTAAAATTAATAAGATTGCTATTTTCTTTAAATCATATTAAAGTAATGTTTTATTTCTTTATATTCTAAAAGATATTAAAGGTAATTTCATTTGTTTTTGTAACACAACTATATAAAATAGAAATGGTTGCTGAGCAAGTGAAAAAAAGGCAATGTATATAACTATACTCCATAACATCAGTAAAAATAACTAGAATCTTGCTAATGTACAGTGTTGTGTGAGATTGTATAACATAATACATGCGTTTGCCGACTTAGCTACAGTTCTAGGTTCCATCAGTAAAAATATGTTTCGTAATGTAGTTATTGGCGTAAGTCCAATTCGATTAATAAAGGTGGAGTAACCTTTCACTGAGAAACTTCTAGACGGCATAAAACAAGATGGCTTCCAACTAACGGATATCCACATTTGGTGTAACGTCGTCAAACGAATATAAATAACTACAAAACTAAGTCTTATGACGTAAGATAAATTGCTTTTTACCTACTGAAACTGGTTCTTGCTTGGGGGAGAGTCAGCGTTTTTCTGACTGATACATGGAGGGTATGACCTTGTCTAACCCTGAATCTGGCCGAATGTGTATAAATACAGATGCGCGATTTGAGTCAGGTTCAGTTCTCCATGTAAGCAGAAAAAAGATTCTGACTTCTCTTTATTCCAGATGTAGCTGTCTTATCATCATGGCGACACGCTTTTAAGAGAGCCCTCTCTCTCTCTCTCTCTCTCTCTCTCTCTCTCTCTCTCTCTCTCTCTCTCTCTCTCTCAAAGATGTAGCCGTATCTACACCGTTATAAGTGACTCTTTCTTTCGAGAGAGTTATTTCATAAAAGTTATGGAGAAGATTCTTGAAAAAACGACATCAGTGGACTAACATCATAAATAAGTTTTCCGTACCAGCAAGAGTCTCATACGATTCCGTACCTGATTCCCTAGACATTCCATCATCATGTGACATCTTTTATCTAGGAACTTATTCTTCTCTTCTTTCTATCGTCATGAGTTCCTAGCATGTGTTTATGAGATTGATCTATAGAACATTCCAACCTTTCATCTCATAAAAATTGTATACATAGAAAGATATAATTCATTTGAACTGTTGATTGTGTACATACGAAGGTTGTCGAGTGATTTTCCCCTCGCGTTTTTAGCTTTCTTTTAATTTATTAGTTGGTTTAGTAGCACTTTTATTACATTAAGTCAGCGAAGTTTCCTTGAAAAGGATATATCGGAAGCAGTCGACTTTTGAAATCGGAAATAGCCGACCTTTTTAATTACGAGTATGACATTCTACCAGCTGATCTGCCGATAAATGTGTTTGTACCAGTGAGCATGGGCATCTTCAGGGGTTCTACAATAATGTACGTAATTATGACAGACATGAAAACTTCTTAATATGACGCCTAACTTTCATTTGTTACTATGACTATTAATCTACAAGTATGGCTTTGGTATGTGAAATGTGGTCTGAAAGTAATACATTTCAGGGTAAACATTAACGAAATATCTTTATAATTTCAAAACTTGGACACAAAATATGAAACGGTAAGTTGGAAAATATTTAGCTTGGATAGGGATTATGACTGTAGCTGTATGCCAAACAATCCTGTTAGGTAACAAGAATTACACGTGAGATTTTATACATAGTTTTTAGATGTCTAATGTTTTTGGCTTTCCTACCGAGCAAATATTTCCACCTAATAATAATTTCACGAATTGTTTGTGCGATAATTATGTAATGGAAATAACAAAAACAAAAAAAAAAATCTTCACTAAACATATTCATTATCTTGCTGATACTATACTAAATGAAATTAGGGATATATATATATATATATATATATATATATATATATATATATATATATATATATATATATATATATATATATATATATCTGTGTGTGTGTGTGTGTGTGTGTGTGTAATTTAATGTATACGACATTTAGTTATCTCACCCGGTGGCAAAAGACAAAGATATGGAAACAGTAAAGGGCAGTGATAAATAAGGCTAAGTCTGTCTTAACTTAGGCAATATTTTACTCATCTTTTCGTACAAAGTGCCAAGAAAAGATCTTTTAGCATTATTTCAACACATTAAAAAATTGGGCAAATATTATTAGTTTTGCTAAATTTTAGCAGACTATCTCAATCCATGTTAAGTCTCTGTATTTCTCCTATGCAGACTGTGTTTCGAATGTCACGTGTGCTCTTTTAACGTATGCAAAAGAACATTTTAAAACCGGTTTGTGATGCTGAAACTTTTTAAAGTCTTTTAATAAAATAATGCTTAGTAGTCGGTATAATAAAGTCCATTATAGTTGATGCTTTCATTTGCATTAGCATGTATGTATATACTCTAAATAACAATTTAAGAAATATAGTTTTCTTGATCAATAACGTGCAAAAGCGTTGTATTCCGGAACTCAAAGAATAAGATTACTTTAATTTTTCTCAATCCATTACAGAGTACGCCTATCAATGGCTTGCTTGACTTCAAAATAATGTCAGCAATATACCATCCAACCTTTGTTCTGAGATGTAGCAAAAAGAACCAGTTCAATATCTGCAAATTTGCAAGATGAGTTGGGAAAACAAGTTTTCTTCTGTCCTTAGAGAAACGGATGCAAATTTGTCTCGTGTAAAGGTGAGTTACAGTTGGTATCAACGGCAATAACTCTGTAAGAATGTCACCGGGATGACATGTATGATCATGCAATTGTTCGCGAGCTCTTCCTAATACGTTGAGTTATCTCATATTTATTTTTTATTATGTCAAAGTTCAAACAGAAAAGAAATATTTGAAAACCACTAATTCAGTTGATTTTAAATATTTTAAAAAAATGTTCAAATCTATTTTTATTACTTACATATGTGGTTGGTCAGTTATTTGAGGTGCAGGATTCAAGTTTATCACATAACAAAAAGCTAAACACATCTACGTCATATCTTTAAATAATATTCTGTCAAAAGTGTTTAGGAGTAGATAACAGATTTGCAGCATTGTTTTGGAGAGCTTCTCATAATACATGTATGTGATGGGCAGAATATGACACTTTACAAAGAAGAATTAACTACTTATCTAGTATTATGGTAATCCTTCTCAAAAGGTCTTTATTGTGTTCTAAATTCTGGTACTCCATAACTAGATAATATGGTAGTGATAATATTAGTCAGTGCTAAATATAAAAATAATTGTAGACACGGGCCTAAAGCTGTGACTTTAAATAAATCACAAACCTTGACTCAAATTCTTCAAGCTCAGATTATCATTTTCCAATACCCAGAATCACACCTTTTTAATAAAAAAAGATTGTATTTGTTTGAGGCCAACCATTGTCTAATTGTTCTATCACTATCCTTCTTAAATGCATGTCTAGATTTATACAGTTTCTGTTTACACGTTTAAAGTGTTTCATTACACTAGCTTAATTTTTATTCAGTAAACTTGAAATTTAAACATCTTTAGCAACACAACAGCAATTAAATAAGACCATTAAAAATTTAAAATATTTCCTTATGTGTTTTTGCCAAAATCACTTTTTTGTCTGTCTTCCCTTTTTAATTAAACTACAAATGACATACATTTTTTTAGTTAAAGATTGTAAACAACTGCATGATCTCTTTATTACTTATAATATTATAGCTTAAAAAAAGCATCCAATGTCTGGCCTAAACTAATCAGTTACAACAGTAAAGTAATGAGTTGAGAGCTTGTTATGAATATATGCTAGCCTTTATCCATTTCATGACTATTCACCACTGCACTAATTTGAAGAATTGCTAGAACAGTTCCAGTACCCATTAGACTGGTTTTTACTGATTTCTGGACTGCATATTAGTATCCAAAACAGTATATTAGAATCACATATGTTAAGCCATGTGAGCACTAGTTTTAGTAACCCATGCCATTTTCATCATTCATAGGTCACATGCTTCTCTTTGTGCACAAAGTTTGCAGCATTTGATAGAAGTATCATAAATAGATGAACTTTATAAGGGTAAGGACATACATGGGGGTGAATATTAATAATGTACTAGTCTTTCATCAGCATGATCAAAGTTTTCTTTTGCAAATTAGATTTGTTTTGACAAGCCCAATGGGCACCTCACTAAGTATACATTTACAGGCAAGTCCAATCTAAATTAGAGGGGCATTGGGCTATTAGATTTTTTGAGCACCATTAGAATTCAAATATCTTATTTATATATAACAAATCATATACCTGTATGTAATTTTTGTATAATGATAAATACAAATTTGATCATGTACCAAACTAATGCATCAGACAGCAAGAATAAGGCATATCTTGGTTTACCAACTAAAAACATCACAATTGGTGAAATTGTATACTCTGACTGGGTATATCTGGTATAACTGGGTGGGCAGATTGGGCTAGTTAACCTTGGCAGGCAGGCAGTCTAATAGAAGGAAAACTCTGACTCCAAACCTGGGCAGATGGAGCTCATTAGCCATGTCAGGCAGTTTTTCTAGGAGAAGGAACTCTGATTCCAAACTCACAAAATCCTGGCCATTGGATGATGGCTCCAGTGCCTTGTGGATATTTTTGAGAGAAGAAAAGGTGAAAGGAGTAAACCCAGACAGAAAATTCAGAGTAAAACCCCTAAGGTAGCTTGGTGTCAACTATGACTTCTTTCCAGCAGCTTTTGCATCCAAACTGGTGCCAGATGTCATGCTCAACATTCCTTTGGAGCCCACCAGTAAGGATGAGCGGAGGATCCTGACATCTGGGCAACCCAGGATCTCCATAATCCATGCCCAGGGTTTAGCCCTGGAGATGCCACTCCAGCCTTACTACTGAGTGAGGAAACAACATGGAAACTGGCAGTCTACAGGTAGTTCCACTTGATTGGGGTAGGGAATGGGCATCACAGGTCAGCTTCAGTGGTGAGAGGGATCATCATGTCCCACTGTCCAGCTACTGCCTGCCTCAAGCCAAGCAGCCCTCTGTCAGTAAGGTATTGACCCGCCAATGTCTACCTGCTACAGTGGGTGTCTTGAGCTCAGTGTGTTGCATAGCATGACAAGCAGTAGTGTTGTTCCGATTATTGATTATAATCGATCATCAGTTGGTTGAGCAAACCAATAAAATAATCGATTGTGAACTCCATAATCAATTGTGTGTAAAGGTAGACTACTTTTTAGTTGTATGCAAGGCACAAAGGTTAGTAAAACTCCCAGCCACTAAAGTTGACCTGAAATTTATTAATTCCCTTCACAAGTACAAAATTAATATGAAACCATATGATTCATAATTAAGGACATATAGTCATTATTACATGGTCAAGTTGTTAAATTGTTGAGTTAATATGTTTAAACACATTATGTTGATTTATTTCAGTTCAGTTGCAACATCTTTATAGTATTTATAAACAATGACAAACAAGAAAAACGTCCTTCTAATTCTATACTTTAAATTATAGACACATTAAATGTGAAAAAAAGAATTTCGGGGGATTGTAGCAGTATTTCAGTTACATATGTCTGATCAGCCATAAAAAGTTGTATTCATTTAACAAAGTTGTAGAACAAAAGTAACACACAATGTAATATTATTGTCAGGTGAAAGTATACATGTCATTAAAAGAGATTACTCCTGTACATTTAAAAACATATTGAACTCTTGATCAAAGATATAACTGGTTAACAAAAATTAAAATTTGCTCTTAGTAACCGATTATAATCGCTGATCAGTTGGTTAAGGGGAACCAATTATCAATTATGAATTTTTGACTGATTCCCAACACTAACAAGCAGATAGAAATTCCACACCAGACAAAAGAAACAAGAAACCAACAAAGAAGACTCCAGCTCTTCGATTCGCAAGGTGGAACATTGAAAGTGGCCATCATAATAGAGAGCTCACCAGACTAAATGTCAGCACAGCTGTTCTCCAGGAAACTAGACTTGCCTCTACCTCTAGTGGCTCCATTAGAGAGGAAAACTACACCTTCTTCTGGAAGTGTTGAGAACCAAAGGAGTCCCACCAGCACAGAGTGGTCTTTGACATAAAAAACATCCTCCTGGCCTCGATTGAGCCTCCTTCAGGGACACTGAGCATCTTTTGTCCATCTGCCTCACTACTGCTGCAGGTCCTGTCAACATCTTCCCTGTCTAGACCCCACCCTCACGTCTTCAGAAGACATAGAGAATCGGTTTTATGGGCAGCTGGATGAACAGATCAAACGATGCCTCAGAGATGAACCACTATTTCTCTGCGGCGACTTTAATGCCAGAGTAGGTATGGCCTACCTGCCTTGGATGTCACAGCACCGGAAAGACCTTTGGAAACACTCAGAGACTGATGGAGCTGTGTACCTACCATGACCTGTGAATTACAAACATCTTCAAGTGTAAGCCACAAAACAAAGTGTCACGGAAACACCCCAGGTTTCATTGCTGGGTCGAGCTCGACTTGGTCATCACCAGGTGCTCTACCCATAACAGCATCCTCTCCACCAGAAACTACATCTTCTTCTCCCAGCTCCTGTTTAACACCTTTAACTCATCCACTGATGGTGTATATATGCACACCAGGTCCACACAGAGGCTGTTGAACCTAGCATAACTGCACTCTAAGACCAAAGTGAGGGCTGTGCTAATCAGGGAGATGATCTTTTTAGATGATGCGGCTCTTGTGATCCACACCGAGGAAGCCCTCCAGAGATTGGGAGACCATGTTGCTGAAGCCTGCATGCAGTTTGGGCTCACCATCAGCCTGTGGAGCTGGACAGAAGGCTTGGAAATGCAAACACCATCATAGCATGACTAACAAAGAGGGTGTTGGAAGATAATGCAATGACAGAGCACACCAACATCCAAGTCTACCAGGCCTGTGTTCTCAGCACCCTCCTGAATGGAAGTGAGACCTGGAGCACCTACATATGGCAAGAGTGCTGACTCAACTCCTTTCATTACGGTGCCAAAAATGCATGAAAATCATCTGGCAAGAATTTGTCCCACACAGTGAGATCCTGCAGCATACAAGTATCCCCAGCATGTACTCCCTGCTGAGCAAATGTGTTTGATGGCTGGGACATGACCTACTCATGGAGGATGGGAGGCTGCACAAGGACATCACATATGGGCAGCTGGCCATTGGCACCAGAAGTGTTGGCCACCACTCACACCATTTCAAGGATGTGTGCAAGAAGAACATGAAGGCATGCAACATTTCACCCGACAGCTTGGCAGTGCTGGCTGAGGACCGAGGCACCTGGAGACTGACAGTAAGCAAGCTCATAGCAGTTGCTTATGTGAGTAAAGGCCAGCTGGTGGCAGAGAAATGCGAGAGAATGAAGAGCATGGCATCAACCTCAGCAACTACATTAGAGACTGTCACTCGCACATAGGCCTGCACAGCCACAATAGATGATGCCAAAATCCCGAAGACAAATGAGGGCACTATTTGCATTGGTATATAGAGACTGAGCCACCAATGGTGATATTTTAATGCAATCAATCAACATTACATTTTACATGTTAGCTACGTATATCCTTCTGTTTTCACAATTATTCAAACTTAGCAGCATGTTTATTTCATGGAGTTAACAGCTAATATATATATATATATATATATCTATATGGACCTATAATGATGTCCACTCTGTCCTAAATGAAGATGGTGCCAAACTGACATCCAATGTATTTTATGCAGAAGTTAATTTCAAAATCTTCCTTGTGAACCTTATGATTTATCCTCTTTTGTACATGATGGTGAACCCTGTCTTCCTTGTTAACAGTGTGATTTGCCCACTTTTTTGTGATGTTGAACCATGTCTTCCTTGTGTGATTTACCCACTTTATTTTATGTAATATTGAACCCTTCTTCCTTGCTAACCGTATGATTTACCCACTTTTGTACATGATGTTAAACCCTGTCTTCCTTGTTAACAGTGTGATTTATCCACTTTTTTGTGACTTTGAACCCAGTCTTCCTTGTTAACAGTGTGATTTACCTTTTTTTGTGATGTTGAACCCAGTCATCCTTGTTATCTGTATGATTTACCCACTTTTGTACATGATGTTGAACCCTGTCTTCCTTGTTAACTTGATTCCATCAACATCAGTTCTGAGAAAATTATCATATTTGTTATGATGTTTTACTAGGTTGAGGAGATGATATTGATGGTATTAGGCCCTGGAATTTGCCATCAGTGAGATGAAAGGGTGAGGGGTTGAATGCCACATTTTCATTAATGATTGACTATTATTAACTAAACATATCTACACCAATACCTGGGTCTGTGTTTGAGTTGTAATCAGGTCACATTCCCAATGCCATAACTTTCCTTTTTTTTGAAAGATGATTGTAAAAAAACTCGTATCAAATTGATCTTTATGTTTTTGTTTTTTATGGTTTAACGCCATTTTTAAGCACAATATAGGCTATACATGGCGGCAAGTATTACTGGTGGAGGAAGAACCCGGAAAACCCTCGTAAAGAACCACCGACCCACGATAAGCTACTGGCAAGCTTTCTCACATAACTACATTAGCCAAATCTTAGACTAGAACCCACGCAGACAGAGGTGAGATGGCAGTGATCTGTAACGGACAGCGCTTTAGACCACTTGGCCACTCGGGGCCCCTTCAAATTGATCTTTAAAATAAATCCAATGTAGTTTACATGGAAAATTACCATTGTGGGTATATCAAAGGATTGAAAGAATCAAACGCAGTTGAAATACATGTATTGAAATGTTTAAAATCTTATCTAAGTTAATTTTTCAAGTTTAACAATATATAATAAAGATGTCAAATTACCATCTTGACATTTTACAAATTCTCATTTTGTTGTTAGTTTTAGGTCCAATTTTGAAATTGGTAGAAAAATCCCTGGAATTATCACATGAGAGAATTTTGCTGAAGTAGTTTACAATCTATGATAATGATGAAAATAAACTCACACAGTTTTTGATGCCTTGCTTATTTTCTTTTTTTATCTGATAAAATGCATCTGTATTTTTTAGATTTTCTTTTTTTAAAAAGCATTTTAGGATATTTAGGTAATGTTTATATCTAGAAGAATTGAATCAATGAATGCTATTTATTCTTGTTTTTCTTGCAGCGCAAGTTTCATATATCTATAAGAATTTAATCAATGAATGCTATGTATTCTTGTATGTTTTGCAGCACAAGTTTCATCCCGCATCATCAGGGTCCTCAAGGGGAAGTAAGTACACAGTCTTTTAACCTTTTAGCATTTGTGCTTGCTTAGGGTCTTGTCGACTGTTATTCCAGTGATCTTAATTAGTGCGCATTAGCAAGCAAAATGTTTTCAAAAATTATTATCACCTTTATAGTAAAAAAAATTTAAAATCATTGAAGTATCAAAGTTCCTATATTTATATTCATTATTTTCCTCTGATTCAATGTCAGAACTCAGAACTTTGAGTTTTATGAACGATATCTTTCGTTTCTTCACTTTACAAAAATTAGTAATTTAATTATAAGTCTTTGGTACTAATTATCTCAAATTAATTGAGTATTGTCTGTGACTGCCTGTTCCTTAATAAACTACATGTATTGACACTGTTCGTCATAGAAGATAACCTTTCACAGTCTAAAGTACCTGAATCCTTTTTAAAAATGAGTTTCTATTGACAAATTTTGTCAAGCGTCAAGGCTATGTGCTTTCAAATAATCATGACAAAATAACATAATATATATTCCTTTCCATTAAGAACAGTATATCAGTGTTTTTTTCATGGACTGACTTCTTCATTGAATCAACATTATAGAGCTGTAGTATTTTTCAGCAGTAAAGTGTTTTATTTTCTAGCTTTAGACATTTTAGTAGAAAAGACCAGATTGTGGTTTCAAAGAAATGGGAACAGTTCTCATGAGAAGCAATATTTTCCAAAACTTTACAAGAACAAAAACAATCATTACTACAGTAACTGCTGCTACTATTAAGAAGACTGGTTTAATTTTTTTAAAATAAATCTTAACTTCTAAATTAAAAGTCATATTAGCATGTTTTTGTGTCGGGTTAATAGACCATACATTTATCATCAATTATCAAAAACTGATGACAAGTTGTGAAATTTATTTATTCCCGATACATTGCACAGAACCCATGTAATATACTTCTGAATCATTAAAGTGTGTCAGTTCAGTTAAATGTTTATTTCTGCTATATGAAATTTAGATTATTGAGTCATTGTCTCTTCTGCTATCTCCATTGTAGTGGAAATTAATTATAAGAATCATGGATAAATGTATATCTGTAAGGACAATGTATCATTTAAATTGAACAATAATACAGTATAATCTATCTTGAAAGACCACCCTTTTGCCAAATACTTATGGGCTATCAGACCATCCTTCTGCCAAATATTTATGGGCTATCAGGACAGGTCATAACACTAAAATCTATAAATCTGTGCATGGAGAACCTGGTCTCTCTAGAGAGGTAGTGTATCGTAACATTGGTCTCTCAAGTCAGGGTTTTATTTGACACAGAGGTCATTTTGTGTAGGTTTAAGAGAAACCCTATTTATTACGATTAGTAAATAAAACATCACACTATTTTGTTTTCACACATAGTTCCCAGCTCAATGCGGAAGGCCTCATCCTTACTAGACCTTTCCCAGTCTTCCACGTTTGGTGCTGGCAGGTATGGCTACATGTATCAGAATGGATTAAACCAGTCAACACAAGGGCTGCTTGCATACCCATTACTCCCTGGTGCTACATACAATAGTCACCTGACCAATCTACCCCCAACATCGCTTGCACAGATTAACTACCCTCACACTGCCAACAGCAACTTACCTGAAAGAATCGAGCAGCAAGGCAGAGTAAGTATACTTGATTTTTGGAAAATTTCCAGAATTTTGAATTAATTTGGACATAATGGGTGTTTTTTGTTTGCAGTAGACTATCATTTGTCAAAAAGCAGAACATAACCATCTCAGTATTGTATGCACATTGGATTAGTAAAAGGCATTTTCCTCAGTACATTAAATAAATTTACATGCTGATAAATGTAAGCATGTTTTTTTCATTATGAACTGGATTCTTTTGCATTGTTATGAGTAAATTCGTCCAGTTTTTGGAAAATGTGTTTAAACACATAAAAAGTATGTTTCATGCTGATTTTTAATCAACTTCTCAACCAGAACTTTTAGAATCCAATCCAATCATTTTTTGAATAAATGCGGAGCACTTTAAGCCTTTTTTTAAAGACTGACACAGTTTTTAAATGAGACCAGAAACCAATGGAAATATTGAATAATAAGAACAACACTAATGAAGAAAACCTTATTCTGAATTATTATATGCGACCGCAATCCCAGTATTTAAATATTGGCATATGTTCAACGAGCTGAATTTCCGTGACCTCATATGCAAAATTTCCGCACCTATTCGGTTACTCTCGTGATGTGACATCATAGTAGCGACTCCAGCATCCCGACTGGCGATTTTGTATTATTGCTTACGGGTGTAAATAGCGCATTAAGAAAAGGCTATGGACAACGTTTTTCTTCTTTTCCAAATGATAAAGGCATAAAGAAAGTCTGGATACATTATTACAAGCGAGTCGATTTCAATGCAACACCAAACAGCAATCCATGCTCATTACATTTCTCAAAGTAATGTTACCAGAGGGATCCTGAAAAATAGAACCTCTAGGATACACGAATGCTCAGCCTAGACTAAAAGTTGAAAGAGTGTCAAACGTACGAGTTACAAAAATAGGCAGAAGGCCGAGTAAGTGCTAATAAAGAATATGACAGCCAGACACCTGATCGTGCTGATGAAATGAGTCAACGTTTTTTTCTTCTTCAAGATTGCAATCTAAATAAAGTCACCACTGTCCTATGTGAAATTGATATCTGACTTTAATCAAATGGAAGCTTTGCACAAAAAAAAAATAATAATAAGAGTATCAACCCTTGACACGGTCGTGTTTTGAGAAAAACAATTTAAGTAATTTAAAAAAATATTAAAAAAATTATTTTAAAAAACACAACCTTTCAGTCTATGCCTATTACACGTAAAATGTATAAACGGAAATCTGTAATGATTGGAACTGATATAAAACTGTCCCTTGTGCAGTTTAAATAGCAGCGATTAAAAGAAAAGAGATCCGATATAAAATCAAAGTTTCACATTAACTGGCTGACAATAGAAATTGGGAGAGGTGACTATTGACCCCACCCATTTGCCCCAATGTGCAATTTCTCCCTGTGATACGCCTTATTATCCCCCAGGACAACACCTTTTTTTCATATTCTGGTCTGCATAATAGTTAGAGGTTAGAATTAAGTACACAAACATAATGGCAGTTTAACAAATTAACAATTATTCCTTATCATTGCACTTATGTTGTGAAAAGGACTGGCCCTCTGACATAATTCAAAGAAACAATGTGCTACAGAGTGTGTAGTGTATGTGCGCACCAGAAATTCATTGTCAAATAAACGATGCTGAATTTTATTGTAACTTCAAGGCCAAAGACTTCATTTTAAGAGTTCAAATCTGCAGTCAAACGTTACCGTACATGTATGTGGCCATTGTTTTCCCACATTTTATATCCCACCCAATTTCCTTTAGTTTAAGTGTTAAGATATGTAACACTGTTTACTGAATTAAATATTTATTTTGAATTAGTTTTTTAGGGGCACATATACTGCGTCATATTTTTTAAAATTCATTCTTTTAATTTAATCATGGTAATGAAACTTTACATATATGGTAGAGGAATGTCAGATGTTAACTGGCCGAGTTTTTTTTGGGCGGAAATGGAGATTTTATTTGCAGAGAAAACTACGCAGCCTTCATTGTGACATATTATTTTTTTTACAGGAAGTAATTCTGTAGTAGTTAAACAATCTGAAATTTACGTGTTTAATCTTAAACTATTTACTGAAGACAAAAACTGTCCTGTGATATTAATCATTTCTTCACTACAATATTCACAAGTGATAAAATAGAATATGACATCTGTGGACTGCACATTTGATAAAAAAAATTATATATGGATTTTCTTCTTCTGAGAAATGAAAATTGAGAGACATATTGAAATAATTGGGAGTTAACTGCGAAAAATCAAGAGAGATATTACGAGATAGGGAGGAAATACCTCCAAACCTGGAATTTATTTTCTTTCTTTCTTCTCCCGGCTTCAAAGTTAACATATAAGAACTGTTCGGGTTTGTGGAATTTCAGTCAGGGCTAGTAAGTTTATTTAAGTCATCAGCCTGGGACCTGTGCTTAAAACATTTCTTTCAGCACTGACCAGTACAGTATGTAATCTGTTTTAATGAAGCATGTATATACTAACAGATTTGTCAATACGCTAACTGTAGCATGCATATAAAATACACTATAATTGAATCATAGAAAGGAAGCTTCTTAATGTTGAAATTAATTCCGTATGATTTCCTCCTCGCAGATTTATTTGTGGGGTGTTGTTTTTTTTTTGTGTGTGAAAAATTACTTCCGATGAAAACCGTTATCAATGGCCTTTGTGGCTTGCCATGTTTCTGTTTGTATACAAGGACTGGCTAGTATGATGTCACGAGACCACGTGATCTGGCGTCTCATTAAAATTCGGAAATACTCGTCAATTTACGGAATCATTGTATCTTCTTCGCAATATAATCAATATCCGCACACGATATTATTTTTTTAAACATTATATTCGAATTAGAATTTGTAAAGAATTACATTTATAAAATAAAAATTTTCATTTCTAGTCTCCTTTAAATGTTAATCTCAGCAGGTACTAAAATTAATTTTAGTAATACAGATCTTCCATATTAACACACACTCACACACTTCAGTAATTCATGTTTGTTTGTTTTTAGAGTTTAACGCCATTTTTCAGCACATGATAGGCTATACATGGCGGCCAGTAATATTGGTGGAGGAAAAACCCCGGAAAAACCCCGGAAAGAACTACCGACCCATGAGAAGCTACTGGCAAGCTTTCTCACATAACTACATTAGCCGAATCTTAGACTCGAACCCACACAGACAGAGGTGAGATGGCAGTGATCCGTTACGGAGAGCGCTTTAGACCACTCGGGGCCCCTCAGTAATTCATATTTACCAACAGTGTGATGCTTACAAGATGGACTGACCTTGCACATTACCAGCAAGGCTTGTATTATGTATTCTGATTGACTAGTTAATCAAACTTTTTAAAGGGTGTCATAATTGGATGTTTAAAGATAATCAAACTTTTTAAAGGGTGTCATTATTGGAAATATAAGGATAATTAAACAGTTTAATCTTTAAACATTGTCAGTATTGGATGTCAAAGATAATCAAATATTTCGAAATTGTCAATATTAGACTAGCATGTGATTGACTGTTTGAAAAAGTCTTTTTTTGTCATTGTGCATTTTTTTGTTTTTTGTTTTTGTTTCCAGGTTTAACAAAATAGGTTATTCATAAATGTTTTTTTGTTATAAGAAGTTAAACAAGTTATCAGGGCACACATATTAACTATGTACGGTACTTGGATTATTACATATTAACTATGTACAGTACTTGGATTATTACATATTAACTATGTATGGTACTTGGATTATTACATATTAACTATGTACGGTACTTGGATTATTACATATTAACTATGTACAGTACTTGGATTATTACATATTAAGTATGTTCGGTACTTGGATTACATATTAACTATGTACAGTACTGGGATTATTACATATTAACTATGTACGGTACATGGATTATTACATATTAACTATGTAGGGTACTTGGATTATTACATATTAACTATGTACAATACTTGGATTATTACATATTAACTATGTACGGTACTTGGATTATTACATATTAACTATGTACGGTACTTGGATTATTACATATTAAATATGTACGGTACTTGGATTATTACATATTAACTATGTACAGTATTTGGATTATTACATATTAACTATGTACGGTACTTGGATTATTACATATTAACTATGTACAGTACTTGGATTATTACATATTAACTATGTATGGTACTTTTATTATTACATATTAACTATGTACAGTACTTGGATTATTACATATTAACTATGTACAGTACTTGGATTATTACATATTAACTATGTAGGGTACTTGGATTATTACATATTAACTATGTACAATACTTGGATTATTAAATATTAACTATGTACGGTACTTGGATTATTACATATTAACTATGTACGGTACTTGGATTATTACATATTAAATATGTACGGTACTTGGATTATTACATATTAACTATGTACAGTATTTGGATTATTACATATTAACTATGTACAGTACTTGGATTATTACATATTAACTTTGTACGATACTTGGATTATTACATATTAACTATGTACAGTACTTGGATTATTACATATTAACTATGTATGGTACTTGGATTATTACATATTAACTATGTACAGTATTTGGATTATTACATATTAACTATGTACAGTACTTGGATTATTACATATTAAGTATTACGGTACTTGGATTATTACATATTAACTATGTACAGTACTTGGATTATTACATATTAACTATGTATGGTACTTTTATTATTACATATTAACTATGTACGGTACTTGGATTATTACATATTAACTATGTACAATACTTGGATTATTACATATTAACTATGTACGGTACTTTTATTATTACATATTAACTATGTACGGTACTTGGATTATTACATATTAAATATGTATGGTACTTGGATTATTACATATTAACTATGTACAGTACTTGGATTATTACATATTAACTATGTATGGTACTTGGATTATTACATATTGACTATATATGGTACTTGGATTATTACATGTATATATGTAGAAGATACACTTATTGTTAAATTTGACTTAATATTTTCCTTTTGACTTGAATCTGAATACAATTTTCATTTATGTAGGCTGTAAATTTCAACATAGTAACTGTGGAGGTTCAATACTTTAATTGAAGTATTTTTAACCCTATTTATAAAATTTGAAGTCTCAGACGTTTCAATTTGTAAAATGTTACCGTATGTATAAAAGGAAGAATTGCAAAGTGAAATCTAACTGGGAAAAACATAAACCCTGATATACCTTCTCATCAGAACCTGTGCTGTCAGTTCAACTGATTACCCTGATATACCTTCTCATCAGAACCTGTGCTGTCAGTTCAACCGATTACTCTTAACAAACGTCATATACTCAGATTGGTTTGAGCATTCTGTGCTCGAAGATTCAGGTCTGTGCAGTTTGCTATTGGACTTGACTTATAAATGAGTATAGATGATAATGGAGTTTTCTAGCCATAGGATTGGATGATACAACTATGTCCATGAAGTACTGTTGGAATGAATTTTAAAACATTTATATCAAATTAAAATTAGAATTATCCTATTTAGGTAAATGATTTTGTTTTCATTTTCAGACAATTGATCAACTCTCAGCAATGGTTCATCGTCTTGAAATGGATCGTAATAACTATCAGCAGCAAGTTAATGATCTTAGAAGTAAGTTCAAATTCTGTCAGATGAATGATTGTTTATCCTTTTTTCTGAGAGCTTTTGGAAGCGCAAAGTTCAGTGTTACCCTCTAACAGTGATGTTGGACACCTAGAAGCTTTCTGCAGATAATTTCTTTTCAGAGATACTTTAAGAGAATGATGCATCATGGAAAGAGAAAATGCCAGAAATTGGTGGAGAACTATGCTGAAGTACACAATATTAAATATTACTTATGTGTAAAGCATACTGGTTACTCTGCAATTATTCACACAAGTTAAAGAAAGGTTTTTAATTTCTCAAGTGTAAAAAGAGAAATTTATAAATGCTATAGCCAATATGAAATCATTTCAGTCAGTGAGAGGCCTTGATTAACACAGCAGTGATCATGTGTTGCATATGCTGTGGTGACTTCTGTAATATTTTCAAGCTGTTTTTCTAATTGTTTTTTTAAATAATTTTTCTAATTGTTGCTGTACATTTTCTCATTGTACTCATTTTTTTAATATCTAATCAACCAATAATGATAAAAAAAAATCTAAAAATTTGAAAATAAATATTAGCATTTTTGTATATTTTCAACACTTAGTAGCTGACAGTTGATCTGAGAAACATTCTGAATGGTAATATAGGTGGAAAGAAAGATACATGAAGCTTTTCATTATACTTTTGTTTTCTTTTGTTAATAAAAACATTTATTTTTTTAAATCATTTTTTTTGATAAATTTTCTTAGGTCTGACTTGTATTTTATTTATTCCACCACACCTGATCTTTATGGCATGCATCCATCTAAGTCATGGCCTAGATTATACAAATTAAACAGAAATTACAAAAATGTATTTTAAAAAAAATAACATTCAGTAGCTGAAAGGTTTTAATTGAAAACCAATGTAAATGATTTTTTGTTATCAAATGTATGGTAATCTAGGTTAAACAAAAGCAACATATCGGTTAGTATTAAATCTTTGTTCCCTTTTAAAACATTATTGTTAGACTGAGTTAAATGTTTGATAAGTGTTTTGTTTTTTCCAACTCCACCCCCAACCAAGCCGAGCCCACCCCTCTTCACCCTTGACACACATGCATTTGTGACATTTTTTAAAATGTTTTGCTATACCTGAGTTCATTGTATAATGGAGTCAGCAGGTATGGACTACCATTTTATAACCAGTAGGATCTGTATTAAATAGTTCATCAAATTTGCACGGACTAAAGAGCTGAAAGGTGCATGTATAGATACCTTACCTATGGCCGTGTCAATTTCAGATGAATTTCTACATATGTCAGACCAAGCCTCAGACAAACGTCCAGGCTCACAGCTAGAGCGTAGAATTGAAAATGTTAAGCGAGAGCTACTATGTGAAATCCAGCTACTCCAGTCACAGTTCCAGATGCAGAAGGCAAAGGGCACGGGTTCACATTTATCAGAGACCCAGATCCTATCACTCAACAAGGATCTTCTAGAACTGTAAGATTTGTACTTGACATTTTGTATTGCAATAGAATTTGTTGAGAGAGTTTGAGTTACATTGAATATTTTAATATTTTACATAATAAATGAACGTTATAAATGGTTATTAATATCAATGTTGCTGAAATGTTATCTTACATGTAAAACACAAACTGTTATTGTTGTTTAGTTTTCTGTTTCATTTTGAAATGAGATCATATTTTGTGTTTTTTATGCAAGATTTTATATTTGGATATTTTTTAATTGTATATTTTTAAAATTTTGTATGTTTATTATTATGATAAAATTGTATTAAATTTCATCTTCCTCATTTATTGAACATAATTTTTTTTTAGGCCAGTTATTTACTTCCTGTTCGATTGCTATGTTTAGGATGGGTTGTTTTCATTTTCATTATAATCTTTTTAATATTTCATCCTTATTGGTTCTTTCCTGGAAAATTAAGCCAAATTTTGCTTCCCATGATTGCTAATTCTATTTTGAATTTTTTAAGTAAAGAATCATTGCTGCTCCTTTTCACATTTTATCAATTTATACTGAATCTTTTAATTACAAGACATTAAATAAAAGCAGTGCACATTCTTTTTCTCCTGAATTGCTATACATTAATACACTTCTGTTGCTATTTCTTTCTTACCCATTCTTTCCTTGCACTAATCTCTTGTATTGTAGTTTTTTTACTTAACAATTAGGTCTGCTGATATATTTTATAACATTTAAATCATTTCTTCCTCAAAATTTTTGAATGAAGTCTTTTAATTCATTTTTTGCCTTTTTCTTGAAACCTCTAGAAAAGTCTTCATATTAAACTCATTTACTGCAAGAATTTTCTGTTTTTTTACACATTATCTGGTTTATTGTAAGAACTTCCTGATTTTCTGCAACCAGTCTCATGGATTTGTTTTCTTTCACTACGTCAGTGTCACTAATATCAATTTGTTATCATTTTAGTCTGCAGTTTCAGGTAAACTGGAATTTGTAGTTGATTTATTCTTCTGGATATATGTTTTTAGTAGAATTTGTTAATCTTGATGAAAATAGTATTTGAAACAAGTGTAAGACGTTTGATTTTTTTGTGTGTGGATAAATTAATTGAAAAAAGGAATCTTTTTACAGAAAAATCTCATTGTCAAAATGCAATGGAGCTTCAGCATTTTTATGTTAGATATACTAACATGCCATACTTTCAGATTCATCAGGCGGAGATGTGCTACTTAAATATTCTTAATGTTGGTGAATGAAGAAGTAAACATAGTTTGTACTTGTGTTTTAAATGTTTCTGATTTTGAAGTTGTTCTTTGCACTTGTTATGTCAGATAATTTGAATTTCCTTTGAGACTCCCTTATTATATTTTCATCTTAAAATCCTTAGATTGACCAAGAAATGCGCAAGAAATCAGTCAACACTTTTCAAAATTAAATCTTCTCACTGCCAAAATTAAATGTATGCATATAACCTGTTCTGCTGGCACATTTTGTAATGGTAGATCTGGGTCTATATAAAACTGCAGGCAGACATCATGACCTTGATGAGCTGGTACATTTTCTGATTGTAAATCTGTATCTATGCTTTTTTTCTGCATATAATTGCAAGCAGATGGCATAGACCATGAGATGCTGACACATTTTCGAATTGTAAATCTGGATTTACACTATTCTCCATTAAATTGTTTGCACAGAGGAGTGTTTTCTCCAGGACAATGAATTGTACAAATCCTGGAAATTGGACTAATCCCCGCCCAACACGTAAAAATGAGTGAGCATGTGAAAGACACCCACAGTTGATTTGCCATGAGCACAGCAAAACGTGTAAAATTCATTAATATTTACAGACCTCAGTCTGATAATGTAAGCATTTGACTTGTAGATCAAGTGCTATAATCAAGCACTTTTTAAATTTTGTAATTAAGCATTAATACTCTTCTATTAATTATCTACTTATTATAAGTATTTTACCAACTGCTTATGGCAAGGTTGAACAATGGCTGACATACAGTTTTTGATATTCATTGGTAATGTCTCTTCTGTTACATGCAATTTTAAATGCATATGATAATGCCATTTATCATAACACACAATAACACCATAGGTGTAACTGTGGTGATAATGAAAATAAACAATATTACATTTTATTTTTATTAATGAAGTGCTTTTTCCCCACACACACATGTATTGAAGAACCTATTCATATATACCTCCTCCCCCCACCCCTGGCTTAAAAATTAATAATTCCTTTTACAAAATACCCAGAGGGAGCATTCACTCTTAGTGCGAATCCTGGAGTTATCACTGACCCAGCATGGACCCTGACAACACATCTTGTGACACTAGATCTGGGTGTACACTATTTAGAATGTCCATTTTAGTTGGATAAATATAGCTTGAAGTTTTTATATTCATGGAAAGAATTTTTCTTGATGGATTTAGATTTAGAAAAATAACATCACCTTAATATTTACTGCTAAGAAAACAAAGAACAGCTTTGATTTCAACTAAACCTATTTTCTTCCCCTTCAGTCAATTCATTGTTGTTTTTCCAGTAAGCATGCTTATAGAGATGAACTAGAACAACTTAGACGGGATGTGGAAATACTTAGAGCAAGAGTGGGTAGGTGATTCTCTTCTGTTACTAACATGTATTACAGGCATAAACAAGGTGTAAAATTACCATAAAATTATCATTACTATCATCGTCTTCATTACTTGCAGGCACAAACAAGGTGTAAAATTAGGATAAAATTATCATAAAATTATCATAACTATCATTGTCTTCATTACTTGCATTTGGCATAATAGTCACATAATGGTCCAATGTGCAGATCTATCATTATAAAACGTATAAGTTACAGATGGTGTAGCTGCACTGTCATGCAAACTTAATATAACTTTTTGTCTGCAACATAATTTTACCAAATCTTGTTTTTCATTTGTGCTTTACTAGCATTTTAAAGCATTCCAAATTAATTTAGCTTTCATCTCACCATTTTCAGGATTTGTTAGTCTCTTATTTGCATTAAAATTTTATCCATTCATCATTCCTTTCATTTCCACTGATTTGTAGTGTAATAAAAATGCATTTCAAGTTTTCCATTCTTGAACAAGGTTCAGAAGATAATTAATGGATAAATAAATTAATGGCTCTCTCTGAACTCAGAATTGAGTTGAGTCTGAACAATATTGCAGATCTCTGTTAAACCTTTGCCACAATTGTTCTATTAAATCAGGACTTTGGGTTGGCCAAAATATTCACTTTTTCAATAAATTCACTGCTTATAGTGCTGAAATGATTTTGCATTTCTGGACCTGGTTTCAGCTAAACCATTTTAATGAAATGTGTATATGAAATGGTATACTGTAGTATGGAGTAAACCAAGCATTAGAGCAATTACAGATGCTTTAACTCCACTGTCATGCAAACTTAATATAACTTTTTGTCTGCTACTCAGTTCTCTGTCTTTAAAGACAATATTGTTTACACTTGAGTCGGTTGTGGAAGCAGACAGTAAAATAAACGAAATTTATATATCTGGAAATAAACGAAAGAAGTATATGGAAGTTTCCTTGCTATTTATAGCACACTTTACCATTTCAAAAGCTGTAGACACTTTCTTTGCTACAAATGTAAACCATGACCACACATCATGTAACATCCATGTTTTGCCCTCAGCTGCTGTAGATCATTGGTTGAATACCCACACAGGCCAGCAACAGTTGGCTGCCTCTTTGTCTCCTTGGGAAGGGCACTTTTCTCCCATTTCTTTAGCTTAATATAGAGTGTCATTCAAGCCCCAGAAAAAGCCCTTTTACTTTTGGCACTAAGCAACCTTGAGGAGGATAGACAAATCTCTTTCATCATTCACTGCATTACTCTGCATTGACCTCTATCAATGTGTCATGGATGGTTTAGTAATTAACCAATGAATTGGATAAACCAAATTAAATGTCTGCTACCTTGTTCATCCCATGCTAAAGATGCTAATAGTGTCATTGTGAACTACTCTCATTGTTATCATAATAATTGTATTGGTGTCATTATGATTCGACACATCATCGCTAATAGCAACATAATGGTTTGGGATGTATTTCTACAAATACATCCACGTCTCTATCATATTGTTATATTGATGTTATTTAGCTCACATCAGAAAGAACTGAATTCACATGGAAAGAAAATATTTTGCATATGTTTTGACCTATGCACTTCAGATTGCACCTATGCATAATGCACTGAGTAATAATTTAAACACTGCAACAATAGTTAGGTAAATGTGGAGTAGCACAGTGAATGCTGGGATAGGTTAAGTCAATCACAAGAGTGAGCTGAGAGCTGGAGATGGGTTTGCATGTATGTTTGGTGATCATGTACATGATGGTGATGTGTGTGCAGAAATTGGCCATTTTTTAAACATGGTCTTATCATCAGAGAAAAAATACTCTCCCATCATGAAATAGAGATTCCTCTAGTTCTAGTCTGAATGGAGTTCATTTTTGTTGTTTGTTTTTAAATGAGACTTTTGAAATAAATTTTTTTATAAATCCACAGAGGGATCTCAAATTATAATCTTTTTCTTGAAGAGTGATAGAATAATTGAAAGAATGAGCAATCATCAAGTGCTTATGGGTACACAGACTTTGAAAATGTATCAGTGAAAAGGGACCCTTATCTACTGAAAAACAATAATGATAACAACAACAAAAAAATGGTAGATGGAAGAAAAAAAACCACATTTTTAAAGTTTCATGGCAGAGTCCAAATTAGAATGTTATAAGATGAAAAAAATAATGTGTAAGCAAAAGCTAATGTTTACAGGTAACCACATTATTAGAATGTTATAAGATGAAAAAAAATAATGTGTAAGCAAAAACTAATATTTACAGGTAACCACATTATTAGGATGTAATGCTACACCTTGTTCTGCTTGAATACTCTTGTTTTACCTTGTTTTGTAATCTTTCTCATCAAAATTAATTTATTGCTATCGTACATGTAATTGAGACCCTGGAATGGGTAATTTTATCAAATCTGCATTTTGTTTTTTGTTCTGTTTATATTCCATTCATATATGCATTTCATCTTTCATCATTTTTTTTTAATTCATGTTGTTGGAATTTCATTCACAATATGCATTTATTACTTTTGTTTGGATTTGCTAGTTGCAAGAGTTCAAGGGAGAAAACTCCAACTTTTCCATCTTGTCTTGATAAAAGCGATTTAATGAAATATCAGTACATGACATGTGAAAGACAAGCATTTAATTTATGATAAACTAAAATATAATCGTAATTGAAATAAGTCTGAAAATTTAGTTCTCAGCAAATTGGATTTCTTTTTTCAATTTATTCCAATAAAAGTTATGCAGATAGATACAGCCATCAATTATATTATCTCTTTCTTACCAGATTTAGTATGTTTTCTTTGACAGTAACAATGTCAGGACAACTTGTAAGGGTGTCTGTGTGTGTAAAGAATTTGATTCCGGATTATCATATAAAAGGACTTTTGACTGCGGACTTGAAAATAATCTGTATTAAATCTGTTCAGCAATGCATTTGTGTTTAATTCTGTGTTTGTTTATTGTTTATCATCCTGTATATTGCATTTTGAGTCTCCATTCAAAATGCATTCATCAATTCATTTCCATTAATTCTGCTATTTATGTTTTGTGTTCATTCTGCAATTCATTTAAATTGCATTAATTCTGCAAGTCTGCATTTTGTTTGCATTCACTTTGCATTGTTATTTAACTATTAAAAACTGATCTGTTTCAGGGTCTGTGGTACATAATAATGCTAACCAGTAACACAGTCTTTTAGCTACATACATCAACAACATGTACTTTATACATGTACTACACAATGAACGAACTTTAGTTTTCATAGCCAGTTATGCCAAAGGTGTGATTTCCAGCACACACACATGAGCATTTCTAAAATTTCAAAATTAAACATAGTAAGTTCATTTACTGATTTTTTTCAAATGATTTAATACACACTCCCCTGTGTGTCAAAACCAGCTTATAACTATGTAAATGATGAACAGTCCTAAGTGATTATATATGATTTTGAGGAGCCCAGAGTGGCCGAGTGGTCTAAAGCGCTCTTTGTTACAGATCACTGCCATCTCACCTCTGTCTGTGTAGGTTTGAGTCTTAGATTCGGCCAATGTGGGTATGAGAGAAAGCTTGCCAGTAGCTTCTTGTGGGTCTGTGATTTTTTCCGGTGATTTTCCTGGGTTCTTCCTCCACCATTAATACTGGCCGCCAGGTATAGCTTATCATGTGCTGAAAAATGGCTTTAAACGGTACTACTACTACTATTAGATGATTTTGTAAGAAAATGAAAAGCAATGATAAGCTGATACAAATGTGTCATTTATTTAATATAAATCTGTTTTGGTCTATGTATATTCTCACATATCTAGAAAACTTTTTGTGTCATTACCCTTAGTTGGTATTTTGATTGTATGAACATTTCATGGGATTTATTTGCCATTTGAGCAATTATGGGATTGAATGATTTGCTTATTTCTGTATGCTTACTGCTTAAGTCCAATTCATCTTCAAGATTTTCCACTCTATTCTAAGATCCCCAAGTGATCAAAGGTGCTTGCGTTTACAGCTCACTCACACATCGCACATCAATCCACATAAGATAGAATCTTGTCCTAACCAAAATTAGTATGTGAGTAGCTTCCTGTGGATTGGTGGATCTTCAAGGGTCTTGAATCATGGTTCTTCCAACACCAAATAAACAGGCTGCCATATGTAACATCTACATGTTGAAAAATGGCATTACATTCCATAAAAACCAAAACAAAGCCAAAACTACTTAATTCACTGAGTATAACAATACTTCATCCAGCATATTATTATTGTGATTATAAAATAATGCACAGTAAGCATTAGTAGATATATCTTAAGATTTGTACAAGGTGCAGAAGTAATTTATTATAGCCTCTATTTTTTTAAAATTTGCAGCAAATTAGTGTTGGGTAATTATTTAAGAATCTCATATGCTTACTGTACTCAGCAAATCAGTATTGTGCAATTATTTAAGATCTCACATGTTTTACTGTACTCATCTAATCATTATCAGGCAATTATTTAAGAATCATGTGTTTACTCTACTCAGCAACTCAGAATTACACAAATCTCACATGTTTACTGTACTCAGCAAATCAGACTTGTGCAGTTATTTAATATCTCATATGCTTATTGTACTCAGCAAATCAATATTGTGCCATTATTTAAGATCTCACATGTTTACTGTACTCAGCTAATCATTATTTCATTATTGGGCAATTATTTAAGAATCTCACATGTTTACTGTACTCAGCTAATCATTATCGGGCAATTATTTCAGAATCTCATGTGTTTACTATACTCAGCACCTCATAATTACACATAAATCTAACATGTTTACTGTACTCAGCAAATCAGACTTGTGCGATTATTTAAGATAATAATATTAATAATGATGACAACTTTTGTATAGTGCCTAATCTTTACAAGCTCTAGGTGCTTTACAACATCTAGAATGATTAGACTACAAAAAACAAAACACCATGAAATTAAAAAAACTAAAAAAAATGCTCAAACTATTTAAGGTTGCAAACATTATTAGGTCTTTAAGTTTGTTCTTGCAGTCGAAAAAGGTGAGTTTTACGAGCACTTTTGAAAGGGATCACTGTTACATTAGTCTTTGTGTCTAATTTGAATGGGCATTTCATTTCACATTGCTGAGCCCTGGTATGCAAAACAGCATCCATATGACTTTGTTTTCATAGTGGGAATAATGAGTATTTACAATTGTCAGAAGAGGAGCATAAGTATCTTGCTGGTGTATACACATGGCTAATGCCAGGTAGGTATGTTGGACTGGAGTCTGTCAGTGAAACGTAGTAGAGGAAACAAAATTTGTGTTTGATTCTAGATCGGATACTAGCCAGTGTAGGGTACAGAGCAGCGGGGAGGTGTGTTCTGATCGTGGCACTCTGAGGATGATCTGAGCAGCTGTGTTTTGAACTTTTTGAAGTTTCTGGAGTAGATATTGAGACGAACAAACCAGAATTGAGTGACAGTAGTCCAGTCTTGAAAGTACTAATGACACAAATGTGTTTTAGTGGCATCAACTGAAAGATATTTGCGAATGGAGCTGAGTAAGTTGTTCAGTAGCAAGCTCTTTATTCTCAGGTTGCCTAGTTAATGCATTATTTGTATCTGCTAAATACTAAAATTTGGGACACAATAAAATTTTTGACTTTATGGGGATTTCTTTATACCAGTTGTTGGTTTTGAGGAGTTTAATAATTGTTATCTCTTTTCTCTTCTCAAACTTGCATTTTAATACCCCTATCTCAGATATGGCTGCGAACATAAACATGTTACATTCATCATACATGCCTATTTATTCTTCATATATTAACAAATTTCACATTCATGTTTTCAGCAGTCCCTCATGGAATCCATGATGGCTTTCTGGTTAGCATGATGGTATGAAATATGATACTGTCATCTGATCAATTTGCTAGGTTGGTTACTATGTTATTTCTTTGGATGAAATCTGATATTGCCATCTGATCAATTTACTAGGTTGGTTACTGTGTTGTTTCTTTGGATGAAATCTGATATTGCCATCTGATCAATTTGCTAGGTTGGCTACTGTGTTGTTTCTTTGGATGAAATCTGATACTGCCATCAGATCAATTTGCTAGGTTGGCAACTGTGTTGCTTCTTTGGATGAAATCTGATACTGCCATTGGATCAATTTGCTAGGTTGGCTACTGTGTTATTTCTGTGGGCAATGCAATTTACTCTAGTTGCTTTAACACAAAATACCTGTGTCTCTGCGTCATAGACACAAAACCAATCCAGTATAGTACTTTTCAGTTGGAACCATTCATTGTCACCTATAAGGGGAGGTTAGAGTGTATATTATATACAATGCTGATTATAAAGAGATAAGTTTGAAACAAAAACTACCTAATAATAGTGTATGCTTAATGTTTAACCAAACAGATATAATAGCAAACCAATAACTTGATATAAATGATTAAAACAAAAATTGACACAAAAAATTAACTTAGTATGATGAGACCAAGGACGTTTGCCAGTGTTGTAAGAACCATGATTTCTGTTTTTTTGAGGGCCTGATATATTTTTCAGCTTGACATAGTTAAGAATAAATATTTTCTACACAATTTCATGTAACTCCTGAGTTTCAAGTTCAAAGAGTTGTTACAATACAGTCTGAAGTTTCAATATAGTTTTTCTTTTGCAGTAAAAATTGAGATGGAGCTTTCCAATTTCATTTCTAATAGGAGAGAGCTTGAAAGAAGGCAAGATCAGTTGGATAGAGTAAGTATTCAATAAATTATTTTCATATTGTCTAATAATTCTCATCTTTTATCTATCAAACAAATGTAATAATGGGGAGACAAATTCAAACTCTCATGGTCGAGAATTCGAACCAAGTTTGTCTGTCCCACAGTCTAACTCACACAGCACTAAAATTTCTGGACCAGCTAGGCTGGTTAGCAAGTAGCATGTATATAGACCACTAAACAAAAAAAAAAGATAAAAAAGAAGCAGTTGTGCCAAACCCTTAATTTTAGGAAATATCATAAATCCCCAACAGGCTAGGGGATGTAGAACAGTTCTGATGCTGGAACTCCCAGCAGGCTAGGGGATGTAGAACATGCCTGATGCTGGAACTCCCAGCAGGCTAGGGGATGTAGAACATGCCTGATGCTGGAACTCCCAGCAGGCTAGGGGATGTAGAACAGTTCTGATGCTGGAACTCCCAGCAGACTAGGGGATGTAGAACATGTCTGAAGCTGGAACTCCCAGCAGGCTAGGGGATGTAGAACATGCCTGATGCTGGAACTCCCAGCAGACTAGGGGATGTAGAACATGCCTGATGCTGGAACTCCCATCAAGCTAGGGGATGTACAGTAGGTCTGATGTTCTCTCTCCTGCAAGTTGTAAGAGGCGATTAATGAAAGCAGGAACCACAGTGACATAGTGGTTAGTCCTGACTCCTGATCATAGTGTGTGTGTTTAATTCCTACTATTGGATCAGCCCATGCTGTTTACTGGTGGGGTGGGTGGGTGGGTTGTCTTTAGATAAGGCACTTGACTCTGATTACCTTGACGCTAAATAACCTATTGTGATTCAGTGCCATAAAGCATAAAATAAAACATGAAAATATTCTGCAGTTGGTAAGGAAATTTTATAAACAAATTTGTTTTTACATATTCTTTCATTGTAAATCTTTGTTGCCACAAAATGTCTAAGCATACAAATTTTACTAATATTAATAGAGCAAAATATTGTAATTATACTAATGTTATGGATTTTTACATGGAATTAAGTATTTTTGAGTTTATAGTTCAGTTCAGCATGTTTGAATGTGGAAACTGATTTATTGATCATAACTCATGTTTCTTATGATGTATATGTTTATTAATATGTGTTTTTGTTACAAAACTTATTATTATGTATTATTATCACATTTTACACATAAGCATAATGTCTGTGGCATCCAAATATAATTCATATCACACATAACACAGGAAATAATGTCCATAGCATCCAAATATAATTCATACTGCACATAACACAGGACATAAGCGTAATGTCCATGGCATCCAAATATAAATCCTATCACACATAACACAGGACATAATGTCCATGGCATCCAAATATAAATCCTATCACACATAACACAGGATATAAGCATAATGTCGATAGCATCCAAATATAAATCCTATCACACATAACACAGGACATAATGTCTGTGGCATCCAAATATAAATCCTATCACACATAACACAGGACATAATGTCTATAGCATCCAAATATAAATCCTATCACACATAACACAGGACATAAGTGTAATGTCCATGGCATCCAAATATAAATCCTATCACACATAACACAGGACATAAGTGTAATGTCCATGGCATCCAAATATAAATCCTATCACACATAACACAGGATATAAGCATAATGTCGATAGCATCCAAATATAAATCCTATCACACATAACACAGGACATAATGTCCATGGCATCCAAATATAATTCTTATTGCACATAACACAGGATATAAGCATAATGTCGATAGCATCCAAATATAAATCCTATCACACATAACACAGGACATAAGTGCAATGTCCATGGCATCCAAATATAAATCCTATCACACATAACACAGGATATAAGCATAATGTCGATAGCATCCAAATATAATTCATATCACACATAACACAGGACATAAGCGTAATGTCCATGGCATCCAAATATAAATCCTATCACACATAACACAAGACATAAGCGTAATGTCCATGGCATCCAAATATAAATCCTATCACACATAACACAAGACATAAGCGTAATGTCCATGGCATCCAAATATAAATCCTATCACACATAACACAGGACATAAGCGTAATGTCCATGGCATCCAAATATAATTCCTATCACACATAACACAGGACATAAGCGTAATGTCCATGGCACCCAAATATAAATCCTATCACACATAACACAGGACATAATGTCCATGGCATCCAAATATAAATCCTATCACACATAACACAGGACATAAGCGTAATGTCCATGGCATCCAAATATAAATCCTATTACACATAACACAGGACATAAGTGTAATGTCCATGGCATCCAAATATAAATCCTATCACACATAACACAGGATATAAGCATAATGTCGATAGCATCCAAATATAAATCCTATCACACATAACACAGGACAAAAGTGTAATGTCCATGGCATCCAAATATAAATCCTATCACACATAACACAGGACATAAGTGTAATGTCCATGGCATCCAAATATAAATCCTATCACACATAACACAGGATATAAGCATAATGTCGATAGCATCCAAATATAAATCCTATCGCATATAACACAGGACATAATGTCTGTGGCATCCAAATATAAATCCTATCACACATAACACAGGACATAATGTCCATGGCATCCAAATATAAATCCTATCACACATAACACAGGACATAAGCATAATGTCCATGGCATCCAAATATAAATCCTATCACACATGACACAGGACATAAGTGTAATGTCCATGGCATCCAAATATAAATCCTATCACACATAACACAGGATATAAGCATAATGTCGATAGCATCCAAATATAAATCCTATCACACATAACACAGGACATAATGTCTGTGGCATCCAAATATAAATCCTATCACACATAACACAGGACATAATGTCCATGGCATCCAAATATAAATCCTATCACACATAACACAGGACAAAAGTGTAATGTCCATGGCATCCAAATATAAATCCTATCACACATAACACAGGATATAAGCATAATGTCGATAGCATCCAAATATAAATCCTATCACACATAACACAAGACATAAGCGTAATGTCCATGGCATCCAAATATAAATCCTATCACACATAACACAGGACAAAAGTGTAATGTCCATGGCATCCAAATATAAATCCTATCACACATAACACAGGACATAAGCGTAATGTCCATGGCATCCAAATATAATTCTAAAGATTTATTTATATCTTGCATTTTACTGCAGTAGTCTGTGTTGAAATACAATAAATGTTATAATGAAATATATGTACATCCTAAAGTTTTATATTAAATATGTAAAAGACATAAAACATGTCCATGCTAAGCAGGTTTTATTCTTAACTGGACATTGAGGTAAGGTTGCAAGTTCAAAGCTCAGTTTGAAAACGGGGGATGAATTTTCTAAATATAGGAGGGATTAGCCAAAAAAAAAAATGGGTTTGTAAATGAGATGTGTGATTTTCATTCTTTCATTCATTCATTTGTTTTTTAGGACAAATATTTAAGATATTTGAATGAATTCCACATTCAGTCATCTGTGAATAAACCCAGGTTAAGCTAGCAAAGCATCACATAACAAAAATTTTTTAAAGTTCAAAAACATTTCATGAATAACTTATATATCTGACTCTACAGTATTTACTCTATGTCTGCTTTTAACAACTATTGAATTGATTGATTAAATAATCTGTTTGATTTCATGTGTGTACCTCACCTGATTTTTTCATTATCACAGACAGTTCAGACAATTTCACTTAGTCCTAGTAAATTCTCACCCCACTTGGTTGGAAATGCATCACTTCTTACATCACCCAGACAGTATGACAGGTCGGAAACATCAGATCTCAGGTAACCAAATAAATAAATGAAATTATTAACAAAAGAAAGCAACAATTATTTAGAACAGTATATTAACATCTTGTAATGTTTACAATTTAAACATTTATTCCAAATGCATGTCATCGCTTTATTTGATAAATTTCACATGTTATGTACTTTCACATACATTTTAGTTTGGCTGACAAACTAGTTATAATTTAGTTAACTTATGTTTTCTTAACCATAGTTTATCTCTTATCATGCTAATTTTTGGAATAAGAAAATGCATTCTCAGAAAGTACAATGTTACACATTTCAGAACAGATTTTTTAAATGCCTGCCATAAGGAGGAACTTTTAGTGTTATTCAGTTGTCTGTTGTTTTTGTTTGTTGGATTAGGATTTTTAACGTAGCTTTAACAATTTTTCAGTCATATCGCTATGATATCTGCAGTGAGGCAGTTTATAGTGATGTCTAGCACTGGGTCATTATGCTGCAGACAGGTAGCATGATGTCTCACCCAGTCAAATTATCCTGACACCAGGCCGACCAGTTCTAACACTAACCTCTTAATGCTGAGCGCCAAGCGAGGCAGCTGTTTGTACCATTTTTGTAAGTCATTGGTATGACTTGGCTGAGGATCGAACCCACGACCTCTCGCTTCTGCGGCAGACGCTGTAACTACTTTGCCACCAGAGCAGTATGTCTGTATTCTTCCGCCTGTTTCGTTTTTGTTTCTGCACAATAAGGTGAATTTTCTTCCATCTAATTTTGCTAGATTTTGAGTTTGGCTTGCATATGGTTTAAAGTAAGAAGGCGTTATTATTTCAAGGTCTGAAGGTGAAAAGTCAGGGTCATCATGACTGAAACAAAGAACACATTTTCTGCACAATAGCATTAGATTTCATAACAAACCTAGACTAAACTTGGTGAATGGCTTGTACTTGGGGTAAAGAAGAAATCTGCTGAGTTTATAGTCAAAATGTCAAAGGACAGGATAACTGTGACTGAAAGAAGAAACATGGTTCCTTCATGATAACATTGGTTTTTACATCACAGACTTGGACCAAACACTGTGTATGGCTTGCAGTTGGGGTCAGAAAGAAGCCTATTAATTGTGTGGCCAAGAAAGACAGATGAAGGTCACTGTGACTGATATTCATTCAAATAGCTTTAGTTCTAGGCCAAATAACTTCACTAAGATTTTAGGTTGGCTTGCTTTTAAGGTAAAATAGAGGCTTATTGCTTTTAGGGACAAAGGTCAAGGTGGTTATGGTTTAAAAATGTGTTTTGCAAAATAACCTTTGCTCTAGAGTAAATTCCTTGACCATACTTTGTGGATGCTTAGGGTAATTTCTGTGCTATAAAGTTCAGTGGTCAGTTTTATGATTTGTCTGATAATAAAATATTGGTTTCTGCCTAGTAAGTTTAGTTAAAGACTTCAGACCTTGACCAGAGGTTCAAGATATTGAGACCCATTGGTCAGTAATGTCTATAGTCGACCATGCATTATTTTTCCTGCATATAGGTCTGTTGAACACTGAGCTGGTATATTATGTGCAATTAGTAGTAGCCATGTTTTCATTATTTGATGAATTTTATAACTCTTCTTGTTGAAATTTGCAGGTCTATGATGATGGATTTAAAGGGCAAGATGGATTTTATGGAGTCCATAATGAAACGAAAAAAATCAACCACATTGAAAACCAGAATTAATGGTGAAATGCAGAGAGAGAGAGAGAGAGAGAGAGAGAGAGAGAGAGAGAGAGAGAGAGCAGTAACTTTCTCTATTAATTCCTAGTTTTGGATTTTTTAAGTTTTTAGTTTACTGAAGTTCTTTATTTCTCTTTTTAATATATTAACCAATCACATTAATGTTTAAAAATTAACTTCTGATCCTACATCAATCCAGCACTCCGGAAAGATGGAAAACATCATTTCCATATATTTACAGTTGATATATATAGATACTTAAAATAGTATGATTGTGAAGTAATTCTTCTAAAATGTTGCATGTTATTAATTATGAAAATTAAAGGATTTTATGAGTGGGATTCATAATATCAGAGAAATTCACTAAAACTTAAAGAGATTGTGATATTTGTCATGCCTGATGTTATCATCGAGTTAAATTTTTGTCAAAGTTTTAAAAAACAAACTTTAATGTTTCAAACATCTCAATAAACTTAGATCTGACTTTTTAGGAGGTAAATTCTGTAATATTTTTAACCATTGTGACTATCTTTAATCTAAAATATTACTGTATAAAATGTTGTCCATAGCTTCTAGATAAACAGCGTGCTTACAAAGAACTACTTTTTTAAATTTTCACAGGACATAAACCGAAATTAAGCTCAGTTCAGAATGGACTTGGAGGTCTTGAGGAAGAATTTGATCTTTCTGACACCGACAGCTCAGATTTTACTGAATTTAAGGTGAAAAAGGGTAAATCCAAGAAAAATCCAGACCTATATACAGGCAAGTTTTATTTCTTGATCCGCTTGTCTGTATTCAAGATAAAGTATAGACATTGATTTTACAGTAATTAATAACTATTATGAAAGATGGCCTGGCTTTCATCCAAGTATTGATTTCATGCTACAACATTTTTCAGATTTTAGTTCAAAGGTAGGTTGTGTTTCAAAGGAAAATGTTTCCTCCATCATTTGCATCATTGTGCCTGAGAGGCAGAAAGGTCCACCTGGAGTAAATTAGTCAGACATTTTAGAAAGTGAGTGAAAATTGTGGAATGTTTTTAAAAAATATTTCATAAAAATAAATTGCAAAGTTACAGAAGCAAGATAGGACATGTAACCCCATTTAGTGCCATGAATGCTTTGCCTTATTATCAATTTCATGACTCCATTAAACTTGGAAAACACTATGATGTTATCTTCAACACAAAAGAAATAATGCAATTTCCATATGCAAAGAAAATCTCATACTTAACTAACCCACACATGGGAATGAGGTGATTGCCAGCAAAATGTATGACTTTATACTTCCTGCAGATGCAAAAGACTGTTGCAACAACAGGTACTTGTATTTGTTAGTGAAGAAGAATAACTACTGAGAACACCCAGTCCTATTCTACAATTTTGTTATCTACCTTACCATAGGTGATAAACTTGAGAAGTTTGAAATCTGTCCCATTTTTATTATTATTATTTTCAATGAAATCGCAGCATCAATATTGTACTTGTTATACTAATTAAATAAGACAAAACTTGAGTTTTGACATCGGCGATTGTCTCATGAAATAAATGTCGCCTGTTTTTGAGAAAAAGGAATCTTGTTTGTTGGTGTATCAATAGTTAGTCTTATTCTCTGCTAGAAGGACTCCTGATTTGGCAGGTTGCTATTAAACACCACTATGGGAACCAGACCCATCAAGAAAACAAAATGCAGTGATATAATTCACAGATTTGTCATGTACACATTATGGTTGTTGAAACCAGTTGAAACGATCTTTCACATGTTGGACATTTTGAAAATAAATGTTATTTAAACAGAATTATGAACAATTTCATTAGAAAAAGCGCATTATAAAAAATTATTATCAACGTGATTGTAAAATGAAGATTCATTCATTAAACAGCCCAGTTCCCTAACGCTGCTTCCCCACGGCTTTCTCAATGTCAAAGCGACTTTTTTCCCGTTTTGGGATCTATGTTTGTGGACCCCATTGTGCATGAGTTATCGAGAGAGAGGTGTAATATTTTGTTGTTGTAGTAGGGTTTAATGCCATTTTTCAGCACAAGATAGGCTATACATGGCAGCCAGTATTAATAATGGAGGAAGAACCTGAGAACCTGAGAAAACCCACGAGAAGCTACTGTTTAACGTACATGTCTGTAAAACCAAGATAGCTTATGTATGAGGCATTGTCCATCATGCATGGCCTGGCATGTGTCAATGGCTGCTATTTTCATCTATCATGACAGCAAAACCAGTTTCAACCGAACTTGGCACAGTGCATCCAGGCATATAGACCTTTAAACTATTTACAGATGATACCTAAAAGATTTCTGCTCCTAAACTGCTAGAAACAGTATACTAGTCAGATTTGACATTTCATGAAGATCTTTCAAATTTTTACAAAAACTTCTCATCAACCTTGAAATAATGGCCACTGTAACTAAAAATATAATCCTTTGATGATTGGTTCTAAAAATATAAAACTCTTTGATGATTGGTTCTAAATATTTTAAACCCTTTGATGATTGATTCTAAAAATATAAAACCCTTTGATGATTGGTTCTAAATATATTAAACCCTTTGATGATTGATTCTAAAAATATAAAACCCTTTGATGATTGGTTCTAAAAATATAAAACCCTTTGATGATTGGTGCTAAAAATATAAAACCCTTTGATGATTTGTTCTAAAAATAAAAAATCCTTCAATGATTGGTTCTAAAAATATAAAACCCTTTGATGATTTGTTCTAAAAATATAAAACCCTTTGATGATTTGTTCTAAAAATATAAAATCCTTCGATGATTGGTTCTAAAAATATAAAACCCTTTGATGTTTTGTTCTAAAAATATAAAATCCTTTGATGATTGGTTCTAAAAATATAAAACCCTTTGATGATTGGTTCTTAAAATTCACTGAATGAAATTTGATCAAGCTTGACATAAATTATCCTAGCATGAATACCTTTCAGATTTCTACAAATCAAGCCAAAGTGCCACATAAAGTTGCTAGAACTAGAAAAACCATTAAATAGCTTAGCCAGAACCACTTTTAAGAATTTTGTCAAACTTTACAAACAGCATCATGTTTTTACAAACTATGGCATTATATATGGGTGCAGTTATAAAAACAGAACAAATGTTCAGTAACTTATTTAGATAAGTGTTTAACAAATGTGACAGAATTGACAAATCTAGATGGAATGCATTTGAGTTTTATACAAAATACACCATTGTAATGGCAAATATAGCTGCCATTACTAAAATAAAGATATTTACACAACTTTAGAATAATGGCTAAATAGAAGGTGACCAACTGTGACATGAGCATCTGAGAATAAGGGCCTTTCATTATGTAGTTGTGGGATCAAGCTAGGATGAAGAAATGGAAACGAGAAACCCTTGATACAGTTGATTTCATAATATCTAGAATCAACAGCACTGTAAATTTTTATATTACCTTAGAAATCTAAGACTTTCTTGGTCCTCATATTTATTATATGGGTTTCATCTTTCTGTCTATCTTTCCATCATCCTACTTTCATTTCAAGAGCATAACTCCACTAGCATTCAGGATGGATCTTATTTTCTATTCACAATTACTCAGATTCAGAAAATGTAATGTTGATTTGTGTCTTTCTTCATCCATCCATTCAACATTCACACTTTTGATTATGAAATACTACTACAAAATCATAACAAAATATCTGAATGAAACTTAATACAAGTATTAATAATACTATTGTTCTTGGTGTGCCTTTTTATACATGTATAAGATTATTATTGTTCTTGGTGTGCCTTTTTATACATGTATAAGAATATTGTTGTTCTTGGTGTGCCTTTTTATACATTTATAAGAATATTGTTGTTCTTGATGTGCCTTTTTATACATGTATTATAATATTATTGTTCTTGGTGTGCCTTTTTATACATGTATAAGATTATTATTGTTCTTGGTGTGCCTTTACACCATCTATAATGATATGACTACACTACAGAAAAGCAGTTGACAAAAACAATGAAATTGGAAAACATCAAAACATGATGAAAACATATAAGATACAAAACATTATTAGGTCTCTAAGTTTGTCCCTGCAGTCGATAAAGGTGAGTTTTAAGACCACTCTTATAAGGGACCACGGTGTCTTTGTGTCTAATTTCAATGGGCAATTCATTCCACATCGCTGGGCCCTGGTATGCAAAAGAATGTTGTCCATATGACTTCCTTTTCACAGTGGGAACAATGAGTATACGATTGTCAAAGAAGAGCATAAGTATCTAGCTGGTGTATACACATGGGTGAGGCTGGATAGGTATGTTGGACTGGAGTCTGTCAGTGAAACATAGCACAGAGAACAAATTTTGTGTTTGATTCTGTATCGAATACATAGCAGTGGTGAGGTGTGCTCTGATCAAGGTACTCTAAAGTTGATCCGTGCAGCTGTATTTTGAACTTTGTGAAGTTTCTGGAGTAAATATTGTGATGAAAAAGCCAATCAGAATTGAGTTACAATAGTCCAGTCTTGAAAGTATTAATGAACACACAAGTGTTTTAGTGGCATCAACTGAAAGATATTTGCGAATGGAACTGATGCATCTCAGTTCAAGATATGCAGCTTTGCGTATGTTGATGACATGTTGGTGCAATGTGAGAGTACTGTCTAGAGTAACAACTAGGTTTTGTACTGACTGTGAGAATTTAATGTTGGTGTTGGTGATTTTTATTGTCTGAGGTAAAGGATGTGAATGAGAAAGTCTTTGTGTTGTGATCAGAATAGCTCCGTTTTATCATCATTCATCTGCAGCTTGTTACATGTCATCCATGATTTCACATCAGAAATGCACCTCTCTACTCCATGGATGGCAGCATCAGCTTCATTTGGGTGGCTAAACTTGTATATTTGGGTTTCATCAGTGTACAATTGGTGAGACACTGGGTGATGATCTATAACACTTGAGAGCGGCTGAGTGTACAGAATAAAGAGAACAGGTCCAAGAACAGACCCCTGTGGAACACTGCAACATATGTCAACTGGGCTGGAATGTATTCTATTTGCATATATAATTTGTGTTCTTAATGTGCCTTTTTATACATGTATAAGAACAGTGTTCTTAATGTGCCTTTTGTACATGTATAAGAATAGTGTTCTTAATGTGCCTTTTTATACTTATATAATAATAGTGTTTTTGATGTGCCTTTCTATACATGTATAAGAATAGTGTTCTTGATGTGCCTTATAATACATGTATAAGAATAGTATTCTTAATGTGCCTTTTTATACATGTATAATAATAGTGTTCTTGTTGTGCCTTATTATACATGTGTAAGAATAATGTTCTTAATTTGTCTTATTATACATGTATAAGAATAATATTCTTAATGTGCCTTTTGTACATGTATAAGAATCATGTTCTTAATGTGCTTTTTGTACATGTATAAGAATAGTGTCCTTGATGTGCCTTTTGCTCTTTGCAATTCTTATTTTTAATATTGTTTAGTTTTCATCTGTTGGTCTGTCTATCAAACCATCATGTACAGCTTTGTTTCTGGAGCAAAACTCCAAAACCAGTACATGTATCTTTATCACATTTTGTGTACATGTACATCAGACTAGTTATCTATGTCTGCCTTTTGCTACTGAGAAATTATCTGCTTTAATGACTTTAGGTTTGTTCCATCCGTCCGTCCAGCCAGCCAGTCATTCGAAATTAGTATTTTAAAAAATCCCTAACTGTTCAACATCTTTTAATGAAACTTTACAAATGCAGTACAAATCAGATCCAGAGTCAAGATATGCTTCCTGATGTCTGTCACTTCCCTGTATACTTTATAAATACAGACTGCCTGTATCTGATACCTATCACTTCCCTGTATACTTTCCAAATAAAGACTGTATCTGATACTTATCACTTCCCTGTATACTTTGTAAATACAGGCTGCCTGTATCTGATACCTATCACTTCCCTGTATACTTTCCAAATAAAGACTGTATCTGATACTTATCACTTCCCTGTATACTTTGTAAATACAGGCTGCCTGTATCTGATACCTATCACTTCCCTGTATACTTTCCAAATAAAGACTGTATCTGATACTTATCACTTCCCTGTATACTTTGCAAATACAGACTGCTTGTATCTGATACCCATCACTTCCCTGTTTACTTTGTAAATACAGACTGCGTGTATCTGATACTTATCACTTCCCTGTATAATTTGTAAATACAGACTGCCTGTATCTGATACTTATCACTTCCCTGTATACTTTGTAAATACAGACTGCGTGTATCTGATACCCATCACTTCCCTGTATACTTTGTAAATACAGACTGCCTGTATCTGATACTTATCACTTCCCTGTTTACTTTGTAAATACAGACTGCCTGTTTCTGATACCCATCACTTCCCTGTATACTTTGTAAATACAGACTGCGTGTATCTGATACCCATCACTTCCCTGTATACTTTGTAAATACAGACTGCCTGTATCTGATACTTATCACTTCCCTGTTTACTTTGTAAATACAGACTGCCTGTATCTGATACCCATCACTTCCTTGTATACTTTGTAAATACAGACTGCCTGTATCTGATACCTATCACATACCTGTATACTTTGTAAATACAGGCTGCCTGTATCTGATACTTATCACTTCCCTGTATACTTTGTAAATACAGACTGACTGTATCTGATACCTATCACATACCTGTTTACTTTGTAAATACAGACTGCCTGTTTCTGATACCCATCACTTCCCTGTATACTTTGTAAATACAGACTGACTGTATCTGATACCTATCACATACCTGTATACTTTGTAAATACAGACTGTATGTGATACTTATCACTTCCCTGTATACTCTGTAAATACAAACTGTATTTGTCACTTAACTGTATATTTTGTAAATATAAACTGCCTGTATCTGATACCTATCACTTCCCTGTATGCTTTGTAAATACAGGCTGCCTGTATCTGATACTTATCACTTCCCTGTATATTTTGTAAATATAGACTGCCTGTATCTTATACTTATCACTTCCCTGAATACTTTGTAAGTACAGTCTGCCTGTACATGATATTCAGCAAATCCGTCTGATTCATAACATATATTGTGACAGGTTGAGGAACATAGATTATTTGTTTATATTGTGTAGGTAAAGAGATGAGGTAACAATACAAGTTATTGAATGTGAATGTTTCCATTTTTATGAAGTAGACTGTCTTATAGAAATTGCTATACAATAATTAATGTACTTACCATTTGTTGTATTTGTTTTGCAGTGAATTTAGATGATGATCTGGAGTTAGATGATCTTAAATTGAGTGATGATGATGATGATGATGATGATGATCTTGTACTATCAGAAAATTCCACCAGTGATCCATTGGAGAATGAAGACGTGTAACCAATAAAAATATTTATATTTAGCTCATCAGATATGTGTAGTTGTAAGCCAATGAATTTAAGTACACAGCTCTCATGAGACTGTATGAAGCTGAGGTTCCAAAAACTAAATACAGCAGGATCTGTTTAATCTGGCCTCCAGAATATTTAGGATCCCTGACTATTCTGAATGCAAAAAGTAGTTCCTGTGTGTTACCTTATGGATATGTCTGATTTGGGCGGGGGGGGGGGGGGTTATCCTCTGGTACAACATTTTCTGTCCTCCTTAAATCAGGTTAATACTGGTTCTATTGTACTGTACTTTGTATAATACCTCTGCCATATGAACTGTTATTTTGGTACATTTCATAAAGTTTAATCAAATCATAATCAGTGCTCACCAGTGATAACATAATCCATCTCCATCTCATGTATAAGTACATGCTAGCAAAGTGTGGTTAGCACTTTCACATTACAAGTGCATTGTCTTTTCCAAAATATGGTTGCAATGAATAAAACATATGTAAGATTCAGTTTTATATTCCTACCACAAGACAGCATATATTGTTATGATGTTGTCCATCTGTTAGATACCATTTTATTTTCTGCTTGATAATCCATCTTCTCCACCATCTACAGTTACCAAATGTTGTGGCTGGCTTACAGTTGGGGTGTGAAGACACTTGTTTATTTTAAGATCAGAGGGATGAAATTCAAAGCAACTATAATTGAAAGAATTACAATAGTTCTGCACAATAACTGGAATTTTTACTGATTGACAGTTACTAATCTTTGTGAATGGGTTGCACTTGGAATAAGAACATACTCAGTTGATTTCATGGTCAAAATCTAAACAAAGTCACTATGATTGAAAGAGGAACACTGGTTTCCTTGCAGTAACTTATGTTTTCTATCATCTATGGTTGCCAAACTTTGTGAATGGCTTTCACATGAGATTGTGAAAATATTTATTGATTTTAAGGTCAAAGACCAAGGGTACTTTGATGGAAGGAAAAATGCTTTCTGCACAATAACATTAGTTCTACATCACAGATCTGGACCAACTTTCTGGATGGCTTACACTTAGGGTAAGAAAAAAACCTTTTGTTTTTGGGGTTAAGGGTCAAGACCACTGGGGGTAAAATAAGAAAAATTCTGCACAAAACTTTCAGTTTTGTACATAGCAGACTATATTGTTCACATTATTCTTTTTAGTGATTTTACCCATTAAGTAGTTATGCCCCAACATACAGAGTGGTAAATTCCCCAAAAAATGTTCTTGTTTTTTAAATTTTCAATAGCCACTTACCACCTACAAGGCTTTGGTGAAAAAGGAATCCTGGGTAAGAAAATCTTTTTTCACGCTTGACATAAAGAATAGTATACAGTTAATAAACGTGTGTGGGTATTACATTAAATACAGTACCATTTTTCTCACTAATAAGTCTGATTCAACTGCATAGACCCTGATCTGCCATTGCATAATGTACCAGCAGGTTTGGATCTGAGCAGTTTTTAGGTCTGGTGAGTAGAACAAATGATATAGAGCCTAATATGCTGGACCCAGCTTATAAGTTAGTATATAAAGTATATCAATTTATCTTACTAGTCCAATGCCAGGGTTATATATCTACTATCTATGGTAGTGTAAGTTATTTTATTTACATTTACATTACAATCATTCTCAGCTTTTATTTACTGATAATATATCTTGCCTCTCATTCTTTGAATATTTATATTATGCACTTTAAGCACAAGCTCAAAATCCAATGGTTTTGACATACTTTGATTTGTTATTTAACTTTAGAACTTTACTATCTTGACTATAGTTCTTTTCCTTGCATACTTAATTATAGTTATGTAATTTTATGGAGGTGCCATTTCAAATGTTTAAATGGTGAGGTTCACATTTTGGGCTTAGGATGTTTTCAAGAAAACTGGACCTGAGGTAACATACATACTCATAAGTTATGTCCAGCCATAAACAACTTGCTCAGATCTGCCGTGTATTATGCAATGGCAGCACTGGGTCTGTGCAGTTTGACATGACTTATAAGCAAGCATACATGGTAATTCTATTTTTGTAAACACCCGAGTAAAACTGTACGATTGAGTTGCTGTGCTGATAATAATTACAAATGTATATGCCAAGAGCCTATATATTGATACAGATTTGATTCTATGACCTATATATTGATACAGATTTGATTCTGTGGCCTATATATTGATACAGATTTGATTCTATGGCCTATATATTGATACAGATTTGATTCTGTGGCCTATATATTGATACAGATTTGATTCTATGGCCTATATATTGATACAGATTTGATTCTATGGCCTATATATTGATACAGATTTGATTCTATGGCCTATATATTGATACAGATTTGATTCCACGGCTTATATATTGATACAGATTTGATTCCACGGCCTATATATTGATACAGATTTGATTCCACGGCCTATATATTGATACAGATTTGATTGTCTTGTCGCAAAAATGTAAGATTAGGACAACACAAACCTACCACACTCTTGCTACAAAAAACGTAAGATTAGGACAACACAGACCTACCACACTCTTGCTACAAAAAATGTAAGATTAGGACAACACAGACCTACCACACTCTTGCTACAAAAAACGTAAGATTAGGACAACACAAACCTACCACTGTCTTGTTACAAACGTAAGATTAGGACAACACAAACCTACCACACTCTTGCTACAAAAAACGTAAGATTAGGACAACACAGACCTACCAGTGTCTTGAATCATTGATGTTTTTACAAACAGCCTGTGAATACAATTGAAAGTCAGGTGAAGTTACAATCTGGAACATGGGGGCACTTTAGGATAGGGTTTAACCATCAGCAAGTTCGGTATATTATACAAATATTTCCATATAAATGCAAACTATATGTTATCTTGTGGCACAAAAACGTACATTGCAACTGGTGGATTTTTACCATTGTTGAATTATTACAGTTTATTTGCAACATACGATTCAGGAAAAGAAAATATCCTTTCTTTATAGTGTTAAATATTAAATATTGAGAAGTTTTATACTTTTGTGTGTGGCAGATTTGTGGTTCTTTAATACGATTTTAAAAATTACTCACAATTGTGGATTGGTTCTTTATGAGGAAGTTGTCCAATGGAGAGCTTTCACAAAAGATTTGTACCATATGAATACAATTTATTTATGGTATTTGTTTTTGTATACACAAATTTTACAATAATTTTTAAGAAAAAGTAGTCAAATCTGGCTTCAATTCACCATCTGTCTTCAATTCACCATAATTTTTAATTAAAGTCTAGATTTAAACCATCTGATAGGTCAGTTTGAAATGAGACTAATATTTCAGCTAATCAGATTGCAGGATTCGAAAGTAAAATTTAAATATAAACTTGAGTTCTGTTCATGAAATTCAGACCTTGTCCTGTGTTCGTGAAAGTTTTGAGCAAAAACCTTAAGCTCAGAATTTGTAAATTGTGATTAACCAAAACTTTCATTACAGCAAAAAACTCAAGATTTCTTAAATTTTACAGCACTTCCCTACTATAAGGCCATTCATTATAACACAGTTCATGTAATAAGGCAATTATAGTTATGGGGACTTGAGCTTGAGTTTAAGAATATGGATCCTTTATATTATTTCATGATTATTGAAGATTTAGGCTTGCCTTGTATGCACTTTAATTAAAGTTATATTTATTACTTCATTTGTTTTGGTATATATTTAACATAATTTGATTCATGTTTTATATGTGAGCATTGAGTTAATTTTGTTGGAGTTAATTGTTGATGTATGTTAACTTTATTACAACTTTGTACAGGTGTTGTGTGAAAGTTAGTACATGTGTAGTTTAAGTTAATTTGATGCATAACTCTTAAAGTATATGTATTCACAGCATTTCTTAACAATGAGGCCCATCATTATAACACAAATCCCACCACAGCACTCCCTTGCTTAAGTCCTTCATTATAACATGGTTCCTGATACAGCACTCCATCTCTATAAGGCCCATCATTATAACAGTTTCTGTCACAGCACTTCCTTGCTAAGGTCCTTCATTATAACACGACTCCTGTTACAGCACTCCATCTCTGTAAGGCAAGTCATTATAACATGGTTTCTGTTATAACACTCTGTCACTATAGAGCCCTTTCATTCTAACATGCTTCCTGTTACAGCACTCCATCCCTGTAAGGCTAGTCATTTTAACATGGTTTTTGTTATAACACTATGTTACTATAGGGCCCTTTCATTCTAACATGGTTCCTGTTACAGTACATAAGGCAAGTCATATTAACATGGTTTATGTCACAACACTATCTCACTATACAACCCTTTCATTCTGACATGGTTTCTGTTACAGCACTCCACCTCTGTAAGGGAAGCCATTTTAACATGGTTTCTGTTACAATACTGTCACTAAGAGGGCCCTTCATTATAACATGGTTCCTGTTACAATACTCCACCTCTGTATGGCAAGTCATTATAACACTCTGTCACTATAGGGCCCTTCATTATAACATGGTTCCTGTTAGCACTCCATCACCGTAAGGCTGTTAATTATAACACAGTTCCTATTACAGTATTTGTTGTGATAAGGTCCTTCATTATAATGCATTTCCTAGTACAGTACTCCATTACTATAAGGTCCTTCATTATAATGCATTTCCTAGTACAGCACTCCATTACTATAAGGGCCTTCATTATAATGCATTTCCTAGTACAGCACTCCATTACTATAAGGTCCTTCATTATAATGCATTTCCTAGTACAGCACTCCATTACTATAAGGTCCTTCATTATAATGCATTTCCTAGTACAGCACTCCATTACTATAAGGGCCTTCATTATAATGCATTTCCTAGTACAGCACTCCATTACTATAAGGCCCTTCATTATAAAATGGTTCCTGTTACTAGATGGGTATTGCCATGGATTCTATTTCATTAATAAGTAGTAGAATTATATGTATAATGAACTTCATTATAAGGGACTTCACTATAAGGTGATATACTTTATGATTACCATGGGAAGTGTTATAATGAGTGTTGTATATACGGTACTGTCACATCGTCTAGCTATTTGTATTAGGTGCCATCGGTGAAAAAGAGTAAATCCCATATTTCATGCAATCCTTAATGTTAGAAATTATGGAATGTCTAAAGTGATGACTTTTCATATGATATTGAGGGTTGAACATTACCTGGATCATTTATCAAAATGATAGAATACTAGAATGAAAAAGTAATAAATGAAAATCTTTTCAGGCATTTTATTTACAATTTCTTAAGTTTTAAATTCAGTTTTAACAGCTTCTGAATAAACTGCTTTTTCTCCTAATTTACCTGTCAGTTTTACAAACGTTTAAAGTACATCACTTCACTACTTAAATTTTTCTCAAGAAGCAACTGCATGCAGCCTTTATTTGCATTTTAATTTCAGGTATTATTTGAGCATTGTTGCGGATATTTATTTTGTAGACGGAAGGATGTTATGTTTTTCATTCTATTAAAGCTGTAAAAACTGAAAAACATATTATATGTCAAAAGTATCAAATTATTCTTGAGAGCACAATCAGAAGGATTAGGGTTTTTTTTGCATCAGGAATGCAAAATACCAATTACTAACTGGGATAAAAACATCATGAATGCATGTATTTGCCAGTGTATTTGTTTGATCCAAGTCTTGACATATCTCAGGGTGATAAAGAATCCAGATTATCACAGTTCTCTAATTATGGTACTATGGATCTAATATTTGTCTATCATTAATTGTTTTCAGCTCTACTATCCATTTACCAGAATAACTTATGGGATGGCCTGTTATCTGCTGTCTAATATCCATATGTTCATTAGTTTGTTATTGTCAGTCATTAAGCTACTTGGAGGATTGCTATGCCAAATTATGCACATGTTGATCACAAATTCTAGTTGGTCAAAAATGAAAGTGGTGCTCCTTAGATATTAAATAAGGAAAGCATAATGGTTATTCAGAAAATCTTGTTATTACTGCCTCTGGAGATAAATGTATAGGATTTTCACTAAAAGACTTCATATAATATCTAATGGGTCCTAAATTAAGATGATGCATATTCTGACACTCATTAAGTTTGCCATGACAGCCATCTTGAAAAACATGTAATTGATACTTCTTCTGAATGGAAAGTCCTATTGACATAGGGTGTTCACCATAAAATTTCTCATGATGTCAAAGTGGTTGCATTGAAAATGTCCAATACAACCTAACTCATCTGAACTTGATTTGTCAGTTTCTGATTCTTCCTTCAGAACCACAGTGGCCAGATTCAGTATTAGAAGGTTGCATGTTTAGATCCTGCCATTGGATTAGCCTTGGTTAGCTGCCATAGTCTGCCCCTGTTATAGGAACCTTACTCCAGTAGACTCAGTATTCACATGTTTAGATCCTGCCATTGGATCAGCCTTAATTAGCTGCCATAGTCTGCCCCTGTCAAAGGAACCTTACTCCAGTAGTCTCAGTTTTAGCGTGTTTAGATCCAGCCATTGGATCAGCCTTGTTTAGCTGCCATAGTCTGCCCCTGTCATAGGAATCTTACTCCAGTAGACTCAGTATTCACATATTTAGATCCTGCCATTGGATCATCCTTGGTTAGCTGCCATAGTCTGCCCCTGTCAAAGGAACCTTACTCTAGTAGACTCAGTTTTAGCGTGTTTATATCCTGCCATCGGATCAGCCTTGTTTAGCTGCCATAGTCTGCCCCTGTCATAGGGACCTTACTCCAGTTGACTCAGTATTCATATGTCTAGATCCTGCCATTGGATCAGCCTTGGTTAGCTGCCATAGTCTGCCCCTGTCAAAGGAACCTTACTCCAGCTGACTCAGTTTTAGCATGTTTAGATCCTGCCATTGGATCAGCCTTGGTTAGCTGCCATAGTCTGCCCCTGTCAAAGGAACCTTACTCCAGTTGACTCAGCATGACAAAACCTTCATATACTGGTGTGCCATAAAACACAAAACAAGCAAACAATTAATTCAGATTATCAGCTTGCTTGTCAAATATAGATAAAAACTTCTGTGCTGATGTAACAGTACACAGAACTCATTGGATTTCCCATTTATCCAGATATTTCTGTCTTTAAAGAGAGAAAGAAAGTGTTCCCTATTGTACAATTCTCAAATTTTGGCTATTTTGTCGTTTTCTGTATTATCTTAGAATACATTTTACAAGCTGGAAATCAGCAATTACAGTACCAGTAAATAATGATTTTGTTTCATAGTAAAAACTGATGCAAACTGGACAAGAGATTTTGGTAATTCCCATTTTCATCTCACTTGTGAATGGTGATTTCCTTGTACATTTATCACTTTTTCAAACAATGCCAGCATTCTAGCTGATGAATTCTAGAAGTTAGGTGTGAATGTATTTCTGGGTCACCATGACCTGTATAAGGTTTGATTTCGACCTGTCAGGCCAAATAATGCAAATATAGTTATCTGTGATAATGAGTTGCCAGCCACTATTTACCATCTTCATGCAATTGTTAGCCAGATGTGTTTCAAATATTTTATTATTTTATACAATGCATGTGATTGACTTTTTAAACAGTATTATAGTTCATGTATTTTGTGTATGCATAAAAGACAAATAAATTATATTTGGTCATAATTTGTTGTCTATATCATGAATTTATTTCTTAGTTATTACAAGTATGAAGCTATGGGTTGGATGAGGTGGTTCAGTCTTGTAATTTTTTGGGATATTCATCAAGCTATGGGTTGGATGAGGTGGTTCAGTCTTGTAATTTTTTGGGATATTCATCAAGCTATGGGTTGGATGAGGTGGTTCAGTCTTGTAATTTTTTGGGATATTCATCAAGCTATGGGTTGGATGAGGTGGTTCAGTCTTGTAATTTTTTGGGATATTCATCAAGCTATGGGTTGGATGAGGTGGTTCAGTCTTGTAATTTTTTGGGATATTCATCAAGCTATGGATTGGATGAGGTGGTTCAGTCTTGTAATTTTTTGGGATATTCATCAAGCTATGGGTTGGATGAGGTGGTTCAGTCTTGTAATTTTTTGGGATATTCATCAAGCTATGGGTTGGATGAGGTGGTTCAGTCTTGTAATTTTTTGGGATATTCATCAAGCTATGGGTTGGATGAGGTGGTTCAGTCTTGTAATTTTTTGGGATATTCATCAAGCTATGGGTTGGATGAGGTGGTTCAGTCTTGTAATTTTTTGGGATATTCATCAAGCTATGGGTTGGATGAGGTGGTTCAGTCTTGTAATTTTTTGGGATATTCATCAAGCTATGGGTTGGATGAGGTGGTTCAGTCTTGTAATTTTTTGGGATATTCATCAAGCTATGGGTTGGATGAGGTGGTTCAGTCTTGTAATTTTTTGGGATATTCATCAAGCTATGGGTTGGATGAGGTGGTTCAGTCTTGTAATTTTTTGGGATATTCATCAAGCTATGGGTTGGATGAGGTGGTTCAGTCTTGTAATTTTTGGGGATATTCATCAAGCTATGGGTTGGATGAGGTGGTTCAGTTTTGTAATTTTTTGGGATATTCATCAAGCTATGGGTTGGATGAGGTGGTTCAGTCTTGTAATTTTTTGGGATATTCATCAAGCTATGGGTTGGATGAGGTGGTTCAGTCTTGTAATTTTTTGGGATATTCATCAAGCTATGGGTTGGATGAGGTGGTTCAGTTTTGTAATTTTTTGGGATATTCATCAAGCTATGGGTTGGATGAGGTGGTTCAGTCTTGTAATTTTTTGGGATATTCATCAAGCTATGGGTTGGATGAGGTGGTTCAGTCTTGTAATTTTTTGGGATATTCATCAAGATTGATCAATATTGGTAACAGAGACTGCATGCTTTTAAGAAAAACTTAGAATGTAAAAAATAAAAGGAAATCGGATATTAACAATTGAAAAAAGTTAATTTAAAGAATTAAATAATGAAAGATTAGGTGAAGAAAGGTGACAGAGTTCATTTATGTCCCAGAATTCAGCATGTATCTTTAATGTGTGTGTTTGTGTGTGTGTGTGTGTGATTTAGATTTTTAACATAGCTTTAACAATTTTTCAGTCATATCGCTATGATGTCTGCAGTGTGGCAGTTTATAGCGATGTCTAGCACTGAGGCATCATGCCACAGACATATAGCATGATGTCCCACCCAGTCACATTATCCTGACACCAGGCTGACCAGTCCTAACACTAACCTCTTAATGCTGAGTGCCAAGTGAGGCAGTTGTTAGTACCATTTTTAGAATTCTTTGGTTTGACTCGGCCAGGGAGCAAACCCACGACCTCCTGCACACTCTAACCACATGGCCACCAGAACAGTCTTATCTTTCATGTGTTATGTATCATGCATTTGTCATCAACAACTGCCAGTTTTTACTTCATATTCAAAAGCAATTTTGACAACAATTTTACAATGTCAATTTATGCACCAGTGACTTTAGCATTTGAACCAATAATAGCTATTTGCAAGTAAAAGGTACCTGTAATAGGTAGTACTCAGATAGTATTGGTGATTGTTGGGGGTAAGTTGATCCTGTTGAAGGCAATGTTATCTTATGGAATGGTCCTGGATCCATCAGCAGCTGTCATATATTGTAAATTGTGCATCATGTTCAACCTTTAGCACATATCTGACAACTTCATAACCGTAAGGACAGTAATAATCAAATATTGCAGGATTGTTTCATGTCCTGCGATGACAAAGTTGTATTTTTTATTAGTTTCACAGCATTTATTTGATTTCCATAACAACCAAAAGTAAATCTTAGTTTCTACGCCAGCTCCAGAAGAAAGAATGCATTTATTTGGCACAAGCTTATAACATATTTCTTTTTACATTTTCAAACATAATTGTGTTTTGGTTGCCTCTATAGTAACTGTTTGACTTCCATTGCAAGCAGGTGGAATGTGTATTTTAAATATTTTAAAAGAAAACTCACTGAGTCAGTGTCATGGGGAACTGGATTTCAATGATGATAAACAAATTTACAAAGCAACAAAAGATTCAACTATATCATTAATATTAACTTTGGTCCAATTGAGACAAAATTTCAAAACCTATTTTAGTTTATAAGATGGTAATCCAATTATTTCTGTCCATCTTGTCTTTTCCTTTGTGTCAGATATGTTGGTTTAATATTTTCAACACCTTTACATCACCGCCTACATCAGACTAGAATCAGTAAGTTGGAATAGTTTTGTAAGACACATCATATGATGCTTCTTACAAAATACTTAATAGTAGCCAAAGATCTAGAAATCATTTTAAATATTTTGATCTAACATCGTGAATATGGGTCAGAGGTAATATTAATACATGTATCGCTACCCAGCTTTTCTTGGCTGGAACTTAACTTAATTTGAACAAAGAAGTTTTAGTTTACAAGTACAAAAGTATAAATTTACTATATGCATCGTTTTTACCATTGAAACATCGAGAAAACTTGGGTTAATCAGCATGGTATTATGAAAATACAATATTGTATTCTATCCTACTTACTGCAGCTATTGACACTTATAGAAGTGATATTGTATTCTATCCTACTTACTGCAGCTATTGACACTTATAGAAGTGTTACTGTATCCTATCCTACTTACTGCAGCTATTGACACACATAGATTTGATATTGTATTCTCATTCACATTTTTTACCTCAGACAATAAATATCAGCAACACCAACATTAAATTCTCACAGTCAGACAGTACTCTCACATTGCACCTACATGCCATGAACATATCTTGAACTGAGATGCATCAGTTCCATTTGCAAATATCTTTCAGTTGATGCCACTAAAACACTTGTGTGTTCATTAGTATCTGGTTCGTCACAAAATCTACTCCAGAAACTTCAAAAAGTTCTAAACACAGCTGCTCGAATCATCTTTAGAGTACCTTGATCAGAGCACACCTCACCACTGCTCTGTACCCTACACTGGCTATCCATTCGATACAGAATCAGACACAAAATTTGTTCTCTGTGCTATGTTTTACTGACAGACTCCTGTTCAACATACCTATCTGGCCTCACCCATGTGTATACACCATCAAAATACTTACGCTCTTCTTCTGACAATTGTATACTCATTGTTCCCACTATGGAAACGAAATCATATGGATAACATACTTTTGCATACCAGGGCCCCGTGATGTGGAACGAACTGCCCATTGAAATTAGACACAAAGGCACAGTTCAAGCATGCTCTTAAAACTCACCTTTTTCGACTGCAGGAACAAACTTAGAGACCTGATAATGTTTTGTATCTTATATGTTTTCAGCATGTTTTTTATGTTTTCCAATTTCATGGGTTTTGTTATTTGTTTTTCTGTAGTTTAGTCATATCATTATGGATGTTGTAAAGCGCTTAGAGCTTCTAAAGATTAGGCGCAATAGAAAGTCCTCATTATTATTATTTTTATTATTCTATCCTACTTAATGCAGCTATTGACACTGATAGATTTGATAGTGTATTGTATCCTATCCTACTTACTGCAGCTATTGACACTTATAGAAGTGATATTGTATTCTATCCTACTTACTGCAGCTATTGACACTTATAGAAGTGATACTGTATCCTATCCTACTTACTGCAGCTATTGACACTTGTATATGTGATACTATATTCTATCCTACTTATTGCAGCTATTGACACTTATAGATCTAATACTATATTCTATCCTACTTATTGCAGCTATTGACACTTGTATATGTGATACTATATTCTACCCTACTTATTGCAGCTATTGACACTTGTATATGTGATACTGGATTCTATCCTACTTACTGCAGCTATTGACACTTATATATTTGATATTGTATTCTATCCTACTTACTGCATCTTTTGACACAAATGTGATATTACTGATTTTATTTTATAAAATGTCAACAGATTTAATTTAAGTTTTCTAAACACAGATTTTATTCTTTGTATATAGTAAAAACTGCATCATTATAAATAATAACATTCATACAATGAAAATCAATATGACAAGCAAGTTTTGGATATGTTGTAGTTAGAAAAATGTTCAACCCCAACCAAAACAACCTCATACCTTTGCCTACCAAAACAAAAACAAAACTGTTTTTGTCTGTACTGTGAGTATGCTCAGAATCAGAAGCTGTTGCAAAAAGGACCACAGTGTTACAAAATGTAAATGAAATCGGAAAGTAAATATACTTTTTGACAATTTTATTTCAAGTACAAAAAAATAGGCACACAAAGAATGAAACTTTTGCACCAATAATGCATATTCTAAACTTATTTTCAACCTGTCACGGTTGACTGGTTTAGGTGTCACATCAATGATCAGAGATGTATTTTTATATTAGTTTTAAAATGATTTACTAATATTTTATCAGAATTGTACCAGAAACAGACATAAATTGTACTCATTGCTTTTTATAAACACTTCAGATGGGAAGCCATCAGCATTTATTTCAGTCAAAATCCATTCAGTTCAAATCACGAGATGCCTTCAGTTTCCACCTGAGATAAATCATTGACCATGACCCATATTTGACTAAGAAGTTTCCACTTACATCTTGGATTAAGGTTTCTTTACTTATATTAGTAGACCATTTGTTGTATCTGAATACGTTTGTAATCTTTTTTTCAACTCTTTTGTACAAAACAGTACTTAATTTCTTTCGAAAGAATTTTCAATAATAATATTCAGCACTTTTCTTTGTAAGAGTTGCATTTGGTTAGTTTTGGAATATATATGTCTAATTATTACATTCTACTTACCCCCTCCTTAAATATATAGAGTGAAACCTCTCAAGACCGAAAACACTTGAGACAAATACATATTACTGTTTTTGGTTTTCTGAGATTCTCTATTTTACCCAAAATTCAAACTACTTGTACATCTTCTGAGTGCCCGCTAGTGTTACCAGTAGCATATAGCCAATGTTTGAGCAAGATGCTTACATCCCGATTCCCGAGATACTTCTTGTCAAGTCGTTATTTCTTAAGAAAGATATAATCACCTTTATCCAATTGTATTTTTGTGTGGCTGAAAATCTTTAATTAAAACCTGATTTTATGACATTAAATGCATACCCTTTGGCTGACATTCATATGGCTTTATTTTTATATATATATATATATATATATATATATATATATATATATATATATATATATATATATATATATATATAGTGTATGCAAGAGAAAAAGAGATACATGTAATGCTTTAAAGCCTTGGCTAGTCCGAACCGAAAGTTTAAATCAGTTTCCAGATTAAAGGGGTTTTGTTTAACCAAGTTAAATTGAAACAAAAGAAAACAATTAGAAACAAGAAAAATATTTCAGTTTGAAAAGGAGTTTGGTTTATTGAACTTTTGATCTTGAGATGTTTCACTGTATTTTGGAAGTTCAATTTTCTTTTTTGTACTGTGTTAAAGCTTTCACTATAAAATGTTTATAGTCCATACATTATTAGATTAGCAGAGCACAAGATTAAATTCATGACACACCAATTTTGGTAGTCATTTCGTATCTCAAATAGGTTGGTCGATATGTACAATACAACAGGGCAGACATGAGAGAAGCAAATTAATTATATAAATTCTTAAGCACACGTGCAGTTTCCAATGCAATTTTTTTTTTACTGAAACTGTAAATTTAGAAATTACATTCAATTTCACAAACACTTTGCAAGAATTTGAGGCATTTTACATCAATTGACCTAATTAACCAACTAAAGGTTGCACTAAATTTAGCTCACACCTATGCTTGCCCACAGAAACTTACATTATTTTCAAATCATGTTAATGTAAAAATGTACAGTATATTTTTTATGATACAGACACTAAGAAATCTTAGCACTGGTCTATTAGCATATATTTACAGCATACATATATAAAAAAATTATCAGGATTTCATTACATATAAAAGATTGTTCATTAAATATAGTACAGTAAATTCTCCCAATTAAGACCACTGAGACTAAACACATTTATATTTTAATTGGGATATAATCTCATTTTCCAGAATAAGCTTTGTCCTGTACATAGTAAATTGACTTTACAACAGTTGTTGCTGTCTGGAAGTGGTCTATAATTGCAGGTGGTAGTAACTGAATGTTTTACTGTATGAGCCATAATATTTATTTTGGGTAATTTAAAAGAAAGAAATTATTAACACAAGCGCCAGCGCCTATATGAAATTAAATGCAGTGGTGAGTACGCTATCATATGCATTTCAGTTAGTGTATTGTCTTGATATATAGAAGAGCAATGAGATTCATCAATCAAGGTTTCACAACTTGTCAATGGTCCTGTCTCTTAGACTTATTATACACAAACATGTAAGTAAGAGAGGCAGCACTAAGCATACAGTGATAACAATGCCAAAAAAATACATATAAATACCAACAAAACAAGCAACAAATATTTTTTTAAAAAAGGCATAAAGAATGGTAAAAAAATAAAAAAATATATTATTTACACAAGCGCCAGATTCGATCATTGCTGAAAACAAACTTGAAAGAATATCCTTGACTAAATGCATGTATGTTTCTTATTTGTTTTGTTTTTTTCTAAATTATAAACACAAACCAGGAATCGGATCTGGTAATTAAACAATCTGATTAGTTTAAAAGTTGAGGTTATCAAGGTCTGATTGGCGGCCTAGACACACGCCCTCCACTCTTGTCCCCTGAAAATCACTGACAATTATCCTCTTGAAAACACCCTGATGCCCCCAAATATCGAGGTCCCCTGGGGTACCCTAATGAAATAAAAAATATCTTTTATCTCAGTAGGTTTTTTTTGTCAATCAATAGTGGGTCATAACTATATAAGTCGTAAATAATAGACCATAACTAGTAAAGTCACTGTCATTGCAATATAATATTTAGATTTAGTAATCAAGTCGTCATGTCGTTGGAGCAAATCAGTCATTTTGTTTTAATTGTTGTTTAATATAACCTTGAAGTTACCTCCATGTTAACATTTATTTTGTTGATATTTGCTTTCTTACCTAGATTATTGGTATATTAGTTTACAGTTTCCCAATTCTTTGGTCATACTCTCGATTATCGGTCAAATTTAGTTGCCGACAAATGTCATACAAGCAGAGGCGGAGGTGGGACTTAAATAACACAATTATTCTCAAACAATGATAACGTCTCTGCTCCTCTGCAGTTCAGTTGAAGGTGACGCTAGTTACAATTCAATTAACTGTGCGTAGTTGCAAGCCCCGACAAATGATTAGCCCATGAAACCCATTTGACCACTACGGGGCAATTCAGATGGCCCTTCCGGGCTCATTTATTATCATAACAGAATAGGGAAAAGTAAACCCAACTTTGTCACACCACCCATAAATGTACTTGCTTATAGCACGAGAGACAGTAAGACTGGTGAGATATAATTGAATCAAGAATGACACTGCATACAAGGTGAGCGTTCTTAAAGTTCAGAATTTGGGAAGGAAAGAAATAACATTTTCCATGATTGTTGCTGCAGGCCACTTTTAGTGACTTCAGTATAGATTATATCTAGAAATTAAAAAAAATCGTGTCAAAATGTATACAAATGCCTATCAAAGTTACTGAAATAATGGCATAACCTCGCTATGCACACTTCCTACAATTTTAGCCTTACTTTTAAGTGCTTGAAAGTTTGGGCTCCGACCGCCACAAAGCAGAGAGGGCCAGACACACCCAGCGCTCAGTGTGTAGAAAAAAAAATGGAGAAAAAGAAAAAAGAGGGAAGTCATGCAGCAATAAAGCACGGTTAACAAAGAAGGAACGAAAAGAAAGCGTCGTTCTGTCACTCGTGCTTAAAATAAACACCTAACTATAAAAGCAAGCTTTGCATGGCTTCAGTTTTATCAGTATGTCCATGATTTGCAAATAATGGAAATGAACATATAAACTCCAGTTTCAGTTTTCAGATGTGCCATTTAGTTCGGAAGATCCTTTGTAGCATTCGTGGAACGTGCCTGGAAAGAAAGATACCACAAACTAATTTTTTCAAATATGACATTGATTTCTTAATAACATTTATGCAGCTTTACAATGACATTTGACATGGACCACAAGAAGAAGAAGAAAAAACATTCGTGTATATGTTATGGTTTTGGGGCATTATATATATTTAGAAAGAAAATTTAGATTTAATATGTATCTTGTTTTATTAGATAGAGAACACAGATAGTGAGAAAAAAACGTTTAGTCGGCTCATATCAAAGTAATAACATGCCTGTTAGGATAACCACCTGCACAATTTGTACAAAACATGATACGCAACAATTGCAACGATTGTACGGAGGACAAATGGCGGTGACATTTACGGACACTAAACCTCTGTGGTGTAAAGGTTTTAAAGCATTCAGCATCAAATCATTGGACGCACGAAACGCTTAAATGAAAACACTCGGTTTCACCTAGCAACAATTAGGTATCTGTTCATGGAAAATCAAATACAGGTTGAAAGGTTCATCCTTCATTACAAGTCCTTGCTTAAAAGCTCTCTATATATTTTACAAATAATGTTTTCTGTTCCCTTAAAGCCATTTGGAGGCGAGTCCTGTTCCATAGAACATTGGAAGTGGTTCAGGAGGCCAGGGAGACGCAATTAAATATGGGACTGCTCAAAATCCTTATGACGTCTTGCACATCAATTTTGTGTAAACATAAAAACAGCAAACCATACTGTAAGAAGTGAGTCATTTTACACTAGTGGCAAATAGACACCTCCCAAGTAGCAAATATTATTTCCCAACTTTATTACACAACATAGTTCAGTTGTCAGTCCCCAGGCATTGATCTGGAGATATATCGTGGCTATGCACTAAACGTTGCTGAGCAAATAATACAGAACCGAAGAATAAAATAAATAAATTAATTTTGTTAACAATATGTTATATTGAATCACTCTTTCTATGAAAATTATTATTATTATTATTATTATTATTATTATTATTATTATTATCTTCACTAATGACTACTGGACAATCTTTAATTTACACGACGCATGATATTTTCTTCCTATGAACTCCAAAACGAAGGAGGATTTTCCCCATTAAGAATAATTAAGACGAATTTTAGTAGGTGTTGATAGAATCAGAAGGGAATAACTAACCATTTTCGTGTATTTCATCGGGGGTCGGGATAACTTTAATAAGTTATCATTTTCGTGTATTTTAAATTGGGTCGAGGTAATTTTATTACAGTTTTACATTCTTACCAAAACCACAATTGTATTCAGATAACTGCGATGTCTAAGAAAATAGTACACATCAATATATATATATATATATATATATATATATATATATATATATATATATATATATATATATATATATATATATATATATATATTTAAGGCAAGAAAATCAAGACCAGTCGTGTTCAATCCTTGACACTATTTTTAAAACGTCCGCTTTTCCTTCCTACTTATGGTTCTGTCTTCATATTATTGTGGCTAATGAAATTAAAGTGTAATACTTTATTGGTTTGAATTAAATAGAATGCAAAGTAAAAGAAAATACTAAATGAAAAATGCCGCTTTGTATGTTTACAGTACTATCTATGTTGCGACTTAAGTCAACCTCTTTAATCAGTATGAAAGTGTGTGTGTGTGTGTGTGTGTGTGTGTGTGTGTGTGTGTGTGTTGCGAAGAAGATCGCCATGAGATTTTTCTATCTGTTAACACTGCATCATAGTTTTTCACTTGCTATAATCTGGTATGCGTACACATTCTAAATTGCGCGTGACAGGTGTTTTTTTTTTTAAGATACAGTAAAATGTCTGCAACATTAAGTGAAAACAGAAAATATTGTGCAAAGTTAAAAGGATATTTTATTTGTGTTTACTGCTTCAAATGTTTAAAGGAGCCGTCGTTTCCATATCAGCTCAGTCCATACTCTTACATGTGGTTTCACTGGATAGCTGGTAGAGGCATTGGGATATTTTGTTAATCCAGTCACACTTATCGTTGATTAGATGAAAAGCGACTAATACAGCACAAGTGCCAGATGCCGAGTACTTTCAAACTATATATAATGGTCTGTATTTCTGAGTTACATCAACTAGCTTAAAGACGCAAGATAATTCAAATCACTAGCTCAGTAAAACTAGGATTAACCATTACCATTAATACCAATGAGAAGCGTCGCAGACCGTGAACTACTGCAATATCTGTGAACTGTTTGTGTATCATACTTACAGTGGCGCCCAAACTATCTCAGTGATCAAGGATAGGGGACAGGTGCTTGGTAACTAGACAATACAATTTGGGACTAAGGAGTGTCAGTTTGTTGAAAGTATTTAATTGCTTACCTAGTTTAGCGTGAATCACAGTACATGTATTTACATTATTCCAAAATCTCTGTAAAAGAGGTCGTAACTGATTTTGAGCCGTCCCTTTTATAATTGCTTCTCCATTTTCCCTGAACGACTTCTTCTGTTTCTAAGATATGTAACACACCTCCAAATGGCTTCAAGCAAAATGGAGAAATAATTATATTAAAATATAATGGGATTCATCTTACAGGACATGTCATGTCGTTTTACCTTGATCGTTAAGAAGAGTACTCTGTTTCTCCACAAATACGGTAACAGATGACCAGAGTTTTCCAGTCGAAACCGAAGTTTAATTTATTTGGGCGTTCGTTGCGCCATGTGACTTGACGAAGAATACTTTAAAACCTCGATAGCTTTTCGATTTACCGTGTCCATACAGCACGCTGCCATTTATGTTATTTATGCTAAAGATACAAGTGAGCGCGTTACTGCTGCACTATCCAGGTGTCATTCTATATGTGATTCCGAGTTAAATATATTAACACGAAACAGGAGCACGCGAACAGCACTTACCACTACCATGTGGCCATAACGATTTGTTGACCATGTCTAGGCGAAGAACGTCCTCGATCTTCAGGATGCACTTTGTTTTTGGTCTTTCCGCTTTGGTTAGCAATTACTGCTGCAAACACGATCAAAATAAGCTGAAAGTAGATTTTAATTGTTATTATTTAAGCGCAGCAAAAGAGATAACATATTCCTTGTCTATTAGATTTACATATTAATAATAGAGAGAGGAGTTATTTGGACCATATCTATTATGTAGACAATTGAAATTTATTTATTTTAACATAATTTAGCCCTAAGTATCTGACATTAGAAGGATCACACACATACATATATATTAAACATATATAAGGATGTATCCTTAATTTAAGAAAACAAAGGTACAAAAACTAAAATATGCATGTGAGAATGATCCTTATTGGAAGCATACGAATGATTTATCTGTCTGTTATTTGTCTAATTTTTGTACACACTTTTATTCCAACCTTGATACCAGTAAAGATAATTTTCATTCCTGACCTATAACACCATGATGAATAAAACAAACATAAAATGGTAATAGTTATTTGCCAGTACCCGCGGGCATGCTGCGTATACATAATATTCTCCCTGTGAAGTGTGAGTGCTCATTGCCATGTGGTTTAGATGGTTGGTCCAGGTCTAATTCTGGTAGTTGTAGATTTGCGCCTTCATGGCGAGTATGTTTCTTTTCTGCTTTATTTGAAAGTAATCTTTCCAAGATAATAATTGTTACTAAAAAACAAACAAAACATTGGATCTCACAAACTTTCACTTATGCTGTTAGATAATACACTTATTTAAAGAAGCTATTACGTTTCACATGTCAATAAAACGTCGCATTTTCTTTTATTGTTACACTCAGCCAATACGAGAACTATTATCACTGACATGGTACGCGCATTTATAAAATGTTTCTAACGCAGGTTGACCCTTGGAACCGTCTCCCACAAACTAAACAAAAGCACTCGAAAAATTAGGGTAAGTTATTACTAAAATAATTCCAGACGATTATTTCGATATTTATCAAGCGTAGAGATTTGTTTAACATTTACACAATTGGATGTCATTTATGATTTTATTTTTGTCGAAACTTTGTAAAATTGCAATAAAGGAATAAATGAAAAGTGTGACTTGAACCAATGCTGTATGTAAAACTCAATTTAAATACATTACTTAACAACAAAGTTACATTTTCTCAGTAACTTTAGCGGTTGCTGGTTGATTGCACATCTACTCAATATCTTGGACTTACGCTGGTCCTGCCTTCTGGTACCTAAGTAAACCTTTCTTTCTAAACTTCAATACAATAGTATAGTAGTAGTACGACGAAACATTGGTAAAAAAGAAGTAATGCAGGTTTTAATGTGCCTTCCAAAATTATAGCCTGCCGACACAACCTGTTGTTCGCCCTTCCCGTTTGAAGATGCCCAATGCATCACTGAATCGTGTGGTTTCTGTGAATAGGGGAATTCCTATCAGGCCAATTTGTGCTCTCAATCATATGTGGCACACATGACAGGAGATACCGCTTGCGTTTCGCTTGATGAGTAGAGAAAATACTTTTGTAAGATTTACATTGCACATGCTTCTGCACTGCTTCTGCAGTCCTCCGTTTAAAATCAGTAGCTCCATTATGGATGAGACTCTGGCATTGGATCGATCCTGACTGTTAGCAATGTTCCCAAGACTCAGCGTCAATGTTGAAGTTTTTCCAAGGGTAACTCGAGGTAGTCTTTTAAACGTTTTTTTCTCTTTCTGACTACCATAAGATCACTTAAACTCCTTCCGTTCGGCGTAGAAGGCCTTTCTTTGTAGTCACTCTTTTGATATCCTGGTAACAAGACCTGCCCAACTCAAGTGAGATTTAATCAGCATAGTATAGATGTTTGGAATGCTTGCTCGTGTGAGAACCTCAGTGTCTGGGAATCTATCATTTTATCTTGTCTTTATTAGTTTCTATAGCCAACTCATATGAAAAAATACAGCTTCTTGACATGGGGTCTGTGTTTCGACCAGGTTTCAGAAGCATATAGCTAGGTCAACTACACAAATGGCTTCGTAGACCTTAAGTTTTGTTTGTATACTGATTCCTCTGCCTTCCCACGCGTTTGCACGTCGTCGTCCTAAGGCCAAACTTACTTTAGTAATTCTGGCATTGGTTTCATGATTGATGTGAGCTGCACGTGATAGTGCTGTCGAGATAGGTGCACGTGTTGACTGTCACGAGGGTTTCTCCATTTATTGTGATGGCAGACACAACGTAAGGCCTTCCTGGTGCAGTGTGTTGTATCATCTCTGTCTTCTTGATACTGGTTGCGACAATTATCACAAGCTGAAGAGAATTGGTCCATACTGTGTTGGAAGTCACTCAACGTCATCCACAAAACAAGCAAGCATACCATCATGGAATTGTCAAGCTATCACGATGAATTTCTCTGGGCAATAAAATTTCGCCTTCATCTTCAATTGGTCTTTTATGACTAACAGTGTCAAAGGCTTTATCTCATGTCAATGAATGTTGTGCACAGCTTGGAGGTCTGTTCCTGACATTGCTTCTGGAATTTACGAGCTGCAAATACAATGTACGTGATCATTCGCCCATTTCTGAAGCCACACTTGCTGTCTGGCCGAAGCATTTGGTATGTGTCTTGCACGAGCACTTACAGCCGCTTGAGTTTCATATTGTCAGACAAATCTGATCGTAGTTTCTCAATGGAACACATTTAGTTATATCATGTTCTTCATGTAACTCCGCCAAGGACAACTGCATTTCGCGTTGGAGTAATTTTATAAATCTGTACTCGGCCGAAAGTGTACATCTACCCTTTTCACCTTTCTGCGGTATCATCTAAAAATTCATCGTTGATGTTTATTAAGATCGGGTTGAACCGCGATACCAGCTTGCTGAAATTGTTCGGTTGTAGAGATAATCTTGTTAATATTATGCTAGTTCATTATAAAAAATAAATGTATTTCATCAATAAAAGATTCCATGTAGACAATTTCGATAACGTGTTGTCGGACCGTGTAAACGTATCGTAATGAACCCATGAGTGGTTTGCTGAGCATGTGCATTGATGATTTTAAACTTATGCATGCCCATTTCGTCGGGCCACCATGTATGATGAATATTTCGAAGCGTATGCTTATCAATCATACCCCTTTAAAATAACATAAATATTACTGTTATCTCTGATCACTTGGGAAATATGAGTGTAGCGCTGGGAGATGTAAATGACATCTGATGTTTTTATATTGTAACAGAATTGTTACCGAGAGGAGGGTGGATTAAATGAACAATACAAACACAATTTGTGAAAGAAAATATAAATTTATGTAATAAATTATAAATGAAAAAAAATACAGATGTAACAACACAATAATTCATGCACTCAACCCACAATTAAACTCACAATCATTCACAATACATGAACAAATTAAATAACAATACAAAAGGAATCTCAGATGTAAAGGGATCTCTTGGATTATACACAGATCCAAGAATCCTTTACGAAAGTTAAATAAATGCAAGAATGATTTACGAAAAAAAAAATAAACACAAACGACAAACTATCTATCGCACGATGGATTGCGATAACTAGCACGATCATATACTTGTATTCAATCAAGTTGCTAGCTTTTATTGATATCTATGTGATCACTTGAAATATTATTGCGATCTGACATAAACATGCAAATACAACAATGTATTAAATTATATCACAATTTCAATACACCTATGTGTCTCCCCTGTATAACCGCACGATTCAGCAACAGTTGAATCGTCTCCCAGTTTCCCCGAGAACCGAGGGTTGACCAATACTATTATCGGACGTTTCCCTACACGGATCCACCACAGTTATATGTTCAGACAGCATACAACATCTACCAGAACCAACGGTTCCTCACTCCCCTAGATGTCGACCCGGACGTTTTACAACTCTAAGACAGCTCCGACACTCGGACTTCTAGCTTTCCGGATATTTACATGTTACACAGATGTTGACGAACAGACAGTTCGACACACAGACAGATACTTCAATTCCGTTTGCACAAATTAACGGCACAAGCACATTCAGATATTTATACAGAGATGTTCCAGAACAAACAATAGATGTCCCACAACAAATCAGACGATATCAAAGACGTTTATCAAAAGATGGTATCAGATGTGTTAACAGCTACGGTATCAACGATGTTATAAGCAGCTACGGTATCAACGATGTTATTAGCAGCTACGGTATCAGATACATTGTAACAACTACGTTAGCAGCTACGGTATCAGAGACGGTATCAACAATGTTATTAGATGCGCTATCAGTGATGTACTTCTACGGTATCAACGACGGAATCAACGACGGAATCAACGACGGAATCAGCTATAATAAACAAAACCAGACTAATAATAGTTGTCTCAAAAATAATCTAAGCCGTAGATTACGATATTGTATTTAAAGTCTAAAAGTGACTAGTAATTCCAAATATTCCACGTTTAATTGCAATAAAAGCATCATTATACGAAATGATAATCTGAATAAAATTCACAATAAAACGAAATGTAAATTTAACACTCACCCCTTTGGCTGGAGATTTGCAAGACGAGGTTATCTATCCTTCGATTAGATATTTTGGTTCCCGTAAAAAATTATGATAAATAGTTCGCCTTATATACTCTCAATAGGTGAACATAAATCACATCGAGCTTGCAGTGCACCACGTAAAACGAGTATTTCGGATTTCATGTAAATTACAAATTGGCACATGCAAATCGTTACACGCCACTTAATCACCCCAGGTAATGCGTGTACGACGAAATCAAGAAAATGGTGAGTTTCGTTTGCAATTCAAGAACAGAAATCAGTTCAATTTTCGCCTAATTCTGTGACATATATCTCCCACGTGAAAATATATTATGGTAGGATTTGTTGTTTGTCAAACATGACATCAACGTACAATACTAGATTATTGATATCTCCGTGGAGATCCTCGACGGAGGACGCATCAGCAATGTTTGTGATAAATTCAACAACATCGGCCGGTGCAGATTCATTAAATTCCTTAAATACATTATAGCATCACTGGTCCTCCAAATGTGGCTCTATTAAATAAGGTTTGTCCAACCGAGCCACCTACTTAGCAGGTTGAGCAACAAATGAGTTTTACCCGACCAAGATGGACCAGTTATAACAGCTCGAATGGAATTTGGTAACATTGAATGATGCATGATCGGTCCTTCCGCACGGGTTGATGATAAATCAATAATATTCATATTGCACATATATAATATTATTCATCATCATGAGTTTATATTGTGTTAGATGCATAACGGTTGCTGGTACAAAGTTTATGAGTGCAATCTCGTTGAAAAATAACACTCCGGTACTTACAGGCAAATGAATAAATTACGGCATAAAAAAATATAAGTTTGTGAGCAATTCTTCTGCAAAAAAAGGTGTTAATTTTGCTACTACACTCCAGAAAGAAAATACACGAAGCGCCCTGGGCTAAGTATTCTGATGCAAGACATCTTCCAAGATGTAATTATTGTGGTCTTGGAGCTCGTTTTGATATTAGGCTTGACCCCAAAAAAATCAACCAAACCCAGCAAATTTGCTGTAAAGGCGATTGATCAAGCGTGCCATGTTCATGATGTCAGGTATAAAAACCAAGATCTACAACAACGATATATCGCGGATGTCGAGTTAATTTACACGCTGAATTCGATATCGAATAAAAACATACGAGAATCACACGCTAATTTGTTGATACGATATGTAATGAAAGGTAATATAGTGCTGGAAGCTGGAAATTACCCGCTGACAACTACGTAATGGAGTCTGTTTATTATAGTCCGATCGGATATTGGAGAGATACAGCAGCAATTAAAAAACTCCCTAAAACGATCCTTCACGAACGGTTTGATGTCAGCACACGCAACGAAGTTCATCAGGCAGATATCTTGCTTTTACCACATGATGTACATAAGCGGCGCAGATACAAATACGATTGACTATCATAGACGTTGAAAGTAGATACAAAGAGGCTGATCCGCTATCTTTTAAAACAGCAACTGAGGTCACATCAGCGTTTGAACAAATGTATTCGCGAGGACCACGGCCACATATTGGCTTGCGATGGCCAGTTTCTCCAAGTATATCTTTTTTAAGACTTTCTGGCTGCAGTAACGACTCTGATGCAACAACAACACGTTAAGATCAGACGTGGACACACCGCGGTACAACGCGATCAGGCAATCATCGACTTCTTGGACACAGCGACTTCTTGGACTTCAATATGCCCCAAAATTACTGCATGTTCAGGATAGATCTCGTGAATAAGTAGCAAGACTTCCTCAAGTGGTGGCCGCGTTAAACAACGAGGTTACGAATGGAATCAACATGAAACCCATTAGTGCAGTTGGAAGACAAAAACACATTTAACAATTAAACTCGCCAGATCAGCTGCAACAAACAGTGTTGGCAGTAAAGTAACTTTGATGTATTTATTTGAATCTTGCGAATTTGAAGGGTGGTGAAGCAGGAACAACTTATCTGGTGTGGACAGTAACAACACATTATATTTTCAGCTTGGTAAGATCTACAGAGCCACCAATCCGCCGATTAGATACATTAGCTTCTCAACGTGGATTTGTGCATGAACAATTACAGGTAATTCCTAAAAACACCCAGCTACCACCAGATTGGATACAGCTTCGCAGTAGTTAGCGGAATTTCCCCACGCGCTAACAACAGTCACACGCGTTGAGAATCTGAGGACCTCTATGAATTCAGTCCACGGTAAATTGTCGTACGTCATTAGGAAAATATTGCCATAATATTATTGCGTTACAGCAGACGTAATGATTATTTTGTCACTTTTTAAGTATGATGACAAATCCCACATCCATATCCAATTGACGTTGTTTTTCTGTCTTCTTGCGCATAATTTGTCAATATTTTCTTCACTGCGTTGATAGTTCATGGTAACGTTGTTGTTGTTTGTGACGATGTTGGTAGCTCCAACTTGTGTCATTTTGTGTGTTGGGTGTCCCAATGACTCGAAATAACGATGCGACTCGCCATATCCAAGAAACGCAACCGGATAAGCAGTGATATTGTCAACATAAATCATGTTGAATGTGTTATAGTTTAAGTTCCAAAGAGCACCATAGCCAAACTCAGCACAAGACTGAGTCTATATAACAGGCACAAAAGACCTACTTGCATGGATGCGCATAAGACTCACATGCAGTTGATATCAATACGACCTTCTAGCATCCATGCCAGTGCACATCATTCGTACCTGCACGGGTGTACGTAGGGCCTACATGCATGGATACACATAAGGTCTACTTGACAGAAGTGCATAGATCTATGTACGTTCCACCTGGATGAATATTAGTGTGCATAAGACCAGCTCCCTCTGGATGTTCAACCAGCCTTCCTGCATAGAAGTACGTAAGGCCTATATTCAATATTGTACTTACAACAAAAATACAAAACGAAACCCCCCACACGCGTGAATTTATGTAATACCTACATGCATGGGTGTATGTACCTGCATGATTGTACGTAAGGTCTGCGTGCGAGATGCTCATACAACCTACCTGTACGGATATATATTAAATCTACCTACAAAAAAGAGACATTCAACCAGATCCCATCTGCATTTATTTATTAGTATTTTCGCCTTTAAAGAAAAGCTCAGTGATGTATTTTTTTTCTCTTCTTTCCATGCGAGACCAATTCGGCTGACATGTATTTTGCCTATAAAATATTGAATTTTGTTAAAGCACAGCATCAGGTACTTACTTGTGCTACGAAAATGCCCACGAGGATCCCTATAACAATCCCTTTGTATTCCATCAGAGCCTGCCACATTTTGTCAACACAGCCCTTAATAATAATAATAATAATAATAATAATAATAATAATAATAATATAAACAATAATAACGAAACATCATTAACAAAAGAAAAGAAAACCCACAACGTTTACAGAGACGAATTATATGTCACTAGAAACAGCGAAGGCAGACTGGCTAAGGGGATTTGTGTTTAAAAAAGTGAAAATATCACATATTAGCCCACTAATTGTCAAGTACAGGAAGATATCACATATTAGCCCACTAATTGTCAAGTACAGGAACTGTATTTCATTTGATTTAATTCCTACGACTATGCCAATCAAAACGTGTTGTTGAACGGATAGCATGTGGCGACCAAGGCTCCTTTTTCAAGAAGAAGGTTAACTTTCGGGTTGCATAAATGCGCCAAAATGTGTTTTATACTACTAGAAAAACAAACATACAACTGAAACAAACATTATACGTTTTCAGCAGTATTTCTGTCACAATGGATACGACTTGCTAAATCATGATTCTGATGAAGCCTGTTACAGAGTATTATTGAAACAATCAAAACCTGTTGCTAATAAATTGTAAACCTCTTTTTATTCCTCTAAACAAATCCGTCGCATATATACAAAGATCACACCACTGTCCTCTGCACTGTCACATGAGACGCCGAGACCGTTTGTCGTCTCTTGGACAAAATGGTCCGTACTCAAAATGATCACAAAATTCATCGCTCAAATAAGAAGTTTTCTTACGGATACTAAAGTATTTGAGACAATCACATCCTAGTTTTGATACTGTTACCCCCAAGCACCTGCTATATAGTTTTTTATAAGCTTGTTATAGCATGGAATCAATATTGTGCTGAGGCTAAAAATGGTGTTGAGTATTTTTGCTGGTATTCCTACAACTACTACTTTTGCTGCTGCTACTGTTACTACTGCTACTGCTGCTGCTACCACTACTATTACCACGAATATTAATTCCACTGCCAGTACTAATACTGCTACTACCACTACAGCCATCATCTCAATCACTCCTCCTCACTACTAGTAAAATTGCTACGATTTTGCTTCTGATACTGCTATCACTAAATCACCTCTCATAGCACCTGTATGTATGTATGTATGTATGTATGTATGTATGTATGTATGTATGTATGTATGTATGTATGTATGTCTGTCTGTCTGTCTGTCTCTGTGTGTGTGTATGTATGTATGTATGTATGTATGTATGTATGTATGTATGTATTGTTACGGCTATTGGATTTAAATTCTTTATTTTTTAATTGTTAAATCCAAATTTGTCATTTAGGGTTTAATATTCATTAATTGGGAAATTATTCTGGAAAATTCAAGCTGACCTACACTCTAATTGTAAACAAGTTTTGACCTTGGCTTGTGGATCTAATTCCTGACCTTGCTTTGGACATTGTCAATAAGTCTCTAACACTATTGGTTAATTTCAAGGACAACTTTTTATTTTTAGTAATTAGTGGCTTATTTTCTTCTGGATCATTCTATTATTACGTGACTAGGTGAAGGTAGACTCTTCCTCTGACCTTCTATCAATTTCTAGAAAAGCGCGTGATCACTTGTTTACTTCAGAAGAACGGTTATATATAGCTGTATTTTGGAAGCTAACATTAGTAGAATCTCTGGGCTTTAAGATATTAGTTGTGTATATTTATTTGAGTTATAATTATTTTGGATTTTGTGTCAATTCATTGAAGAAAGAGGATTTATTATCTATTTGGAGGAGAAAACATGTGCTCATAATTCATTTGGATGATAAATTAAACAAGAACTGCATCACGTGACATTGTCAGCCATTTTGGATTACATCGTCAAGATTCGAACCTGGAACTATTAGAACATTTATTTATCAGGACTCTTACAATTCTATTAGTGGATTATTTTTGTGAATTCTGTATTGGATTAAGGTTGGATTTGATTCTCTAAAACTGTAAGTTTATTTATTTTATGAAAATAATTGTATTAAATAAATCATTTTTAAAGTTTTACAAGCTTGTTAGTTTTTACTCTTTCTGTGTTGCTGCTTATTCGAGCCTAAGCACGTAACAGTATGTATGTATGTATGTATGTATGTATGTATGTATGTATGTATGTATGTATGTATGTATGTATGTGTGTGTGTGTGTATGTATGTCTGTGTGTGTGTGTGTGTGTGTGTGTGTGTGTGTGTGTGTGTGTGTGACAAATCCGAGAGAAGGAGAGTGTCAAACCTTGTCATAGTTGTTTTTATTGGAATCGGGTGCATCAGCACATGAAATGTCGTTACTTTGAGGTAAGGTTTTGCAGCAAGCGAGTGGCATCTTTATTAGTCCCGGGTCATTGTTACCCCACCAGGCAGTACTTTTAAAATCCGTGTAGTCCTGCACTCCGCAACATTGGAACTGGAAACAATAAAAAATGTAAAATCGTGAAACTATGTTAAAAATGTTCTTGGCTTGTACCTAATGCAGGACGTTAGTCTGACTGCAGATGCTAGTTTAAGCCAAAGAGATTTTTTTTAGTATTATCATTTCACAACTCTCGAAAGACACAGTGCAAATGAGTTTTCCGGTAATCAAATAAACATTTAATATTACAGTGTTCATCTGATGATTGATTCGGTTTTCGATACACATTTCCGCAGCGGTCTGCCACAATACAGCTATTTTAGTTCATGACGTCTGCGCATCGATCTTCGCCGCACTCTATCGAACTTTTATAAATTATAAACGCTTTCTAAAGAGATGGCCGAGTAGTGATCTACAACATTAGAACAAAGAAAGTTTACGAAAAATGAAATTGCGTTGTTTCGGCACAACGTATCCTCGCAAAACGGCACTGTACCGTTTTATTGCTTGCTACACTTCGCGAAACGACAGTTAGGAACGAGAGAAAGGTCGTGAAACAAGGCCAGACTGTATAATGTCAACTGCGTCAGACTTCGGTGGTCGTGAGATCGCACTTTACTAGCAGTCTTCATCGCCGCATGATCCTTGCCATGCACTCCAATACGTAGTCTGGTTCCTGGCTTAGTATGCTCTATGCGTTACACTTCGAGCAAAGCATGGAACATACTAAGCAGGGAACCAGACCATCCGATACGCTACTAACTGTTACTCGTTACTGGCGTACGATTGGCATGCCAATTTAGGCATCGTACCAGCGAACATAGGGGTCCATTACTCTTAGTAGAACTAGTGTCTACGATTCACTTTGATCCGCAGAAATCGGTGACTCTTGGTTTGCGAAGATATGAAACAGAGGTCTCGCAACGGCCCGCAATATACTGTAATGTTTTAATTGGTACTGCATCACTAAACTCAGCTTAAAATAATGTGACACAATACTATTTCTTAAGTTTGAAATGAAGCAAAATAGCAATTAACAAAGGAGAATCAAGTCCATTTAACACTTCTGGGGTCTTTGGCTCAATTCCCATTCCCAATACGTGCATATGTACTATTTTGCCCAAACACAGTATGATGTTTCCTTCGAGTTTTCCTTTTTATTCCACGTAACGTCAACGTCTTGTCCTAGAACGCTTCATTAATGGTACAACACCAATACAAAAGAATGATATGTTTTCTTTTCCTTTAACTTAGGGCTTTCGTGAAGTCGAAGGCGTGGTGGCACTAATCGATTATTTGCCAAGATGGATTTTTCTTAAGGGAGTCACTCATAACAATGATAACTTGGTCCGAAAAACGTTTTTCATTCTCAAGCATTTTTGGGATGCCCTCATCATGGAACTCATTTTGGCAATTAAAAAATAATCATTCTATTGGCTGAAAATGTAAGAACATTGATCTGGCATGTAATCACTATAATTGTTATACTTTTTATAATTTGGTAACTTTAAATGATGATGGAAATAAACTAAGCCATGACGGTAATAGCAAGTTATGATGGCAAGCACCCGTCTATTATGCAATTCACGTTGGTCTGCTATGCCTTAATGGCTTGTGTAATACCTTACAAATCATTGGAATCTTACCGCCTGCATTATGAAGTTCCAGGCGATCGAGGCAACGTTGGTTCCGTTCAGTCCTTGAAAATCTTTCATCGTGCTTTGCAAGGGGGACTTGATAAATCCCTTGGCCTTTATTTGAAATAGGGAGAGAAAGACACAAATGGTGAAATGTTTAACAGAATAAATATGAAATATGAAATAAATGTGATAAACCGTCAAACTATTATTTCTACAAACTCAGAATCGAATAGTTAATCAATAGTTGAAAATCATTAGGTTAAATATTAAATATAACCTATACAGCCCAAAACAAAAATAAATAGCGTATTTAATTTATCTTGTTTTAGCTTACAGGGAAAAGTAAACGTTAATCGAACGCACTGTACTACTACTTAAAATATCATCATGTATAATGACAAATCTAGTATGTATGTGCACCACGTTAATTTTCAAGTTGTGATTCCCAAATCGATGGAATTTCCTCTTAATTATACAATTCAAAATGGAGTTTACTATAATATCAATAACTAGATATAATACGTGTCTGTTTGTGTGTGTGTGTGTGTGTGTGTGTGTGTGTGTGAGAGAGAGAGAGAGAGAGAGAGAGAGAGAGAGAGAGAGAGAGAGAGAGAGAGTTGAATATGGCTATTATTCAGGACAATTGATTTTATTATATATTATATATTACATATTAGCTCAGGCATATCTAGTGGTAATAATCTCTCTGAGAGAAACGCGTTGTGTTTTGTTTTCCTAGTGGATATATATCACGTTACTTTTTCACTGCGCCTGTACTTCTTTAGTTTCCGTGGTTAAAGAATGTACGGAAATTCTCAAGTAATCTTGTTACGAACTTGATATTTACAGCATTTCTTCAGTTTTTCATGATAAAATAATTCAAAGAATTGTTTGCATTTTTATTGTACAAAAGTTTACTTGGTCTCAAATTAATTGTGAATATTTCTAATATATTTATGCTTCTTTAATTACATGTCTGACACATGTCACGTATGACAACGTGGTGGCCAAATGGGATGTGTCAAATATATTCGGGCCAAATCAAGCTTTTGGAAAACTGCTTGATTAAAAAAGACGTAGCTTCTGTGGTTACTTACTAGCGTTGTGTATACATTAAGTGCATTCCTTGTAAGACTGCGATATATTATCATCCCACTCAAAGTTTGCTTGTATACACCAATGTGTAGATGTGGCCGCAATGTAATACTTCTTATTTTTATTAACACGCTCTCTAATGCCAGCAGACTGTCTTTCACAGGGTGTCGGCTAATGCCAGCAGACTGTCTTTCACAGGGTGTCGGCTAATGCCAGTAGACTGTCTTTCACAGGGTGTCGGCTAATGCCAGCAGACTGTCTTTCACAGGGTGTCGGCTAATGCCAGCAGACTTTCTTTCACAGGGTGTCGGCTAATGCCAGCAGACTGTCTTTCACAGGGTGTCGGCTAATGCCAGCAGACTGTCTTTCACAGGGTGTCGGCTGCTGTTTAAGCTTACTCTTCCCACTTTAGGTACAGTTTTTAGTTCATAACTTATTGAACAATTACTCACGCACATATCAAATTCATTTAATTTTTTAGGGTGCGAGTGGCAGCTTCGATTTTGTTTTGAGCTGTCATATTTTATTTTCGTTTATATCAAATATAATTATTCTTTCCAGATAATATAATATAGTTTTTTTTCCGCTATAAATCAATGTAATGTATTTCCCCAGCGATTGACATAATGAATTTAAACAAGATACTTTCAGACCTTTGCCTAAGAAAACGAAATTATTGTCCTCTAATTTAACTACGGTATGAATGATACGTATCACGGTGTTCAGAAATACCGCGGTACAATTGTGTGGTACCTAGATCTAATATGTATCATAAACATCGAGAAATTCGATAACTATACCCCAATAAAGCAACTCTTGTATGAATGAGTTTTTGGTACCCCCTTGACAGAATAAGAAAAAAAATAAAATAAATCATGAACGAATAATTAAAGCTGCCTTAAAACATGGTGCGGGATGGAGAGGGCATTTCACTGGATGGAAATTCACCTCTGTTTTTCAGCCTAGAGAGATTGTTTACACAAAGATCCGTGGTCACATGCATACTTTTAGATGCTTTTCACATAAAGACCATTGTGCATCATGTACACTTAGACATACTTTATACATAAAGACTTATGTTACCATGTACACGTTGACATGCTTTTAACTTAAAAACACATGGTAACATGTACACTTTAACATACTTTTTACTTAAAGACCCATAGTAACAGGTATCATTTGACATGCTTTTTACTTAAAGACCCATAGTAACAGGTATCATTCGACATGCTTTTTACTTAAAGACCTGTGATAACATGTATACGTTGACGTCTTTTACTTAAAGACCCGTGATAATATGTACACTTTGACATGCTTTTTACTTAAAGACCCGAGATAACATGTACACTTTGACACACTTTTTACGTAACAACCCGATATAATATGTACACTTTGACACGCTTTTTACTTAAAGACCCATAGTAACAGGTATCATTTGACATGCTTTTTACTTAAAGACCCATAGTAACAGGTATCATTTGACATACTTTTAACTTAAAGACCCATAGTAACAGGTATCATTCGACATGCTTTTTACTTAAAGACCTGTGATAACATGTATACGTTGACGTCTTTTACTTAAAGACCCGTGATAATATGTACACTTTGACATGCTTTTTACTTAAAGACCCGAGATAACATGTACACTTTGACACACTTTTTACGTAACAACCCGATATAATATGTACACTTTGACACGCTTTTTACTTAAAGACCCATAGTAACAGGTATCATTTGACATGCTTTTTACTTAAAGACCCATAGTAACAGGTATCATTTGACATACTTTTTACTTAAAGACCCATAGTAACAGGTATCATTTGACATGCTTTTTACTTAAAGACCCATAGTAACAGGTATCATTTGACATACTTTTTACTTAAAGACCCATAGTAACAGGTATCATTCGACATGCTTTTTACTTAAAGACCTGTGATAACATGTATACGTTGACGTCTTTTACTTAAAGACCCGTGATAATATGTACACTTTGACATGCTTTTTACTTAAAGACCCGAGATAACATGTACACTTTGACACACTTTTTACGTAACAACCCGATATAATATGTACACTTTGACACGCTTTTTACTTAAAGACCCTATATAACATGTACACTTTAACATGCTTTTGCGTAACAACCCGAGATAACATGTACACTTTGACATGCTTTTACTTAAAACACATGGTAACATGTACACGTTGACATGCTTTAAACTTAAAAACACATGGTAACATGTACACTTTGACACGCTTTTACTCACCGTGTCTGTGGCTGCGAACAGTATGATGATGAAAATAACTTGTGCCGCAAGGAAGATAGATACGAAAACAGCATACTGAAAAGACAGGCAATTCATTTTAAGGAACCGCTGTGGCTTAGTAGCCAGAGTGCAGAGACACGTGACTTGAATCGTTTCAGTACTATATAACCTTACATTTGTTTATGTGCCGTTCAATACAAGGAAACAAAGAAAACAACAAAAGAAGTCATAAAGTACAACGGTCCAACCTGTCAATAATCGAATCTGTTAAAAAATCGAAAGTGTAAAATTATTCAAACTGAATATATATATATATATATATATATATATATATATATATATATATATATATATATATATATATATATATATATATATATAGAGAGAGAGAGAGAGAGAGAGAGAGAGAGAGAGAGAGAGAGAGAGACTTACAAATATGAGCAACTTTTTCACTTCGCAGCAAGCTCCACACATTCCGCAGAAGGACACAACGAGCAAAACTGCCCCAATTACTATCATGATGATAGTGAAACTCTCCAAGTAACTACCCAGGTCAAAATTATCCGCTGAAAATGAGGTTGAACCGCCTGAAAATTGAAGACAGTGATAAAAGATAAACAATTTTGTTGTAAGAAAAGTACCCTAAATATAATATGGTCCTTGCTTCTAAAAATAATTCTCCAAGAATATTGGCTCTGTACTCACTAACGATGTAATTCTATAATGGTTACCCATCCCGTGTCCTGTACATCTGTCCTCTACCTATTGACCAGATGAATAAGCATGACTAGAACAATTTCAACTGCATATTGATCATCGAACTTGTATAGAACAAATTCATGAGAATTGTGAGAGTTGTGTCCCTCGGGTGATGTGATTGGGTCAAGGGATGGAGGAACTTAAACGAAAACCAAACTCGTTCATGTTATGCCATGATGGTAATGTTATCACAGATAGCTTTATGATAGACCTACAGTGAAGCCATTCTATTTAGCGTCAAACGTACCACGCCATACTTGTTGACAGAACCTAAATCTCGAAAGCGTGGAAACTTGACTGGATCATCCCACACAATATACTTACATCGGAGATCACATGAAGGATATGTAAAGCAGAAACAATATGATACAGGTAAATGAACTTAAATAACACAGTAAACACAGTAGGCATGTCATGAGATATTTCACCCTGGCTGTCCAATATTTCTAATGTCAAGAATTGAGTTTAAATATATATATATATATATATATATATATATATATATATATATATATATATATATATATATATATATATATATATATAAGATCTCGACATATCATTTATTATTATGATGATGAAGTTTTCTATTCAGACCTTTTAATATGTCATTCGAGCTGGTCAAGGAAGAATTTCTTTATTGATATTTAAAAAAGTAAGTGAAGTTGAATTGCGTATCCTCATTGGTAAGGAATTCAATTCAATATTTCTAATGTCAAGAATTGAGTTTAAATATATATATATATATATATATATATATATATATATATATATATATATATATATATATATATATATATATATATATATATATATATATATATATATATATATATAAGATCTCGACATATCATTTATTATTATGATGATGAAGTTTTCTATTCAGACCTTTTAATATGTCATTCGAGCTGGTCAAGGAAGAATTTCTTTATTGATATTTAAAAAAGTAAGTGAAGTTGAATTGCGTATCCTCATTGGTAAGGAATTCTATACAGTAGGTGCTGATACAGTAAATGAGCTTTTGTAATGATTGGTTTTCATCCCCTAAATCTGGAGGTCGTTGTTAGTTGTCGATCGAAGATAACGCTCAGTATTCGATGATCTTAGGTCACTTAGGTTAGAGATATAATCTGCAGAAAGACCGTTTAGAAACTTGTATGACATAATTTAATTGTGTTAATATAAAAAAGCAATTTGTACTGATAGCCACTGCAGACGTGAAAACAAAACATTGGAGGGAGTCATAACAGAAAGTTTCAGTATTATTTGGACTGCCCTTTTCTGGAGTTTATCGATTCTGGACAGATTATAATTGAATGTGTTTCCCATATGGCGAGGCCGTTGTCTATCAGTGGTAGTATATGACCCCCACCCTCGAAAAAAAATATAGTTCAGGTGATTTTGGAAGTAGACATTTTGAAAGCAATTTTAACATGGTCATTATTTTGACTACCATTTCACATAGGTGAGTGATATGTGTAATCCAGCGGAGGTACTCATTAATGTAGGTACCAAGAAGTTGTTGTTTTGTACATTAGATACGTCCAAGCCATTTTGAGTTTGAAGTAAATCTATGTTAGTAGAGAGACGCTGCCTTTTTCCAACTATCATACATTTCGTTTTAGAGATGTTGATATGCATTTTGTTTTGTTGACACCAAACTGATATATTGTTTAGGTCGATTTAAAGTTTATGTTTAATGGTATCTAAAGATTTACCAGATAATTGCAATTTATAATCTTCTGCGAAAATATCTAAATGTTAGATTGCGCTGGATACAAGTCTACGGCATTGATAAACAGTAGAAAAAGAAGAGGCCCAAATGTAGATCCTTGAGGAACACCACTTACGATATGACTTGGTTTAGATATATATTTATCCGTGCGAACAACCTGGTGTCCGTTTGTGAGATACGAAGTGAACCAGGCAACTATGCTTGGAGAAAATTTGTTGGCTGAAATATGTTTAATGAGCACCGAATTATCAACAAAGTCGAATGGTTTTTATAATCAATGAAGATTGCGCCAGTACGTTCACTTGATTTTACTGCTAGTATCCATTGCTCTAGACGTTTTGTTAATGTAGTGTGACAGGAATAATTCTTTGTCAGACCTAATTGTAATCTATGGAGGAGTTGGTACTTGTCAAGATATCTGAAAAAATGCCTGCTGACATGTTTTTCAATAATTTTGAAAGAACGGATAGAACAGATATGGGTCGATAGTTGGATGAGTCATTCTTTTCAAATCCCTTATAATTTGAGAATTCTTTGGCGAACTTCAATTACTCCGGGAATTTACAAACATTGATACTACAGTTAATTATTTCTTTCAACGACTCTGAGATTAATAAAGCCGACATTTTCTGAGTTTTGGGTGAATTAAACCTAGACCATCTGATTTGTTTGTGTCAAGTTTATAAAGAATATTAAAAGTGTCATTCATTGTTATTAAGAGAATGTTGATATTAACTTGATCATGTACCTTTTCATTCACGAATTTAGTTAGTTTGTCTAAATTAGGCTCTGTATGATTAGACATGTCAAGCGTTTGGGAGATATTAGGAAAAAGTGGTTCGGTTGGTTGGAAATATCGAGATTATCATTAACACTAGCGCCAACAATTAAAATGTCACATGGAGCTTGAGGCGCAGGTTTCATTGAAGTTTCATTTCCGAAGTGATTCCAGATGGATCTGTTATCAGAGTTTGATGTGACGGCTTCTTTGGGGGGGGGGGGGGAGCGCTTGTTGTTTTACAATGACTGATTTCACTTTGTTTCGCCACAAACGATATTGTATAGTATTTATTTGTATGATAGTAGTTTCGTTTGCGTCATTACTACACCAATCTGATTGTTTAGATCGTTTAATTCTTTTCATGCGTATCGGGAAGTGTTTATTTAGGATAGTAAGAAAACAGTGATTCCAGATAGACAAGTCATAATTTGGGTTAATGTTAGGGAAATGTATTTCAGTGAGAAATTCATTTTCAGCAAAGTTTTTGAAACATCCGTATTGCATTTAGGAGTGTAAGTTGCTTTTATTTGCGTTCTGTTGCTTATGAGTTATACATACAGTATAGGATAGTGATCACTAATAGGATGTAGTCATGCGATGTATTCCGTGTATTATGTTGTTGTTTCTGTTCCACCCATTACGGGCTTGCATTGCAAGTCTGGTCCTTTTCTGTGGCCTATGTTGGTGTTTCGCAGTTGTGTAGTGCTTACATTGTTAGGTGGTTGATGTTGCACTTTTCCATTCCGTGCTTACATTATGTAAGTTTTGTTGCCTTGGAACGCGAGCCACCGTGTAGTCAAGACTAATATCCTGGTAATATTTTGATGAATAATTCATCTTCCCTCTCTTCTTTCTCTATATCGTCATTTTCATCATTGTTATCTAACTATATTAGTTGTGACATGTTTGCTACATGTCGAGAATTTGATTAAATAATACTGACACGTTAAGAGGGACACTCATTACAGTCAGAAAGTTGTTGCATATCAGAGGCTCACATCATTCAAAGATTTGTGCTGGAGATATATAAACACCTTAAAACCTGTATTTTAAATTTATAGGTTGGTATTAGACGTAGTTTATTTCATGTGTATTTTGGCATATTTCGTCAAAATTATCTCGACCTGTATTAGCTGTTTCGGTAAAATGCATTGTTTTTACATATGTATATAACTCATACAAAACCTACAGACATTTATTCCTGATATCTCTGATGTAATGCCTGACGGTGAAACATCAAGTAAAGTATTTTTGCTTTAATTGTTTCTTTTAATTGCAAGTCTATTTGATAACATAGCTCGTTTTTAAGTATTTGCTTTAATTGTTTCTTTTAATTGGAAGTTTACATAGCTCGGTTTTGCAATTGTGAATGACTAGATTCTCTAATATGATGCACATAAATGACGGACTCGGATATATTTAACTCCACGTCCAATACCATTGGTTTAATAGAGTAGAGGTTTACCACCGAAAGCGGAGGACATATAATCATTTTCTGGTACAAAAAGATAAAGAGAACACAGACACCAAAGAACAAACTAGGAATGCCGATATGATATACTTATCCGAGGGTGAAGTTTTCCACACCCATTGTGCCATTTATCGATGCCAACCCCATTACTTTCATGTTTGCGTGATTCACATGATAATAATTTAATAAATACATGATAATTCTGTTTGTAGGTGTTATTTTTTCTGAACGTTTCCAATTTATCTTTAAAAAAAAAGTTTTTTTTTTTTAAATTACCATAATGCGTAAGTCTCACACTGCGGTATTCATCAGACTAGTAAAGTATTTCACATCGCAGAGGACCCAAATCAATGAATTACTGAAATGCCTATACAATTACGCATTTTTACGTTTAAAATATGACGATCGCAAAATTTCTTAGAATGCATATGACAATATATGTCTTAGTCAGTGAGAATTTCTTATATGCACACTTTCTGTTTTCATGACGTGTCGAGAAAAACCGGTAGCCTTCTTTATTAAGAAATTATTGATTAGTGGTAAATTCGAGTCTTCAGACTTGATGTCACCATATTATGACTCGATGATTTGTAAATCACGTATATTATACAACGTCTTAAAAGGTCTTCAAAGAGTTCCACACTTTTTTCGATATCATTTGTATAGTGAATGGCGTCTCTGAGGCTATTAGGAATAATGATTGTTAAGATCCGAGGAAACCCGAAGATTTCGCCTACGAAAATAGACGACGTTTTAGCTCATTGATCAATACCATGGGATACTGGAGAGAAAATTAAACAAAGATCTTACCTAGATTTGCACTTGAGATGCCTGTTTTGATCTTATTTATCAATTCTTGCTGGTACTGCTTTATTACGTCTTTTCCAAACCTGACGAATAAACCACCAGCCAGCAATGCCATGGAAATAATCTGAAACAATTCTGAATACTTATGATAAGGAAAAAAGAGGGGCTTACATACATACATACATACATACATACATACATACATACATACATACATACATACATACATACATACATACATACATACAACTTAATAGGTGACATCAACTTCTTTGCGCCCCCCCCCCCAAAAAAAAAATGTATGTTGGCGCCCTTACAAATAACTAGCCGATTTCAAGATCTTGCGTCCTCCACATTTCATCGGCAGTCTGGGATTTAACTGTTATAGACCAATTATATATTTCTTTATTTTCCATAACACTATGTAATGAACTCATTCGTGAGTTTATCCTGTATTCGCTTGGTTGTATATATTGCTAAATAGTCGGTCGGGTTAAAGTATCATCAGAAATATTGTTGAATTTTAAAGAAGTCCTTTGCATCTCAATTTGTTTTCTATTGTCTTCTAACTATTGTTACAACTTTTGAATTTTGTTTGCTCATTCACTATAGCTTTGTTCAAATGTAGATATTTTTGGACAACGTTTTATCTCTAACTTATAATATTTTACAAACTTTAAAACCTAAAACTGTTACTTACATTAACTTGTACAGCCTCGTTCTTAATATCAACACTTATCAACATGATCACCAGCATTTGTAATAAGGATTATTTTTTATTTCTTTTTTCCAAATTATTCACATAAGCCAAACTAGTACCTCTCGCAGATATATCTCCTATTTCTATATCTGCAAGGATGATACCACCAGACAATTATATGTTTTAGCTGATCATGCATTCACACACAGAGGCTAGCTAGAGTGTTTGGAGACCGGGTGACAAGATTCATTTTTACGCCCCGCCCCCCCCCCCCCCTCTTAACTCTGAAACCCATTATTTTCATCAATAAAATCATCATCACTCAATGTAACGCCAACGGCTATTAAAAAGAAGAAGAAACTAATGCATAGTTGCATATTTGCAGCAACAATTCCACATACAATTTATTTCAAAGCACATTTTGGCGCCCCCACTAGCCTGGCGCCCGGGGACATCTGTCCCCCTCCCCCCCCCCCCTTAGCTACGCTTCTGTTTACACATACGAAAAAGATTTTAATGAGAACACATACGCCAAAAGTTATAGTCATTTTATAAAATACAGTCACGTCACAATATATATTGCTGCCTTCAGGTTGAATTTCTGTGGAGACTGTTCAATTAGGACCAATTCTGCTCTTTTTCAAGATGGTGCAACAGTGCCATCCATATTGAACTTCAGCTCTAAACGACACAATTGAACTCCTAACCTTACTGCCGATAAATGTACCTTAGCCAGACAATAGATGTGCTTGATTTCAGGTCTTACCATAATTATCAGGTTTAACACAATTAGGATTGCCTTTCCACAGTATGTAAAACACCCCATCTTTGCCGTTGTCTTTGATCCTGGAAAAAAAGAAAGGAAGATCCAAAGATTTATTTCGTATAATACCGTTATTATTTTCTTTTTTCCAAAAGTAAATTAAAATTTAAACACTTTCATATCAGCTTTATTGTTAATATTTTGCTTGATAAAGCAAACTAACTAGCTAGCTAACTTGATAAATAAATAAATAAATAAATAAATAAATAAATAAATAAATAAATAGAAAAGAAAGAAAAGCGAAAGAAAGAAAAAATAATACATGCAGAAAGAAAATAAAAAATCATTCGGAGTGAATGTATATTTTCCTGGATTCATAATTATTTTCGGTAACACGCTGATTTGGCAAGATGTGAACATTTAGTCATAAAACAATTGTATGCATTTAAAACTGTAACGGTTAGCAAAATAATTAAAAATAAAAACAAATACAGTAAAGACTAATTCATTTCAATCCCCAACAGGGCCGGCGCTTCCGCTAGGCGAACTAGGCAATCGCATAGGGCGCTGGGCTAAGGGGGGCGCCAGAAAAAAGTGCAAATTGGGTTTTATTTCATGATGAGCGGGTGGGGGAGGGCGTGAATGGGAAGGGGGGCGCCAGATATCTGATCTCGCTTTGGGCGCCAAAATGCCTTGCACCGATGCTGATCTCCAAATGATAAGCTAGTACAGTAAAGAGTATGTGATACGTTCGTGTGTATATGCTCAGTTACTGCTAAGAATTAAGTATATAAAGTTATATGGTATTTGTAATCATATTGCTAACACTGAATGAAATGAGTCTTTATTAATTACAATGTGACCACTATTTTTTCATATCATTAAGTTATTGTATTAATTCTAAATCTGTGTTTAGTTTTGTTTTATTTTATGCTGTGAATTACTTTTTATCACTACCCCATCAATAGACGCCCATAACATTGTAGTCAAGAAAACAATTAATTTTAAACGCCCCTCTTCTTGGACTATTGGTAAGTTTGACACTTCCTATGCAGACCAACCAAATTCTAAATCTCACAATGTGCATACACGCTTTTTTTCTTCACTTTTTATGTCCTGATTTCTTTATAATTATAAAGGACAGTTATGTTGCTACCGATATTTTCAAAATATACACAAAACATGGCAGAGTATACAAGGTGAATTACTGACATTGTCGCGCGATATTCAGAACGAAAACTGCTACGTCAAGTTGTTATACTTGTGTCATGCCAATACGGTTAAGTACTAAATGAAAAAAAATTAACTTATTTCCTTGCTGCGAGTGATGTGTTAGATCACACTCGTGAACATTCCAGATTTTTCACCTACTCGATGAAATATGCCCGTTATCCACTCATTTGAAGCAAATATATGACTATGGTGCATTAAAAACATATTAAGAAAGACAAAACATATTAAGAAAGACAAGGTGGTCACTATTGGTATTAAGTTTGACACAATGATAATAATAAAGTTAATTGTGGAGCAATTAAAAACGTACATAATTTCGTTTTAAAGCAGAATTCAAGCTATTAAAGTGGGCGTTTGAGATTTACGTCTTATACACAAATTTTTTACATCAATAAAATACAATTATAACAGAAGATACAATAGTGTGTAAATATGTTTTGTCATGCCTTTATGATAAACACATTGAAATGTATTCGCTCCGATGGCCGCTTGTGTATATGTGATTCATTTAAAGTTAAACTAAATGATCCTGTCTTTATGCGAGGTATAAAGGACTCATGCTTTGTCCCAATTCCGTGTAATGCGAGCTTAATTTAGAAATTTAATACAAAGAGGAAGATATGCAGGGAATCCCCAAGTAATCATAAAATATGGCGGACTTCCCTCCCTTCCCCTCGATCAGTCTAATTTATTATCCTGATATCATCAGGGAAGCAGATTGAGCTGTATACTGACTCCTCATTATAACCCATCCACTAATCCTCTCCCAATCCTTATCTAAATCAGCCATCTTTGAGATATATTCTATTTCGGAGATAATAATATTAAGTATCGATAAACTTTCCGCGAATTTGTCAAATTTTTAAAGATATTATTTAGGTAACAATCATAAAAACAAACAAAAGACAATTCAATATTAAATTGGGTCAAGCAAATGCCAGCAAAACTCAATACTATACGATGCTATGCTATAGTATGATGTGATGTGCTGTACTGTACTGTACTGTACTGTACAGTACTGTACTGTACCGTACCGTACCGTACCGTACCGTACCGTACCATACCATACCATACCATACCATACCATACCATACTATACTATACTATACTATACTATACTATACTATATTATACTATACTATACTATACTATACTAAAGCTAAATTTACCTTGTTCTAATCTAATTCAATATAATTTACTTTAATTTATTCGCTGTTAAGCAGACTGCATTTTTCATAGCTACTTCCTATTTATACAGACTGTATTTCATATGTTAATAAAATATCAAAAGTCTAACGTTACCGCCTCCTTTCATACTTTGAGGTTTATCCTTTACCGTCATGTTTCTGGGAATTAAACTGCCCACACACTGTAATCTATCTTTTGAACACCAAGAAAGTTTCTCATACGTGTTTCAAACTTAATGAGTAATGGCAAATTCGTTACTTGTTTATTTGCCATGGTCTTTTACTGTTCTGTTTAGAAATCGTCATGATTCCACATTTCCTTGAAATTGAAACCTATTGCAGAAATGAGTTGAGGGTATAAATGGGTAATAATGAAAGTGAATTGATGTCAGTATAATTAATAGTCAGCAGTCGAGAAAAGAGACAGGTAGATGTATGTTTTTACAATGATATCGCAAGATAAAAACAAGCATACAAACAAACAACGAACAACAACAACTATTTTTAGCTCTGCGCTATTAAACATAGAAACCATCCAGAAATGACCGAAACGTTTACTACAGCTTTAATAGATTAGTTGTGATTGCTGTTCAAAAGATAGATTGCAGTATTTGGGCAGTTTAATTCCCAGAAAGATAACGTCATTTAATTTTAAAAAAATTTATTTTAATTTTTCAAAACCCTTATTACTTCGTTTTGCTTAAGTTATAATTATTATTCGTATCCATCTAGTTTAGTAACAATAAGGAGTGAAGAAAGTACTTAAGCTTCATAAACGTTGAATAATTTCAGATACTATAGACAAATAAGCAAACATAAATGTATATTAGTTAGTAATCACTGAAGAAAGATACAATAATAAACATTAATTGGAAAGTATAAGAAATTTCTTTTAAAAGCATTGCTAATTAATAGACATTTACAATATATGAAAATTACTTGTAGTTAATTGCTAACTATATATGAATTAATGGAGTTGAAAATTTGACATAACCCTTCCAATAAGAAGCTCTTTTTTATATTCACCCCCTTTACTAATAATCATGAAATTATGTTTAAAGCTATCGTGCACTTGAATACCTTTGACCTTGTTAGATACCTTGGTGCGAACTATCTTCATGGACCTTGTTCGACTAGAGGCATTAGCGAGGTGATAAATTTGATATATTAACAAATGAGTTAGCTGCTTTAACTCTTGCTTGAAAACCGACATAAACGTTACATAAAAACCTTACTTCATAGTCAAAAAAAGTCATCATCAAAGTTTACTCGGTATTTCTATATATATTGATACTTATTACTAACGCTAACACAATGTATATACTAAATACTGCTGGATTTCACTAATATTTAAAACTACAGTACTAATAATTCGTCTTGTAAAACAGCTCCTACTGTTTCCTAATGCTTTTTATAGCATGGCTTGTTCAGACTGATGATAGAATGAATATTGAACAAAGATCTGATCAAATTAAAATAAATTACTCTTGGGGTACTGGGTTTTGTTTCTCATTATTAAAAGCTATTCAAATTGTGGCATTTTGCAGGAACCCACAAACGTTATACAACGCGTGATAATACGAGACTAGCTCCAATTGGTAATTATGTTAATAATACTATTAACAACTAAGTAATGGTGTCGCTACAACCGGCAGATAACAATATGAAACAGGGTTAGAATTTTAAAGAAAAAGAATTTCACTGGCTTTCCTTGCTTGTTATACTGGCTATTCAATAAAGACCTCGTATATCTTAGATATTGTTCAAAGACCCTTGAATTCCTTTTATTTTGGTGTATGATTGATGGATGTAATATAGATTAAAGATTATACAGCTTGGCCTTTCTCCAGATGTGCGTCTTTCAAAAACGTGCTAGCTCTAAGGATATTGTACTTTAGATAAATTCAGGCTGGTTCTTGGAGCAGTCATTTTCGTTGGCAGTTGCTTAGATCATTTACAGTTTCCAAAAGTACAATATTCAAAGAAACATCAGTCACATTACGTTAAAGTAGCATAGAGGTATACCAACATTCTATCTACTGAGCATGTTTTAAATGCAGATATCTTCACCTTCCATACATCACTTTACCAAAGAACATAATAACTAATTGACCATTCGGTAAATTTGGACGACATCTTATTACCATACGGTAAATTTTAACAATATCATATTACCAAATCATGAATTCGGATGAGTCCTATTATCATACGAGGGGCCAGAGTGGACGAGTGGTCTAAAGCGCTCTCCGTTACGGATCACTGCCATCTCACCTCTGTGTGTGTTTGAGTCTCAGATTCGGCCAATGTGGGTATGTGAGAAAGCTTGCCAGTAGTGTCTCGTGGGTCGGTGGTTCTTTCCGGGTATTTTCACAGGTTCTTCCTCCACCATTATTACTGGCCGCCATGTATAGCCTATCGTGTGCTGAAAAATGGCGTTAAACCCTACAACAACATCATTATCATGCATCATGTATATATATATATATATATATATATATATATATATATATATATATATATATATATATATATATATATATATATATATATGTGTGTGTGTGTGTGTGTGTGTGTGTGTGTGTGTGTGTGTATGTGTGTGTAATAAAGATTATGTAAGTTTATTGAACACGTTATAAATAATAATTTTTGTGTTATTTGTTGTTTTGGTTTTAATGCCATGTATCAGTGCTAAGACATTAATCACACACTGTTAAGAAATCAGGTCCATTCTACAAACTCAACCCGCGTAACTATGACGTCTGCGCTCAGCGATTGGCCGACTACCCGTCTCGAAAAACATTTACTCAGTCCCGACTTCCCACTATCAAGCTATTTACAGAAACGTAAATACGAATTCAACATACACTCGGGTTGTAACATTATTATTAGTATTAGTATTAGTATTATTTTGTTTTTAACGTCTTCTATGCTCCCATTTTAAAGCGGTTATGAATATTTTGCAAACACATATTAATTTGAAGAACTGCATGACACCCGTCTATTTGTTTTCAAATCACTGAGATCTCCAATACAAGAAAATGATATTCGATGAACGATATCTTTGTCAAGATACCTCCAATGGTTTGAATAAGATTAAAATTTAGCCTATTTACGGTATACAGGACAAGAATGGTTTAACTATTATTCTAAAGATAAAGCTTTATCAACTAATGCGAATGTAACTTTGTCACAATGCCAATATCACAGTTTGGGGAATATACAATAAGTCATCTGTTCACAAAATCAACGCAATACGTCATAGCAAACGTGGAAACAATGAAGGCTAGATTATCACGCATTACCCATCAATAGTATTGAATAAGTTTTCGATCTATTAGAAACGCTTATTGCTGAAATTGCTAAAATGATGTAATTGAGAAGTTCATGTTTACGTATATCCCATATATGTATCATTATTATTATTATTATTATTCTTATTATTATTATTATTATTATTATTATTATTATTGATGTTGTCAACAACAACAAACATGCATCTTGTAATTTTGCATCAAATTCATGTATTGTATGCATTATTTACTGTGGGTTTGTTTTATTAATGATTTTAAATACATAACTGGATTAAAGAGCTTTGTAATCAAGAACATATCATAGACTACTTAGTATTATTCTTTATAGATAAGGTAGATATAGAAATTAAATCAATGCAGTTAAACGCGTATGAATCTATCCATTTGTACTTGGAAAATTACTTTTCCTCAGTTCCGAAAATGATATTCCTATTCTAAAATTAAACATTAAAACTTCATATTGTATCCTGGGGTTTTATTCGCTTTAGTCCACCCATCGTCTTCAGTTTCCAATTTATGTAATAATATGTTAAGTTTGTTCATTGTATTATATTTAGTCTCTGTTTCTAAAATGTGCGGTGGTTATATAAAAAGGGATTTTTGATGAACTTGCATGATCGATATTAAAAGGTTGAGCATTGCTGTCTGACAATGGTTGTACACCAGGTACAAATAATTTGTATCACCTACACTTTGGAAAATCCAAACTTGATAAAAACATTAAAAATTAAAATCAATCTCTGATTCCCTATTCTTCTTCTTAATATTGTTATCATTTTTCGCCATATTGCGTAATTGCGTTGTGTAATTATTTCATTTAAACGATAATTTAATAATGATGTAATATATTGTAATGATATATGTAGTCCTATAAACGTCATCAACTTTAAAATGAGTTTTGTCCAAAGTTTTATACTAAGTAATTATTGTATGGTAAACAGCAATGTACTATTTAATCGATATCGTCTGTGCAAATACCCACTCTTACAGGCTAACATGGAAAATGACAAGTTTATCATGTACAATACATAACTAAATTCAAAACCTGTGATTTGCAACTTAAAGCTATTTACTAAGCTTACAAACAACATTTTGAGCTTGACCGTTATTAGTGTTTTGAATTACAGAAATGAACCAACCTCCTTAGCACAAAAATGTGTCTATAGTCTTTGGCTCATTGTCATCAAAGAAAACCTAAAGTACTGTCACACTTCCTAAATATATTGTCTTTTCTTTGAGTGTTAAAAGAACAATACTATTGATACCAGTAATAATAATATAAATGGTTGATAGGTTAATGATAATATATTTTAATAGTATTATTTTTTTTTTTAGTTTCATGGCAGAAGGTGCAAGATATTGCAATAGTTATAACCTTTGTCCGCCAATCCGTAGACACTGTGGTCTTTGCAACATAACTTTCGTTTGTTGTGGTAATCCCCTCCCTATATACATCTTATGGGGCTTACCCAGTAGCAGAGATCAAATAATATCAATGTTAGGTGTGCCAGGTGTACGGGCAATGTCATTACAGCTGACAATGTGATTTTGCTGCTTTCTGGAGAATAAGACAAATTTCAGGGAACCAATTCTCATTATATTTCATAGGTAGTCCATATTCGAGTATTGATACCTCTTTCATTCCCAGCCACCACTACATATCTGATTCTCGTACCCAAAGGTCGCGGTCAAGGCCATACGAGTAAAAGTGAGGGTGAAAAGCTATGAATTTCATGGTTAATATTTTTATCATAAATACTACTGCTGATGTTAAGTATAATTTAATTATTTCACTTTTTGCATAATTGTTAAATAATTAGCTGTTTAGAATATATCACAAATTAAAACAAAATAAATTTGAATCAGATACTATGAGATGTCAATTGCATGTAACTAGGAAATATTTTGCACATATTATTAGCAAATACATCCTTAATATGACAGAGTATCATGAAAAACGGAATGCGTTATGGTTCTTGGTTGACACTGCCGTTATGGAGCGGGAGACAAGCGCACCACTCCTCCTAAATGTCACATACGGCTTGTGTCTCTGATCGCCTCCGTCAGCTAAAATCCAGCTATTGACCTTCACGAGTGGCTTAGATTCAAAGTCCGATAGATCATGTTTCAACTAGCCAGAGAAGGGGTGAAGGCTGGACAATGATGCATTAAAACTAGTCGCTTCGGATAGGGTAGATGTGACTCGTAAACCTTGGATGGTGGCTCATCTAGGAGAAGGAAAACTCCGATTCCATGCCTCTGGTGCCTTGCGGCTATACCCACTCATAGGAAAGGATAAGAGAGTAAACCACGACAGAAAATTAGCATATGGAGTCCCTACGGTGGTCTGACATTGGCTTCAACGCTTTTCGAGCAATTCCGACGACGACGTTGGTGTCAAGCTCTACCGACAATCGTCATTTCCTTGGGTCTTCCAGCTGCGTGAAGAGGGAATATCTGCTGAAAGGGGAACGGGAAGTAGAAGTTCGCTGGTTCTAAGGCAAAGCTCAATTGGCTCGGAGCTTGGCGCTATGGGTTACTTCAGTCGGTGGGAGAGATCACGATGCCTCAGTGTCGAAGGCCGGAGCTTCTGCAGAAGATTGGCTGCCTCCCACGACTCCTCGCTGTAGTCACGTCACGTCATTTCGCGAGAACATGCACTGCAGTGTGCTTCAATGGCGCAACATCAGAGACCTTTCCGATTAACAGCGGAGTAAAGCAATAGTAAACAATCGAAACATTTGGCAATATTTCCATCATTATATCTGGGGACTGGTATGTTCAAACAAACTATGGTCTTGATTTATTGACTTACCTTAACACTAATAATCCTAGGTCCCAAGAGCAGTTGTATGACATATCAGATCTGTTAGATTTAGCATAGGTTTAAAGAATCAAAAACTCCAGATTAAAAACGAACTACATGGCGAGAAATCGCCCCCTCCCAAATTACATTCATTGTTTAATTTCATCGATCGTACAATAATTTTCTGAAAATGGAATAAGTTAAATAGTTAGATATTTCACAAACGATGCTGTCATTGAAATTCATTAATCAACAAAGAGACATAACAATTTGGATATTTAATAAAGCCTCTAAACTAATCCTTAATATGTGAAGTCTGTAAAGTCTGTTGTTTTTAATAGCAATGAAATTACAAGCTTTTTAGGAAAAACATATTTCTACCAAAACGTTTACTCGGCAAGATATCCGGTAATTTGATGTGCTGCATTCTTCGGTGTTCAACCTGACAACCCTTATATTAAAATTTATCTCAATTAGACCCGTATTTTAATTAGACTCCTATTTCAAGTAGACGCGTAGTTCAATTAGACTCGCTGCACGCATAAAACCCATTACCTTTACCAGAGTCTCGCTATGCGTTTTAAAAAATGGACAATGAAACTCACCAGGACTTGATGGTATCACTTAAGTTTTACTCTGATTCGAATTTTGATATTATTAACTCATATCGTTAAGTTATCCATATATGAGTGGTTATTTTCATTTTCCCCCAAAATTGGGTAAAAACTGTTAAAATTGTACAATAACAATTGATGTCCGATATCGTTACTGAATGTGACTATGAAATATAGCTTTAAGGGAGCAGTGTAGAAATGAGCAGTGTAGAAATGAGCAGTGTAGAAATGTAAATCCTAGAGTACTCACCGTTCCTTATAGATTGACGAGAAGATTGCAAATCAAAGATAATAAAATGGCGTGATCATTCGGATTTATAACATTATTTTAAAAAAATCATTAGATTAATCACAAATGTTGTATATTTTCACATTCCGTTATGGTCACGAGAAAATTATAAATAAAATTAACAAACTATTAAACTAGTAAAGTACACAAATTAATGAATTTTAATCCTTTGTACATTATAAAAATTCACTAGGGGTAGTCGACTTCCATTCCTTACAACTGTATTCGGCTCACGAGTGGTTTGCACTACATAGTACAAAGACAGGAAACGATCTTACAATATTTTTAAAACTACACTATTTTTTAAAACTACACTTTTTTTAAAAAACTACAATATTTTTTTTAAAAACTACAATATTTTTTTTAAAACTACAATATTTTTTTTAAAACTACAATATTTTTAAATGAATAACGTGCCTATTTTTCCCTTGGTCCTGACAATAAAAATATAGCAGGATTTTACATTTCAATTAGTATAGAACAATTGAAGTTAATTATTAGCTTTTATCAGCAAAAACAGGATCGTAATTAATAAAATGGTTTAAAATTCAAGCGCAGAATCTACCTTGACGACCTATGTCTGTATTGACATAATGTAAGTAGTAATATGGGGCACTATAGCGACAATGGAAAATCCAGTCAAAAAGTGCTTGGGGCACTATGGCGACAAGATTTATAGCGACAAGGGAAAATCCAGTCAAAAACAGCTTGGGGCACTATAGCGACAAAACAGCTTGGGGTATTATAGCGACAAGGGAAATTGAACATAGTGGACCTGTATAGCGACAAGGGAAATTGAACAGGGTGGGCCTGGATAGCGTCAAGGGAAATGGAACATAGTGGGTCTATATAGCGTCAAGGGAAATTGAACATGGCGGGTCTGTATAGGGACAAGGGAAAAAAGGGTGGCAATGAAAGCTACTATCTTTTCGAGACCTATGAGTGGCCCTGAAAAGGGCCGTTATGTGTAATGTTAACGTTGTCTTGTTAACACAGAGGACATCTCACAGATCTTCTTCTCTTCCTTAAACTTCTCCTTACTGTGGGTCCATAGAAGAGAACTCTCTTCAAGCAACCTTGTCTTTCCACATAGACTCTTCTCTTCCAATAGGCTGTCTCCGTCCTATGAATGACACTCCATGATGATCTGACATACATGGGTATGTCAGTCCTAAACAGCATACTTGACACAAGGGTTGACGATTCAACATTAGTCCACATCTTCTGATGAGAACAGGTGAATCGAATGCCGTGTACTGCGGTTATTTATAGGGGAAGAGCGGATTGAAACGGATTGAGTGTATCCACCAATCCAAACGTGCGTTACAAAAGTCAGACACAGCCATCCAATCGGAAGAGAGCAGTCTGTGACGTCACCTTTTCTATATAGAGGTACTAGCGCCTGTGCGCAGTCAATCGATTCAAGAGAGTTGTCAATCATGGCGGACAGTAAGAAGACAATGAATTGGAGTGAGACAGGAGTAGAGACAGCAAGTCATGGACCAACAGTGACTACTAAAGTCATGACAAATCTACATCCAGAAGAAGTTGATTTTAACTGGGATATTGTGGATTTTTTAACATCGCAAGAATTTATTCCGGAACCTTCGTTGCCTTCTGTATCTTCTTATGGACACGTCGATGATTTTAAACAAAGACAAAAAGAAGCATTGGAGCGATTTTTACAACAACAGAAAGTAGAAGAACAAGCTTTTCTTATGCAACAGCAGGAAGAAGAAGAAGCAAGAAGAAAACACCAGGAAGAAACAGTAGCAGCAGCAGCAGCAACGGAGAAGAAGAATGAAGACCAAGGACAGAAAGAAAATAGTGAACATCAAACGGTTACGACGGTACTTTTAGATATTTTAGCTGAGTTAAGGAGTCTGAAACAAATGTATCAGACTTCTTTATCACGACCGAAGAGAAAAAGACCTTCTCGAGCGAAACAACCTGATCTCTCTGTGACTACGTCTACCTTACCACCGCTAGTGATTTCTACCAAATCATTGACAGGAACCACCAGTCCCGAAGTAGGCCTTGGCCGTGGCAAAGGCTTAAGACAGCTCAAGAGGATTTCATCCCGTTTCTGAGTTTGTTTTGTTTTAAACACACAAAACACCAACGGTCCTTTTCAGGACCACTCCAATTATTTCGAAAAGAAATACTATGTCAATTGCCTATTTCAATGAAAACTCAAAAGTCCTTTATTTTTTTAAAAACCCATGATGTACGTGTGAGTGAATGAATGTGTGAGTGTAGGTAATTATACTATCAAATCAAAACCAAGAGACACTTACGTTTTTTCTCTTTAGTTTATTCTAGTACAAACGTCACAATTCAAAATCACAACATAACATAACACAAGACCACTTTAAAAAAAGTTCATAGGTTTTCTTCTGTTTCACTCTTTCTGTTTTTTCATTTTCTTTACTGTCACAGCTTTTTTTTCTTCCTCTTCACTTTCGTTTCGTCTTCTTTTCTTGTGAACGTGACGGGGTTCTTCCTTGGGGGAGGGTACCTCTTCTTCCTCCTGTTCAGAATTTCTTTCCTCCTCCTCCTTCTCCTCCTCCTGTTCCTGTTGTTTCTTAGGGCAGTTTGGAGACCAATGTCCTTTCTCTTTACAATAATAACAGGTATCTTGACTTTTGTCTCTATTGTAGCCTTTTTTATTTTTGTCACGATCTGAACATTCTGTAGCCCAATGTCCTTTCTTCTTACAGATATAGCAAGTATCTTGACTTTTATCTCGATAGGAAGGAGAGTAGGCCGTCGGCTGGTCTGACGAAAACTTTCGTATGACCCCACGTAAAGCTCTAATGAGAAGTTCCACTTGTGTAGGTTCTTCCATCGTTCTGGTCAATGTGAGAGTGAAAGGAATACTGAACCGTTAGACACTAACCCTTTATATATATATGCACGGATCGAACATGAATATATAGGGGTTATGGTCTTTAAAAGGTAGTCATTTGACTTTTTGCAGACAAGATGAAAAGGCCACATCATGTTGTGGAGAAAAGAGAAAACAGTAAGAGACAGAAACGTAATGTATCGCCTAGCACAGTAGCTGAAGTCTTGGCTCAAATTCATGCCAGTGATTTTGAAGATGACATGAGTGAGCCCGAATCCACACCCAGACAATCCACGTCCAAGCAAAGTGCACCACCCTTAGTAAACCCTGAAAATTACTATCACATTCGAGAGACAGAAAAGCGTTCCTCTCGAAAATTTAGAACAACGGCTTACACGTATGCCGTAAAGTTTAAAGATTTCAAGGCCAATGTACCTTTGGAGAATACAGAAGGGTTCATTACTGAGGTGTGGGATTCTGTATTAACTGCATTGAAACAGCAATGTCAAGCCAAAGAAGACGATCGCTTGAGACTTTCTATTCATCACGATAATTTAAAGTCTCCCGTTTGGATCGAGTTTACTAGCCCATCAGAATTAACACCTTCCAAAGTCATCGACAAAATTCAACATGTGCAACAATCCAACGACAAGTTTCACATTGACGATGGAAAAGCCACACTGTTTATGACCCACGTGTCTCTTCCCCAGGGGACAGGACGCAAAAAAGTATTATTGGTCGACAACCTTCGCAGCATGAAGCGAAGCCTCGTCCAAATTAACAATCCTCAAGACCAGATGTGTTTAGCCCGTGCTGTCGTCGTGGGACGAACGTATGTCAACAAGAACGACACGACAGAATGGAAAAGAGCCTGGAAAACTATTCAACGATCGGACCGAGCCAAACAACGAAGTGAAGCAGAACTTCTGTTACAGCAAGCGGGGATATCCAAAGACACCCTTAGCGGCATTCCAGAAATGCAAAAATTGCAAGACGTCTTGTCTCCACATTACACTTTGAAAGTACACCCTCAAGAAGTGCGTGGACCTCTTTTGTTTCGAGGCCACGATTTCAAAGACGGAAAATACATTCACGTCTATCATCACGATGGTCATTTTGATACCATTACCAGTATCACTGGATTTCTGAAATTCAGTTACTACTGTGAAAAATGTGACTATGGTTATAACAATCGAGAACAACACAAGCATTGTGGATCGAAATGTGAGGGATGTTTGGCCTCTCAACCTTGTCTGGACCAAGGACAAGAAAGAGTGCATTGCCTTGTGTGTCAGCGCACTTTTGTCAGTCTTACCTGTTACCAACAACATTTGAAGATGCAAGGTTCACAGCAGAAAAGTGCTTGTCAACTGCTGAGATTGTGCCCTACTTGTGGCCAAGGCATACGTACTAGTAATGCCAAGTTTCACGTTTGTCGAGGGAAGAAACGATGTCACATTTGTCGCCAAATTGTGGACTTGGAGCACGAATGCTTCATTCAAAAATATCAACCCCAACCAAAAGATACCCAGAAGAAAGGGAATTTTATCTTTTTTGATTTCGAATGCATGCAAGAGACCGGTATTCACATTCCCAATTTCTGCGTGGCTCACCGTGCGTGCGAGCAGTGCATCCAAGAACCTATCTTTAGTCATTGCCCTTACTGCAGCAAGATTCCTGGAGGACGTGAAAAAATCTTTCGAGGGTCAAATACGCTAGCCGATTTTGCCCAATGGATCCTAAATCCCATCGACGAAACGTGGAGTCCAGAAGACATCGAACGTTACGGAGAGTGTCATCGCCATGCCACGGTCATGGCTCACAATTTCTCGGGATACGATGGGCAATTTCTGCTCAGATACTATGCGGAACAAAGTACCGAACGGCCTCAAGTGACTTTAAATGGAGTCAAAATCATTTCTATGCAAGTAGGACAAGTACAGTTTAAAGATTCGATGTGTTACTTGGCCATGCCATTAAGTCGCATGCCTAAAACGTTTGGAATGACAGAAATGGCTAAAGGTTATTTTCCACACTTTTTTAATACCAAAGCCAATCAACATGCCGTTCTACCCCATTTGCCGGAGGCTGACGACTACGACCCCGACAACATGCGCACCGAACAACGAGAAGCTTTCTATGCTTGGTACCAGACTCACGCCTCGGACCCTTTTGACTTTCAAGAAGAAATGTTAAAGTACTGTCGATCTGACGTGGACATTTTACGACGTTGCTGTGGAAAATTTCGAGAATTGTTCATGGAATACGGAGGGATCGATCCTTTGAAAGAAGCTTGTACCATCGCCAAAGCGTGTTCCTTAGTGTACCGAAAACGCTTTATGCCTGAAAATACTCTAGCGGTCATCAGTCCTCAAACGACAAATTTTGTCAAACGTCAATACTCGGTCAAAGCCTTACGCTGGCTCCATTACTTGTGCGACAAGGAAGACAAATGGATCCAACACGCTCGCAACGGAGGAGGCGAAAAGACCATCGGAACGTATTCGGTAGATGGTTGGGACTTAGAAAACCCTCAGATTGTGTACGAGTTTAACGGATGTTTATTTCACGGATGTCTCCTATGCTACCCTCAACGAGACACCAAAAATCAGTTTTTACAACGAACCATGGAAGACTTGTACCAGACCACGTGTCAGCGACGTTTGAAGTTAGAACAGCAAGGATACCAGGTGGTGGAAATGTGGGAACACGAGTACGATCAGCGTTTGAAAACTGATCCCGAGTTTAAACGCATCGTAGAAAGTTACAAGTGGGTGGACCCCCTGAACCCTCGGGATAGTTTGTACGGAGGACGAACGAATGCTACTTGTTTGCTGTACCAAGCGGACGAGGAGAAGGGAGAAGAAATCAAATACTTGGACGTGTGTTCGTTGTATCCTTACGTGTGCAAATATTGTCACTTTCCCGTAGGGCATCCAGAATTGATGACAGAACACATTGATTTGGACCACATTCGACAGTACGAAGGATTGATCAAGTGTAAAGTCTTACCACCCACAGACTTGTACCATCCCGTATTACCTCACCATTGCCAAGGAAAACTGATGTTTCCTTTGTGTCGCACATGTGCCGAAACGTGCAACCAAGACCAACCTTGTCATCACACTCAGGAAGAACGTGCCTTGACAGGAACGTGGGTGAGCGTGGAATTGTTTAAAGCTCTGGACCTGGGATATCAACTGTTAGAAGTGTACGAAATTTACCACTTTCCCAAAACACAACAATACTGCAAGGGCGACGAGAGACAGAAAGGTATTTTTGCAGACTACGTGGATGCTTTTTTAAAACTAAAACAAGAAGCTAGTGGCTATCCTTCCTGGTGTCACACTCCCGAAGACCAAAAGATATTCAAAGAAAAATATCGGGAGCAGGAAGGTATCACTTTAGACCACATCGAGAAAAATGAAGGAAGGCGATCGTTTGCCAAAGTGATGCTCAATTGTTTGTGGGGTAAACTGGCACAACGTCCGTCTTTACCCAAGACGGAGTATTTGTCCGAGCCGTCTCGCTACTTCCAGATGATTCACAACCCAACCAAAGTCATCAAACACGTGGACGTCATTCGTGAGGACTTGATCTTAGTCAATTACGAAGAAGAACTAGACTTTGTAGAAGCCGACACATTTGGAAATGTCATCATTGCGGCTTACGTGACAGCCCACGCTCGCTTAAAATTGTACGAAGTGTTAGAACTGTTAGGAGATCGTGTGTTGTATTTTGACACGGACAGTTGCATTTACATTCACCGACCGAACCAGTGTAACCCTACCATCGAAGGAGACCGTTTAGGAACCTGGACCGATGAACATCCCGACGACAAGATTCTATGTTTTGCAAGTGGCGGTCCTAAAAATTACGGCTACGAATACCGTGACCCACAAGGAAAAATGCACACTGAATGTAAAGTGAAAGGATTGACTCTTAATTATCGCACCAGTCAAGTGGTGAACTTTGACGTGCTACAAGAAGCCTTGCAGTCGGGACAGGATGAAACGTTTCAAGTGACTACCCACGAACCGCACAAGATTGTCCGTTTACCCACACACCAAATTGTTAGCCGACCTTTGGAAAAAGTCTACCAAATCGTGTACCAAAAGAGAGTACGACTTCCCAATCACTTCACTCTACCGTACGGTCACGTCGAAATTGGGCAGCATATAAAAAGGGACATTGTCCAAGACCAATAGTTCATTGTGACTAACACAGCCAAGCGAAAAGAAGATGAATCCATTTAAACAGACATCATTCAAATTTGGGAATTCTCAAGTGGAGTGCGATGCTAAACCTTACGATTGTAGTGATGCCAGGCGCTGTGACATTAGCGATTCAGCAGGATATCGTGGGAACTTTGCTATGACTACTACCCCTATATCTACCCTGGAAAGTGATGCTGTGCGTGTCAAACCTGAGGGATGCGAAAGCGGTGCGACACGTTATCGTGGACTCCTAGGAATTTCACCGTACCTGCATCGAACAGAAGTGAGGAGAGTCGAATATTCGTTCCCGACGAGTTTGCCTGAATACTGTCACTTTAAAAGTCGATTCCAAACCTTCAAAGATAAATGGCCAAAATATCTGCCTGGACCAACTCCTGAAGAATTAGCCAGAGCTGGATTTTTCTACTTGGGCGAAGGAGATAAAGTCAAGTGTTTCAGTTGTGGTGTATCCATTTACGAGTGGGAAGAGAAAGATTCCGCTTACTTGGAACATGCTCGATGGTCTCCGAATTGTCAATACCTACCTTTAGTAGGACCTAGTGATTGGAAGTGACACTACTGCTCCATGTCGTGTAACACACCTAGACCAGTATATAAACCCTCTCTAAAACATTATATTCAAGGATTACCACACGAATTGCAAGAGAAGATCTACAAGGACGTTTGGCAGGGTCTTGCTAAAGAAAAATCGCAATGGGTGACTGTAGAACTTTTGTGTCGTGAAATTCACAAGAGGCAAGTGACAAAAATTAACCAACGTGTCAGATTTCTCTGGATCAAAGGTATTTTTTTGCTCTGTTTCCAATTTAGTACGTTTACCTCTGAAGATGCTTTGATCCTTCTTGACCGTTACCCTGAATGGCAGTGGGACGAAATTACACGTTATATTAATCACTTTTGCTTTTTGTGCAAATTTAATTCTGTGTTTAATTCTGGGTTGAATCTACACTGATAGTCTTCGACCTAAAAAAGAAGTATAAAAGAGAACGACCATGCCACAACCTTTATCATTGGTGATCCAACAGATTCCGTGGAAGGATATCAATGAGAAGATTCACACGGTGAAAGATTACGAACACTTATTGCAAGAACTGTACCCTATGAATTGGGGTCGACGTGTCGTGTGTGTTTTAGTGACTTGCTTTCTAGGATTTCGTTTACCTGTCGATTCCTTGTGGACACTTTACGAACACTACCTATCAAAAAAATAAGACAGTATGGTGACTCCTTTAAATGTCCACGAGAGACTTATTCTGTTCAAAGCCTTACGTTTTCATCTGGATACGTCTCGACCTTTCCAAGAAAAAAAGATTCGTCAACTTTTACGTACGGAAGCAGTGTACGAAGATGTGTGTGTAGCTTGTGAATTACAGCCTCATTGGACAGATGTACGTGACTGGAAAAGTTGGGATTTTGAGGCTTGGACAAACGAAGTATCCCATTATGCCCATGCGTTGTGTTCCTAAAATTCATCGTCGTGTGAAAAAAGTCACTTTTAATCCTGTGTTAGTAACAGTACCAGAAGAAGAAAAAGAAAAAGAATCTATCACCCAAGACAATCCTTCTGTTCAAGACAAAACTGTCATGGACATTCCCCCACAAAGACCCTTTCGAGAAGACACCTATGTGACTGTACCCCCTGTAGAGGAGACTATAAGAACATTACATACTACCCCTAGGACACCTTCGTTACCCAAACCACGTTGTACAGTGACTTGTTTATATTCCACTTTGATCGTTTGCCTATGTCTTTTATTCTTGTATTTATCCATTTGGCTTTTATGTATTTTTGTCTTTCGTGTTGCATTCAAATAAACGTGTCTTGAAAAAAGTATAAAAACCTCTTGTCTTGTCTGTTTTTGTGTCAATACTGACATACCACTACACGACTATGGCTCACTCTACTCTTTCTACTACTCCTTCCTCCTCCACATTCAAAGTCATTGACGAACACTTAGATCAGGCTAGTTGGAAAGCCTTGTATCTTCGTCATCCTTTTAACATGTTAATTGCTGGACCGAGCGGTTCAGGCAAAACCGAATTTGTCAAACGTTTGATCGAACATAAACATCATTTGATCGATCGTCCACCTCAACGCATCGTGTGGTGTTACAAAGAGTGGCAATCGGCATACAGCCTCTTGCAAGAAAGTCAAGGTGATTCCATTGTGTTTGTAGCAGGCATTCCTAAAGAAGACGAGGGGATCGTGTCTGACCCTAGTCAAACTCATTGGGTTATTTTTGACGACATGCTAGGAGAAGACGAAGAAGAAATTAAACTGTGGTTTACACGTAAAGGGCATCATCGTAATGCCAGTGTCATTTACATTACACAAAATTTATTTCAACAAAGTAAAGCCCATCGTACCATTAGTCTTAATGCTCATTACGTGGTCTTGTTTAAAAGTCCTCGAGATAAATCACAAGTGCAAGTTTTAGCCAAACAGTTAGGAACACCTTGGCTAACTCATGCGTACGATGATGCCACTCAAACGCCACACGCCTATTTACTCGTGGATTTAAAACCCACTACCCCTGATTATTTGCGATTTCGTACCGATTTGTTTCACGACTGGTGTCAAGACGGAGGACCTGTCGTGTACACGTCCTCCTCGTTGACATAACACTATGAAGCACTAAAAAAATCTATAAAAACCTTGGGTTACTTTAACCTGGTCTCATACATCGTCAACATGACGTCCCTTCAGTCTCATCTTCCGATCAAATTGATTCGTGCCTTGTACGGCATCAGTCGCGAAAAAAATCCACAAAGACGTGCTCACGTCTTAGAAGCCAGTCTCAAAGAAGTCTTACGATGGTTTACGGTGACAGCACGTCAAATACTGCAAGGCATCATTCACATTCCACATCAAACCAAACGCTTTTTTGACAGAAACAAAGTAGCCTTGACGCAACTGGCCAATCCTCGCATTGACACTCACACCAAAAAGCAAATCATATTGAAACCTGGAGGTAGTGGTTCTCTAGGAGGTGTCATCATTCGTTCCCTTTTAAAATGGGATCCCAATACTCCCAAAGTTCACCCCAAGAAGAAAACAAAAAAAGCCAAACAAACCCCAAAGAAAAAGAACAAGGGTACCAAGATCAAAGCACAGAAAAAGAAAAGTCCACAGAAAAAAGCGGTCACCCGCAAAAGAGGCACTTCGGCCAGGACACAACCTTACCTTCGTCAACCACGACCTGTAAGAAAAGATCTACAAGGACGTTTGGCAGGGACTACGTTGCCAGTATCCTCAGGGACTGCCACTTCTCCGTTGCGGGTGATGCCAGCCAAACCCAATTTGACACCCGTTTTTCCTAATTTGATGAAACATTGGAAATCTGCGTCTCCCAAAACGTCTCCTCCACCGGAGACACCCTCGTCCACCTTAGCGTCAGTAGCAGCTGCTCACAAAGTACCTGCCCCCAAAGTCAAAGTCCAAGAAAGATCTGGCATGTTAAAGAGTTTACTAGATTTGTCCAAACAAGAACTGTCCCGATTGAGTCCATTGCGAACTCCTTCACGACGTGTGTTACCTGCCATGAAGTTGATACGACGCAAAGATAATCAGTGGCGACGCATTCCAGTATAAAAATATGACTTGAAAACCACGACGTCAATCAGTATTTTTTCTGTACCACTGATGATCACTCCAGGATGCCTCCTCAAAAACGTGCACACCACCACCACCACCACCACCCTCGTCGTTCTGCTGCCCAAAAAGGAAAAGGAAAAAGACAATCTCGTCATCGTACCAAAGGCTTAAAAACCAAACATCGACGTCCTTTCCTCCAAAGACGTAGTCTTTTAAAGAAAAAGAAGAGTCACCAAAAAGGAGGATCCTTTGGTAATTTTGTGAAAGACATTGTTACCTTTTTGACGAAGCGGTAGTTCCCCAAAAAGTAGATAAAAGAGAGTGTGTACCAAGTCATTGACACTAGTAATATTGTGAAACGAACAAGCAAAGATGTCACCTCGCAGAAAACATTCTTCTTCACCCCACAAAGGAAAGAAAAGGAAAGGACGTTTAGCCAAACATCGACACGTTCATCGTCCAAAGGCCCAAAAGAAAATATCCGTCCGTCAAAAGAAAAAGATGCTGGTGCAACGCGGAGGATTTTTCCTACCCCATGATCTCTTTCCAGAAAAAGTGATACCACTTATAAATCAAGTGATGGCACAACAAAAAAAAAGATAAAAGAGGGTGTGTTTCAAGTCATGGACGTCAGTGGCATTGTGGAACGAACAAGCAAAGATGTCACCTCGCAGAAAATATTTTTCTACACCTCACAAAGGAAAGAAAAAGAAAGGACTACCTCCTCGTTTGGTCAAACACGGAGACGTGTTGTCTGTCCTGTCCAAAGCCTCTCCACCCATGCGAAAACAAATCATTAAAACGGCTTCCAAAGATGTCATCGATACCGTGTGCGAATGTTGTTTGAATGTCTTGAAAGGCACGATACCTTTGTCTTCACACCAGAAAAAATGCTTAGCCAAACATCGACACGTTCTTCGTCAAATGGTCCAAAAGAAAATACCCGTCCGTCAAAAGAAAAAAATGTTGGTGCAACGCGGAGGATTTTTACCTTTTCTTCTTCCTGTGTTGGGAGGATTAGCGAAATCCGGTATCCTATCCAGCATATTACCAGGTTTTTTACAAGGGATGACACAAGGGATGTCCCCAGGGATGCACCAAGGGATGGCCCCAAGGTATGGGTAGCAATATGTATGATCCTTCCAGAAGATAAAAGGGATCCATGAAGCACCACGATCTCAGACGTAACCTTTGGAAGCCCATGGAAGGACGAAAACTGACTTTGGTTCCTTACAAACGATGGATGGAATACCATCGTTGGCAAGAACAACGTACCCCCCATTTACCACCCAATCCTGATTTGAACGAGATGTCCCAATTACAACACGAATTGCAATCCTTGCTGCATCGCCACGATTTGTCCGAAACCGAAAAATCGCAAAAGTACGGTCAACTTCTGCAACGACTACAACTCTTTCATCGAAAAGCTGTGGAACAAACAGCTCTACCCACACTGTCCGATTTGAAGGCACTAATGAATAATCCGTCGCCTTTACCCTCTACAGTAGCCAAAACAGACGTCACCCCACCATTACCCAAGGAAGAAAAAGAACCCCATGATCTCTTTCAAACACCCACTGCTACTCCCATTCCGAGTAAGATTGCCGCTTCCTTATTGACCCCTTCTCCCACGCCCCAACGAGAAGAACTCAAAACTTGGGTTAAAAAGATGATGGCTACTCCTGCTTCAACAGAAGTGAAAAAGAAAGAAAGGAAACCAGAGGTGAGAAAAGAAAAGAAGACCAAAGCTATCTCATTACCTCCACCACCACCACCACCACCAGCACCCTCGACGTCAACTCCTGTGGCACACCGGACACGTAAAACCGTTTCCAAACAACCTGCATTTCGTCCCACCCAAAGCAATATCCTCGAAGAGTGGGTCACTTATTAACCTAAACCATGGAGAAGGTCTTAGCCAGCATTTATTACGATCCAGCTCACCCTGCAGGTTACGGAGGCATTCAGAAATTGTATCGTGCTGCAAAAAGTCGCTTGAAAAAGCTCCGTTTACCTACAGTACAACGATGGTTACAAGAACAAGCGACGTACACTTTACACAAACCCATTCGACGAAAATTTCACAGAAGTCGCACTCAAGTGGAAGGCATCGATCATCAATGGCAAGCCGATTTAGCCGATGTCTCTCATTTAGCCACCTACAATCGTGGCTACAAATATTTGTTTTGTGTCATCGACGTCTTTTCTAAATTTGCCTGGGTCGTACCATTGACATCCAAATCGAGCGGAGAGTTAGTACGAGCTTTGCAACTGGTGTTGAAACAAAGTGGTCGTCACCCTCTTCGATGGCAAACCGACAAAGGCACCGAATTTCTAAACCAAGCTTTCCAACGAGAATTAAAGAAACGTGACATTCATTTTTTCACCACCGAAAATCCTGAAACCAAAGCCAGTATCGTGGAACGTTTTCAACGTACCTTGAAAGAACGCATGTGGAAATATTTTACGCATCAACACACCCTCAAGTACATCGACGTCTTACCGCACTTAGTCCAAGCCTACAATCAATCTTACCATAGAAGCATTGGACGTGCCCCACAAGAGGTGACACCCGACAACGAAGTGGCTGTTTTTGAGCGTCTGTTTGGTACGTCCCGAACGAGGGCTGTCCCCAAGAAAGGTGGAGAAGTGTTAACCCCGGGAGATTGGGTACGCATTGGTAAAACCAAACGCACTTTCGACAAAGGTTACTTACCCAATTGGACCACCGAATTGTTTCGTGTTACTGAACGAGTGCGTGGCCGTCATCCTGCCGTCTATAAATTGGAAGACATGAACGGAGAAGTATTAAAAGGAACATTTTACTTGCCTGAGTTACAACGTGTCACCAAAAAAGAAGACGACGTGTACGACATTGAAAGCATTCTCGAACGAAGAACCCGTAAAGTAGGAAAACGTCGTGTCAAAGAAGTCAAAGTACGTTGGAAAGGATATCCTCCTAGTTTTGATTCTTGGATTGACGCTGCCCAAGTCATCGACTATAAAAAGAAGTGACCATCATGCCCTTCAATACAGCTTCAGCGACCACAGTGACTACTCCTTCACCCACATCATCTCTGCAAGATTTACAAAAGCAACCCTTGTGGGTGTGGTGTGGAGAACGTGTCCCTAAAACCCAAATCGTCTTTTTCTGTCAAATCTTTGTGGTGTATTGTGTCATCGGTGCAGCCATTGCTAATTTGAGTTTGCAACAAGGAGACAAACAATTGTGGACCATTTTACTCAGCAGTTGCATCGGATATCTTCTTCCCAATCCTTCCCTGAAATACTCTTACAACGGGAACAACAATAACACTATTGGGAGCCTTGCGTCCAACGTTAGTCCTTCTCCTGGCAGTCACCCTTCCAATCACAATCCTCTTTTAGATACTCCTTTAACCTCGAGTGACTCCTCGGACAGAACAACATTGGAATTATGAACAACACTATTAACCAATTTTACTTAACGTTACCCAGTGACAGTTCCATGGAGGTGTTTCCTAACAACACGTTGTGCTGTTACACGGCTAAATTACCTCAAACCATGCATTTGGATCAAGATGATCATTGGGAAGTAGCTTTAGTGGAAATAATACACCCGACACAAATAAAAAACATCGTCGAAAATCAAAACACTTTTACAGTAGAAGTGTTTGACGAGCAATTGCAAAAGGCCTTAGACGCACGAGGTAAAAGTGGCGAAAAGAAATCAGATGGACCCCCAACTAAAGCCCTGTCCACTCATAAGTTCGTCATTCCTCCAGGTTATTATTTTAGTGGTCAACATTTAGTGACTACGATTGTAACCAGGTTCAATGTTGTGTTTGGTAAAGCCATGGAGTCCCTTGCATCCACAAAAACCCCAAAAAGTGTGACCATTGAGTACTATTCAGTGTCTCGTCGACTCATGATGACATTTTTAGAGGAGAAAATGATGGCCATTACTTTTTGTCCTGAATTGTTTGATATTTTAGGTGGAGACGTCGAGATGCTCAAGAACAAAAAGCAAATACCAGGCATAACCAGTAACTCGGATTTTGCAAAATATTTTCGATTCCCTATTGAATTGAACCAAGGTCTCAACTTGATGTTTGTGTACTCCGATGTGGCAGAGTACAACGTGGTAGGACACACCTCTGCACCGTTACTACGTGTCATTCCTTTCAAAGTGGATTCTGCCACTAGCGTTAAAGAAGAAGGTGGAAATACCAATCACGTTCACCGTGAATTTGTACATCCTCATTATTTACCCGTCAGTAAGTCGTATTTCGACAGTGTCAACATTTCTATAAAAGGAGAACTAGGACAAAATATTCCATTTACCAAAGGAAAAGTCACAGTGAAACTCCATTTTCAAAAACGATTCTCCAACAACTGAAAAAGTGATGTATCCTGTGTACCGAGGAGTCACTCGACAACGAGGACATGGTTTAGGAGATATGTTTAAATCAGCCTTTCGTTCTGTGGTCCCTGTTTTGAAACCGATGGTGACACGAGGATTGCACGCCTTAAAAGATGCCGCATTGACTCACGGCAAAGATTTTCTTCACAATGTTCTCATTGACAAACAAAACCCAAAAGAAGCTTTTTTGAGAGCAGGCAAAAATGTCTTGCTTCAAACGGGTAAAGAGATTTTGGGTCGACGAGAAAGTCCTATAAATGCCCTGAACGGTACCGAGTCTGACATTCCTGCTTCCCTGACGACACAGCAAGGACAAGGTAGAAAGCGACGACGAAGGCACCCTTTCAAAAGTCTCCGTGCCTCTAAAGTGAGAAAGACGAAGAAAAAAAGAACCGCTCGAGACTTAGACATTTTTGATTATTAAAAGTGAAGAAAAAAACATAAAGAAAAAATGATGCACCAAGAATCTTGTGCCTGTTCCAAGTCGGAACTAGATCTCTTTGCCATGCCACCCACGATGATGACCATGCAAGAAGCCCAATGGGTCGAATTTCATCCCGTCTCCTCTTTGACGGATTCAGCTCCCATCGAGTTTGAAATCAAAGGACAACCCGAAGATTACATCGATCTCAACAACAGTTACTTGTATTTGAAAGTGAAAGTAACCAAAACGGACGGCAACGCTCCAGGAGCCGATACCCAATCAGCTCCCGTCAACAATTTCATGCATTCCTTGTTCAGCGAAGTGGATTTGTACATGAATAACAAACTGGTCAGCAGTAGCACGGATACTTACCCTTACCGAGCGTACATAGAAAATCTCTTGACGTACGGAAAAGAAGCCAAAAACACTCATTTAGATGCTTGCGTGGTATGGAAACCTGACACAGCAAATAAATTTATCGACACAGCCTTGACTGAAGTAGATAATGATGACAATGTTACCAATCCTCACAATGTGGGTTTTAACGAGCGTCAAAAGAAAATTCTGCAAGGACGTAGTTTAGAACTGTGCGATCGTTTGCATTTGGACATGTGGTTTCAAGAGAAGTATTTGCTAAACGGAGTAGATATTCGCTTGAGACTGAATCGTAGCAGTGCTGCTTTCCATTTGATGGCTACTGAAACTGTTGCTGCTCCTACTACTCACCACTGTAAAACCAAGATCGAAGAAGCCAGATTATACGTGCGTCGTGTGGAAGTGTTACCTAAAGTCGGAAATGACATCAGTCACACTTTGAGCAGAACGACAGCCAAGTATCCGATACGACGCGTGGAAGTCAAAACTTTCACCATTGCCGCTGGACTCCGATCTAAGATCGAAGATCATCTGTTCCAAGGACAGTTACCCAAACGTTTATTCATCGGTATCGTCAGCAATGCAGCCTTCAACGGTGCCTACACTCAAAATCCTTTCGAGTTTAAGCACTACAATGTATCCAAAATCGAAGTCAGTCGCGATGGCAAAACTTTGTGTACCAGACCTTTCGAACCCAACTTTGCCCAGAAGAATTACTTGAGGTCGTACTTGTCGCTGTACGAAGCCACAGGACAGTTAGGAACCAACACCAGTCACGGTATTTCCTACGACGATTATGCAGGAGGTTACGCTTTGTGGGGTTTTGATTTCACTCCAGACCAAGGCAGTGACGAGGGACATTTCCACCCTATAAAATCAGGACAACTGCGTGTGGAACTTCAGTTTGCAGCAACAGCAGATCACCCATCTCTTCCCCATACAGTAAATGTCATTCTGTATGCCGAATTCGATAATACCATAGAAATCAACAGTTTGAGAGAAGTCATTCTAGACTATTAGACACTATGGAAGACCCTTGTCCTTCTTTGAATAGTGGAGAATCCATGGAATGGGAGGTTACAGAGAAAGCAGTTCCCGAAGACCAAAAAGAAGAAGTAGTGATCATGCAATCCAGATGGCCAGAACAGGAACAACAGTTAGTGGCTTGTTTTGCACAACACTTGGAAGATAAAATGAGAGACATGCTTAAAAAAGATTGTTATGGATGTCAAATCGATCATCCCAGTCAAATTCAACACGATAAATGTATGATGATGAGTCAAGAAGAAAAATTGGATGATTATCTGAACGAAGCTTGGAGTCTCATTTCAGAAGAAGCCGTGTTACTTCAGTGGTATAAAGGCTTACGTGATCATTCCTCTCCTCCATTGTTTGCTCGAGAAATTGATCGCATCGAAGCTCTCTTGGCCCAGAGTAAAGAGACGAAGCAAACCATCAGTTACTTGTCAGACAGTTTCAAACAAAACGTCTGGATTGAATTGATGACTTATCATCACCTGTGAAGAAAGGGGAAAAAAAAATAAGGCTACACAACAAAAAATGGATACCTGGGAACTTTATTATCTTTTGAACCGTAGTTCGTACACTGCTTCTTGGAATCCTGTCGTGTGTGCTAAAGATGAACTACCTCATCGCAAACCTCAAGAGAATCAAGCTTATGTCATCAACACAGATGACAGTCATCTTCCAGGAACTCACTGGGTAGCTGTCTACTTTCCTCAAGAGGGATGTGCGGAGTATTTTGATTCGTATGGATTACCCCCTTTCGAAGATGATATCATTGACTTTGTGAGAAGAAATGCCCAGACGACACGATTCAATAATGTGAAATTACAAAGCACAGATTCTATGGTGTGTGGACAATATTGTGTCTATTATCTGCATCATCGCAGTCTTAGATATTCTTTAGAACATTTAGTGACATATTTTGATCGTCATTCGTCTCGAAACGATGACAAAGTAGATCGATGGTTTTGTGACCATTATGGCTATCTGTTGTCTTTAGCTAGGAAACGTAGTGTACATCAATGGCCCAATGATTTCCATCAGTGGAAATCTCAATTTAATTCACAAGGTTGTCAACCATGTCAAAGATAATGTATTAGAGTTATAGAAGAAAAACATGTTTGTTCTTTGAAAAAATGTTTGTTCTTTGAAATAATGTTTGTTCTTTGAAATAATGTTTGTTATTTGAATAAAAATGTTGTGTTTTGAAAACCAATGCGTCTGTCGTTTGTTTTACATTTGTACTCATATAAATGCTCTTTGACTTTTCTTTCTATCCCTCACATCAAACTATCTAAACGTTTCAAAACCCTAAACCGCAGAGGGGTGTTTTCCATCACGTCCGCGCTTGAACCATATAAAGCAGGGGTAGTCTCCAGTCTGGCCATCCATTGTTTGACTCATCCTACTACGAAGATGTGCTCAAGACTAGCTAAGCTGAACGAAGCTTATGTCACTCTGCATCGTATCAGACACAATCTGATGCCAAAGCCTGAAGAGATTGAGAATGTAAGAATGCTACAAGTAACGGAAGACCTCATAGAAGAACTCTTCAGAGAGGAAATTCAAAAAGAGAAAGAAGAATGGACGGAGAAGTATCGACTTCAAAAGCAGCAGAGAGAGCAGAGAGAACAGCATCAGCAACAGCAACAACATCAGCAGGAACCAGACAGAAGTTTTGTCGACTGTCGTGTGGACACGAAAGAGTTCTCTTTCTCTTTCCGAAGAAGCAGACCCTATCGTGTAGCCAAACGAGGACGCAATCTTAGACGATAAAAGATTGTCATCCTTCCTCGTACACACAAACACAAAAAAACAGCCCTTTTCAGGGCTACCCAATATTCTCGAAAAGAATTAATCATTCAATTTGCTTATGGTATGTGAGGAAGTTAGAAAAAAATTAGAAGTGAGTCTATAATCACTATCTCATTTTACATTTGTTTTGAAGTGCGTCTATAAGCACAGCGTATTTTTTTTCAAAATAACTTGTTCAATTTATAATTAATAGGAGTCAAGTATAAAAGTGTGGGGTGTTTTCTTTTAAATCCGCGTGTTTTGTTTTTTTGGTAATGATAGGGATAATGTAAGTTTTTGGATCTAGGGGGTGTTTTCCATCACGTCCGCGCTTGTGCTATATATATAAAAAAGCACTCGTCAGTCTGGCTACCTATCGTTGGCGCATCAAAGAAGATGAATAGAGTACAGAAATTAAGAGAACTTCAAATGCATCTGGAGAATGCTAGACGTCTCCTGGACGAACTGGCAATGGAGACCGAAGAAGAAGAGATCAGAGTTAAAGAAGAGGAGGAGAGGAAAAAGAAAGAAGAGGAGAAGGAAATGAAAAGGTCAATTTTGCCTCACCGCATGATGAGGCAAACTAGTGAAGTCAAGCCTATAGTGAGGACACCTTCACCAGAACCAGTTCGTTCACTACAGGCGCAGCCCCCACTGCCTCAGCCGCAACAACCACAGACTCATCCACGGTTGCGGAATAGAGGCAGAAATGAAGAGACTTTCACTATCCCTCAAACAGAAGATTGGGATAGTGAAGCCACTCATTCTCCCTCTGCGCTCCCAATCACAAGAGTGAATTGGGAGAATGATTGGAGTAGGAGATGTGTGTGTGGGGCTAGACCTGGGAGATGTCAGCATTAGCCAGGTGTAATTTGAAGTTTTAAAAACAGCCCTTCTCAGGGCTACCCAAATAACAAGAAAAGAAATACTATGTCAATTGCCAATGGGTGTGAGAGAGGAGTAGTGTGATTATAAACACTGACTCTATTTAGATGGTATATGGTGTAATTTTGGATAGTATATAGTATGGTGTGTTTTGGCTGCTTCCCCGTGTGTGTGGTTAGTATAGGGTGTGATTTTGGATAGTATATAGTATGGTTTGTTTTGGCTGCTACCCCGTGTGTGTGGTTAGTATAGGGTGTGATTTTGGATAGTATATAGTATGGTTTGTTTTGGCTGCTTCCCCGTGTGTGTGGTTAGTATAGGGTGTGATTTTGGATAGTATATAGTATGGTGTGTTTTGGCTGCTTCCCCGTGTGTGTGGTTAGTATAGGGTGTGATTTTGGATAGTATATAGTATGGTTTGTTTTGGCTGCTTCCCCGTGTGTGTGGTTAGTATAGGGTGTGATTTTGGATAGTATATAGTATGGTGTGTTTTGGCTGCTTCCCCGTGTGTGTGGTTAGTATAGGGTGTGATTTTGGATAGTATATAATAGGATTTGTGAATAGTATCTAATATGACAAGTGAATGTAGAGGTGTTTACTTTCACGTCCGTGCTTAAGATATATATACGCAATCGTCGGTCCTTGGAGCCATTCAATTTTGAACACATCAAGATGAATTTTGAATTGTTTATCCAACTCCGAGACAGCTGGTTTGGGATCCTTGATGCAGAATATCAAGTGGAAAGACTTGAGGAAGAATTTCAGAGTAACCATGGCTTTGTAAGCCAACTGAAATTAGCAAGAGATTTATTAGAAGGTATGATAGAGGAGGAAGACCAGAAATTAAGAAGACGTATTAAAAGAAAATATATAAGAATAGGGGACTTGAAGCAAGCACTTGATCATGTCATCAAAGTCAGGTGTTTTCTAGAAGAAACATTACATCTGATAGAGTGGGAATATGTGAAGTGGGGTCTAGACAGGCTAAAGAAAGCAGAAGCAATGATGAGAATGGTGATGGAAGAACAGGTGATCCAGATTAAAGAAAACTGGTCTAAGGAGAGAAAGGAAAAAAAGAACAAAAAGACGAAAGAGGACTTTGATCTACTCAATCTAAGATGGATGAGAGTTCAGGAAAAGTTTAGAGCTATGGGACATCCTGACTGGATTCCCGAAGAAGAAAAGAAGAAAAAAACAGGAATCATTGGTAAAATCAAAAGGTGGTGGAACAATGGCAGAAAATAAAAGAAGAAGAAGTATCCAAAGGCCCTTTTCAGGGCCACTCATAGGTCTCGAAAAGATAGTAGCTTTCATTGCCACCCTTTTTTCCCTTGTCCCTATACAGACCCGCCATGTTCAATTTCCCTTGACGCTATATAGACCCACTATGTTCCATTTCCCTTGACGCTATACAGGCCCACCCTGTTCAATTTCCCTTGTCGCTATACAGGCCCACTATGTTCAATTTCCCTTGTCGCTATAATACCCCAAGCTGTTTTGTCGCTATAGTGCCCCAAGCTGTTTTTGACTGGATTTTCCCTTGTCGCTATAAATCTTGTCGCCATAGTGCCCCAAGCACTTTTTGACTGGATTTTCCATTGTCGCTATAGTGCCCCATATTACTACTAATGTACAAAAACGAATACGGTGAAAAGAATAAAAAAGTCATGCAAATGAATACGTTAAAGAAAAGTACCATTGTGATGGAACGGTCAGGATTTATTAACCTAACAATTATTTTAAATTTCAAAGCAATAAAATAAAGCATTAAATAGATGAAACATTGAATATACTCGTTGTACCATATATTGACTTTGATTGGAAACAATTAAACGTTACCAATTATACGTTACAAAACCGGATGATATATATATATATATATATATATATATATATATATATATATATATATATATATATATATATATATATATATATATATATATATATATATATGCTCTGGATTATTGCTGTTAATTCGATAATATCGAGCAATACCTTTCCCATCCATAAAATCGTATTAGATACACGTGTACCTTTATGTGCATCAAGTAGTACAAGATTATCTAGCTATTGAAACGAAAATATTTTAAATGAAAATGATCATGCAGAATATGCAGAAGTTGATGATCATTTAAATATCGCAGACTATTTTAGTCAAATTAAGCTGTATGACACAGATACCATAAAAGTTAACCTAAAAACAATATTTTACTATAGACTATTCACGAGTCCAAGAATTGGATTAAAAAGAGGATTTGAAACACACACACACACACACACACACACACACACACACACACACACACACACACAGATACCAACTAACACTTGAAAAGAAATTAGTCAAAAGTTACAAATGAATAAAAAATGTCTTAATATGAAAATTTGTTTTTATTGCAAACTCAGTATAATTCAAATTTTGGAACAAGATAAGGTTAGGATCTAACACAAACACGATCGGTTACAATGAAGTTTTTTTTTCAACATCAGCTAGACAAAACAAAGCTTGAACTCACAGTTGAACAAAAGCAAGTAATAAAAGTATAAGAAGAGATAAGGATGCAAACCGTTTAGCCAACATATAATATAGATGGGATTATAATTTACGGATTACGTGGAAGAAATTAAAAATGGAGGGCTTCTAACTTTAGTTACTTCATTTTTCATTACACAAGATAAACATTAAATTATGTGAGTATAAAGTAGTTGCAGATGCTGTAACCCCCACCCCCACCCCCACCCCACCCCCACCCCCACGAAATCGGAGGGAGCATGTATGGAAAGCATATTTAAGACTTCGAAAACAAGATAAAAGATTAAAGATAAAGATAAAAACGAAAACAAGCATAATAGTTGCATTGCAAGAACAGTCGAAATATGTTGAATGTAAAAAAGAGCTCAGTTAGTTGGAAGTCTATCACAGTTGGAAAGATATTCGGAGAAAGCAAATTATTAGCAAAGTTTGGGACAATTTACCACTGGGTAGAAACCTGCAGCAACTGTTTAAAGAAAACTGCTGTTTAAGGTCAAAATTATAACTAAAAACAGTTTTTATAGTTGCTGTTGTCTGCATAAAAATATCAGATCTTCGTCTGTCTGTTATTTGGTGTGGTTGAATATATGACCGTATTGCTTCGTAAGGAGGCAAAGGTAATTCATTTGCTGACAATTAAAAAAGGACCTGATAAATGCTGGTTTTATTTCAGTTAGAGAAAATTTCAACAGTATTTTTACCTGGTGGTATTGATAATGTAGTAGTTTTTTTTCTTCAAACAGCTGGACAGGATAAAGTAATCGCTGTATTTTAATATCTATTAGACGAATTCGTAAAATATTTCACAAACACAAATCTAAAAAACTCGCGCAAATATTATCACTGAAATATAATTGATAAATTAATATTTTTTTCATCAAAGAAAATTGAAGAAGGAAGTGCCAGAATGTGAAGGAACAGTCTCTTAAAGGTAATTATAACAAAATCAACAAAAGAGTATGGCTTATTTAATGAATACTTCATGGCAAATCAGGTATGGAATTTATGCACAATATATGTATATATTTATTTCCCTAGTACAGTTATTTTTTTATTTGTTCTCTACTGAATTACTTTCACGCCACCAAACCCCAGTTTAAGTCATCAACGGCAAAAGTTTTTGTGTGAATCTGACATTTTAAGTTTTGTTTCTATTTTCATCTGAAATCACACTTTAAACCATGAAACTTTAATAAAGAACACTTGGAAAAACCCAACATTAATTAAAACTATTGTTGACAAATATACATAATATTGAAGATTCTTTAATTACAAACAATTTTAATTTTACAAATATGCTCAATGTAATGAAATATCACACACACACACACACACACACACACACACACACACACACACACCTTCATTGCTGTTTGAAATACTGACCTTAAAGTTGAAGAAAGATATACCTCTGTATACACCCTGCACACTAACTGTACGACAATATATTTGTCTTTTGTAATAACTAACAATATGTATAAAGGATTTGTCAATCTGTTTAGTGGGATAGTCCACGATGCCTGGGATGACGGTTTTATATTTGGCATATTGTTCGATTCATTGTTAAGTAATTTAATAGATTATTATGGCTGGGTGTAATATATACCTAATATAGTCAAGGTGTCTTCTTGGGAAGTGTGCCCAGAAACGTGACAATCAAGGAATTAAAAGCAATCTATAAATTGAGATATCATTGTTATTATAAACAATATCTCCCTTTATTCCAACCTCAGACCTGACATCACTGCCGGTATATGACACCTTTATATAAAAACCGCACGTAAAGAATCTATGGAGCTTACAACGTTTAAGTTCAAAACTATTGTCGTAGAAGCCTAAGATCAGACATACAATTCTTTATTCTCCTCATCACCTAAATAGCCCTGGCCCGATTATCATAAAATACATTATTAAAACGAGAGAGAGAGAGAGAGAGAGAGAGAGAGAGAGACAGACAGACAGACAGACAGACAGACAGACAGACAGACAGAGAGTTTTTTTTTTTTTTTACAAATAATAATATTTTATCGGGAACATAGATTGGGACGCCCAGTGACTCTTAATAACGGAATACACTCCATATATTATGTTTGTTCCTCATCTTAGGATTACCCCATTGGTGAAAATCAACGTAACAAACGGGTTTTAAAAGAACAAAACGACCTAGGAATCAATGCATTCAAGAAGATAAATTTCCTTTGTTCTCTTATAGAAAAACACAACACATCGTACTAGCAATGTATATTTATATTGGTTTTTTAAATGCGAATAATATAATCAGAAGAGTGAAGTTATGCATTGTATAGTGGTCGGAATGGCTAACTCAAGTAATGTGTAGTTAAAAGCGGTTAAACTAGCGGAAGTTCTATTGTGTTTACTTGCTTATAGTTCATCCTTAATGTATTTCGTCTTTTCATCTAGCAAGACGTAAATTGTAACATACAGACTTGATATTTTAAGATTATGTTAAAGGATGTGTTGTTCGTTGGCGGCACCGACTGAATAATTAAAAGATGGACTTCCGGTTTCATGCAAATGATTATGCCACCTATAATATCATTTGCAGACCATGGAAACTTCAATTTAGTCCAATATATCCTCTGAACTTAGGAACATTACATTTCACTTGACGATCGTACATAGGAAACACACAACATATAATATTTTTGTTATTTTCTATATATATGCAAGTCATTCCAAGCCACAATGGGAGGAAAATTTGCTCCACTTCTTGTGATGGGTGTTCATGTTAACGAGATGACATAAATTTTCAAGATAGTCATGACAACAGCTATCAAGAACATCACTGGCCTCCATGCCCAAAGACAAAATACTGGGTTACAGATGAGATAATCTGTGTGTTGCCCGAAGCGACCTCAAAAACACCAGACACACAACAGGGGCAGAGGAGTACCGGGAAATAAACAAAATAATCAGAAAACACTTGCAGAAAGCAAAAGAAGATTGAATGGGACAAAAGTGCACAGAAATAGAGAGCAGCCTGATAAAGAATAACAGCAAAAGGGCATTCCAAATTGTGAAAGACCTCACCAGACAAAAGGAACGAGGAGCCAGTACCATTCTAGATGATAGAAAATGCCTCACAAAAGCAAATGACATTGCAGAGAGATGGACTGAGTATTGTAAAGAACTCTCCAACCATCCGTCTACAGGAGACCCAGAGGTGCTTGAAGTTCCCAACTCCACAAATGATGATGATTTCACACATTCTCAAAGAAGAGGTGTAATCAGCATTAATCATAACACTCCCCCAAAAGGCAATCTCCAGCTGTGCCAAAATTACATAACTATCAGTTAGATCAGCCATGCTAGTAAGGTGTTGCTGAAGATCATCTTCAACAGACGGAACCCACAAGCAGAAGAAATAATTGCTTAAGAACAGGGCGGGTTCCGTAGTGGAAGAATCACAACAGAACAAATATTCAATCTAAGGGTTCTGTGTGAAAAGTACTCGCAACATCTACAAGACATATATCATGTGTTCATAGATTTGAAAAAAAGGCTTTTCACCGAGCATGGTACGAGGCATTGTGGGCCACAATGAAGAAGTACAACATGGGTCAAAAGTTTACCAATACCCTCAAGCCGCTGTACGTCAAAGTTACCAGTGCAGTAATTGTTCAAGGTTCTGTGGGGGACTGGTTCAAGACAACAGTTAGAGTACGTCAAGGCTGGCATATGTCACCCATCCTTTACAACATCTTTTTGAATGAAGCCCTGGAAAACCACTGCGGGACAGTCAGTATTGGAGGGAATAGCATCACCAACCTACGCTTTGCAGACGACATTGAAGGGCTGGCAGACGGTGAAGACGAGATTGCCACCTTAGTGAAGAACCTGGATGAAACATCGTCCAGATATGACTTGGAGATAAGCGCCGAGAAGAGAAAGCTGATGATAAATAGTGGTAAACAAATCTCAACCAAGATTAAAGTCAGATGACAGGAACTGGAAACAGTGGGCCAGTTCAAATATATTGGTTCTATAATCGCCAAAGAGGGATCACGAGCAGGAATTTTATCACGAGCAGCACAAACAACGGCAGCTATGTCAAATCTAATAACCATCTGATGAGAAAAGAACATCTGCTTGAAAACTAAAATCAGACTATTGAGAGCACCAGTCATCTCAGCCTATTTGTATTCATGTGAGGCCTGGAACCTGACAGCAGAAGTACAAAGAAGAATCCAGGCACTTGAAATGAGAGGATACAGAACCATCCTTGGAATCTCATACATGCACCACATCACAATAGAAGAAGTGCGTAACACCACCAGGCACAAAGTATGCCAATATGATGACCTCCTTACCACGGTCAAAAAGAGAAAGCTGAAATCGTATGGTCATGTCCCAAGAACCAACAGTCTATCAACAACAGAACTGCAGGGCAGTGTCCAGGGTGGCAAAAACATAGGTAGACAGAGAAGAGAAAAAGGTGGACTGACAGCATCACAGAATGGACTAGAAAACGTTTTGCGAAGACACATTCATTGGTACATGATGGAGATAAGCGGAGGGAACTGGTCAGATGTTCAGCAGCCCAATGCCTCAAGGTCCACACTAGGTCAATAGACTGATGATGAAGATAATGATGATGGTTGGAAGAGGGAACGCTCTAAATTTTGTTTCTTCGCAGCTGAAATTTTCTTTGTATTTCACTTTCTCGTTAGCACAAAGGAAACAGTTGTTCACCAAACCTATGTTAGAGTCGACGATGAGCGAGGTTTCCCACCAACGTAAAGATTGTATTCTGTAGCATAGTATGAGCCCAACTAAAGAACATTGGTCGCATATCTAACACTCGCTTCACCATTTTACTAGGTATTTAAAAAGACATTTGAAACGTTTTATTTCGAATGATGTCTTTCCGTTTAATGATGTTCCCCATGCCACGCCTTATTCCAGTTCCCAACTTATTTTAACTCAGGCATGGAGATTTTATATGCATCTAACGTTCCTTTTGTTTACATTTGTAAACATGGGGCCCCGGGTGACTGAGTTGTCAAAAGTTCTCAGCGATACCGATCAATAGTTGTCGTCATAACTGTATGTGAGTGCTCAAATTGTTTGCTTGGCCAACGTGAGTATACGAGAAAGCTGCCAGTAGCTTACCGTAGGCTGGTGCTTCTTATCAGGGTTTCCTTTGGTTTATTCTTCAAATCTATCTTTCGCTAAGAAATGACGTTAAAAAATCAACAGTATTTGTAAACAGACACATAATCATACACTGTACAACTATGACCATTCTCTATTCTATTTGGTAAACAGATACATAACCATACACTGTACAGCTATGACCATTCTCTATTCATGTTCCCAAAATAAGGATGAAGGCATCAATACAGTACATTTATTTGATAGTATGGACACAGTATACTTGGCTGATAGTATGCATTGACATAGTAAATTAATATGAAAGCTGATTAATAAAAATGTCATGTAATGCGCGTTTCGCATTTGGATTTCCACATGCCTGTCAATCACCATCACTGTAGGAAGAAAATGACAGAATATCAAGAGAACTCCCTTTTCATAGCCAATGTCGCGTTTACAGGGGAATGCCATATCATTATCGCTACGGTAAATATCGGCCGAAAGATAGTTACAGCCCGAATTATCTCCCTTTGACATTAACTCTGACCTGGAGTACAATACATCAAACAAATAAGAGGTCTCGTTTTCCTTTCAGAAATAAACGTATAAATTAGTACAAACAAGAAGACTACACTACAGCAATTTAGAAGACATTTAGAAATTCATAATTAAGGAACACGGTCTTTACTTTGTAAATGGGGTCATTCATGCTAACACAAAGGGCGGATGACTAACATTCATTCTTTTATGTAAGGTATTATTTGTAAATATATTTGGAATGGCATCGAAACATAGACGAATATTTAGATAATTTGGGCAAATATGACTGACACTAGATCCGTGATAACACTGCCGATACGAAACAATACTCTTCTAATAACCTAACAGTCCATTGATGGTGCTAGGTTGTATCGGCATTCGTCATTCCATTGGGTCCACCACTGGAGAGAACACTCCAGAGTCGTTGTAAGGCGTCGGCACAATACGGAAAGCAGCAGTCTAACGGTTATAAGCCGCCATAGCCTGATTGGCGTAGAATTGGCTCATGTGGTTGTTTCCGATGATGGGAGAAACCCCAATGTCTCACGGGTCAGCTAAAGCCCTCCTCAAGCTGGGCATCCTCCAGACAGTAAGGTGCTGTACCGCCATGGTCTGCCTGCTTCACTGGGTACGTGGAGCTTAGAGAACCATATGGACCACAACACGCACCAGGTAAGACTCAAAGAAGAAAGAAAAAGACGCAGCAGAAAAGGGTCGCCCACGCATCAACATCTGCTGTGCAAACATCCCAGAGAAGACACAGCCCATGCACAAAATCTACTGCCTCTGTTAGGGACATGGACACATTCCCCATGACATAGGGCGTAGAAAAGGCTTTCGCCCGTGTCGCCCTAGAGCGCTTGCAGACTTTAGCCTTCCGCGTCCACATAGAGTCCAAGTGTGGCTTCCGAGTCTGTTGGTCAGCTGTAGATATGATATTCTCACTAGGCAAGCTATAGGAGAAGTGTCGTGAACAGCGGATGCCCCTCTACATTGCCTCCATAGACCTGATAAAGACGTTTGACCTGGGCAGCCGAAGCGGACCATTCAGGTTCATGCAGAAAATCGGCTGCCCACTGCAACTGATCGCTGTGATCTCGTCGTTTCACAGTGTGTTTAAACAGCGCAACATCGGAGAACTTCGCAGTCATTAGTGAAGTGAAGCAAGGCTGCGTCCTGACGCAGACGCTCTTTGCGTTCATGTTCTTCATGCACCTCCAATACCCAGTTAAGGGCTTCAGCGAGGGAGTGTACATCCACACTAGTGCTGACGATAAGATGTTCAATATCGCCCTTCTCCATGCTAAGGCTAAAGTCACAGTGGTTCTAATCCGTGAATTACTCTTCACCGACGATGCAGCCTTGACATCACACACTAAATATGAACTGAAGCAGTTGGTATGTCTCTCCACCACGCTGCAAGGAGTTCGGACTGACCATCAGTCTGAAGAAGGTGACAGTCATGGCGCAGAACGCTGACTATTACGCTCTCACCACCTGAAAGTTGTTGACACACCTTGGGTTCACCATCTATATTGTGCTAAGGTGAAGGGCAAGATTACCAAGGCAGCAGCAGTTATAGCCAGATTGAACCAGAGGGTCTAGAGTAACCCCAACGTCACTGAGAATACCACAATATGCGTCTTCCAGCGCAGCACACTACTCTCCAGCAGTAAAGCATAGATCACCTACGCGAGCTACGATAGGAAATTCAACAGATTTCACCGGAGATGCCATCATGACAAAGTACCCAACACAGAGGTTCTGTCACGTACCAAGATAAACAGACGTTCTCCATTCTCAGCGATAGGCGTCTTCACTGGTTCAGCCATGTCAGAAAAATAGACTCATACCGCATTCACAAGGGCCTGATATTCGACGAGCTAGCAGAAGGTGCACGACTGACTGGACGGCCACGTCTGCGTTACATAGATGTCTGCAAGAAGGACATGATGACACCTAACATCAATGTCAGCGACTAGGAGAGCTGTGCTAACGACCGTCCACCTGGCTTCTTGCTTTCTGAGAGAGCGTTCAGAAATCCGAGATAGCGAGACACATAAACCTCGCTGAACAGAGAGCCAGGAGAAAGGCATAACAAAAACAGCCTCAACAAGCATCAACGTTCTCTTTCAGCAAGTGTAACACAGACTGTCACTCCAGGGTCGGACTCTTCACCTACTCACGAAGGTGAATATATATCACGGAACTGGAAGCTACACCATCGTCTATTGAAGAAGGACGGATGCCGACGGCGATTTTATTATGATCACAAAAGCTTTCAAAGGGTGGTAACCTTTACTAGTTAACATAAAAAACATAGACTAGTTAGCTTTCTTATATAGTAGAGTTATTTCCAGAATTCTAAATTTCTAATATTCATATGTACACAGTGTGTAAAGTTGTATAAGAGTGAGTATCTCATTCTAATTTACAACAGTTCTTTTAAATTTACTGCATGGACAAAGCAGACAATGGAAACGAAGAATACTAGAGAATTTACTTATTAAATTCGTGTCAATGCCTTTGAGACACGAATAAATGGCGTTACAAAATTAACCGTAACGAAATTTCCAATCTTATGTTAATACACATACTACTAACAAATTGTGATTCCGAAAACGAGAGGAATACAATTGCAGTAGTGTCGAGACAAACTAATCAGTTTCTAATGGCCATATAAAATATGAAAAGGTATGATGACAGTCGTCCTTACCAACGATCGGAGAAAAATTCCCTCTCTCTTATGCATGCGTCTAGATATTCCTCCATTTCCAGTGTAATGGAATATGCGACACATACACACTGAATGTTTTCGTAGATATATCTTGCAATTTGTCTTATGTTACCATTTTTGAAAGTCCGCCAAACATTAGCACCATCCTAAAACCAATTCTGTCTTCAATTTTGTCAGGGACAATAAAACTACATGCCAAACACGCAATTCTCTCCATGTTGAGAATTGCAAACATTTCCCTTGTGATCATATCCAATGGGAGACCTCATGTGTTCAATAGGAATATCTCCATCTATTTCCGCGAGATAAAATATGTCTTAACGGTATATCGATTAAGTAATATTCAAAAATATACGTACATTTTATTACCCGGAAAGATGATCGCAAAAAAATAAACAACAATCTATTTGAACCACTTGACAGTGTCTTCAATTTAAGAGAAGTTGCAAAGGAAAAGATATAGTTTAATACATTCGAAATTCCTCGGTCAATCCTGGTTTTGTAAATAACACAGAGATGATTCGAAAGGCAACTCTGAACATATACATTCGAGGTATGACCCGTTTGATTGACCTCGAAATTGCGAATGAAATATTATTGTCTCCACGTCATATCCCGTATGTTCAGAGCAACTAATATTACATGAGAGTGTTTATGTCACAGATATTTTAACTTGTTTCAAGCGGACGTATGATAACTTATTATGTTTGTCCACTTACTATATGCTCAATATTTTCTTATTTATTCTTACATTGTCAGAATCTAAGTCATTTTAATGATGTAAGTTTTTCACGAACTATGTCTAAAAAGATATCTTGTAATAGGAACTACTTTGATTGTAAACAAGCAATGTATGCTCATGTAACAACCGATTTAACTTTTAGGTTCATTAGATTTGTGAATAAACTAAAAACTCAGTTTCGTCCATTTATAAGTAAAGATGATAACGTTAACAATGTGGACCAGTTTCAAACATGCAAAAGAATGAACATGGTCTTCACGATATCCATAACATACATGATATATGCAGTATCAAAATATCCACAACATACATGATATATGCAGTATCAAAATATCATTCTGATAATTTAAACAGGTCTTTTGAAGAAGCCATACAGGTCATGTACTTAGCTAGGATCCCTCCAACAAAGAGCTTGCAAGGTACAGTGCATCAACAATTGTATTCTATAGCTGGTAATAAGAATATCAATAAATATATATAACTTTTTTTATTCTTAAACTTCTTTTGTTCTGTAAATCCGAATTACATGGCCCAGGGTTCAAAAAATTTGATAAACATCGCACAAATGTGCTGTCAGTTCCACTACATTTATAACAGAAATCACATTTTCCTTAACGCACTCAACACAAAATGAATGTGGTATTCCATTCCGACTCTTCAATAATTTCAAGGAAAGGAATTAATCTTTATGATAATTTCAATTAAAGGAATCAATATGCTTCGCACATTATTATTCCAAACAATCAAAGGCAGAACAGAAACAGCGGTTCTCGGATTTGTCTCAGTTATTAAAAAAATCAGTCCATAACTAGCAGAAACGCAATATTTGAGTCGAATAAACAGACTAACAAATTTAAACTATTCCAGACCAACTGGAAAAGTTGTTTCAACGCGAGTTCATTGACAATATGAATATAACTTTCAATTCTGAATAGAACGAAGACAAGAATTATTTTAAACTTATGTCGAGCTTGCGAAGAAGTTGAAAGATCAGTGATATGTGCGTGTTATTATTGTTGCTGTGTATTGATGAATTATCGGTTGTGGATAAGGTTTGGAATACAACATAAGTTCAATTACCTTGATTCTTTTAGTGTTTTATTCTTATTATTAAGTAATTGTTGAAAACACACTTAGTACACAACAAAAGTTCTTTCATTTATACGAGAAAATATGAACTCGGCATTTTCGAACTAATACTTAACTCCCATTGTCATGTAGTATTACTCAGAAATCTGGTTCATATTTTGTGATTAATTTCAACTACTTGTACGAGCTAATTTACATTATTACTAACGTGGCCTGTCGGAGAACTTGCACGTGCTGCGTTTCATCCAAAATGAACACTACGTCTCTGGGGCTAACCAGCCTGTGTTAGCCCGCCGGCTGGTATAGTTCATTTGGTAGTAGTTGAATTTGATGCCAGGCTTTCATGTTAAAACAATGGTTCCTGGAGAGACTGGAAACGTCATGTTGCTCGGGACACCAACACGAGGGACTAAATTACTTTGAATTGGTCCATCCTACCACATACTATATATATATAACAGTACCAATTGTACAAACCCAGGTGGGCGGAGCTTAATGTGTAGGGAACGTAGCATTCAGAAAGAAAGAAAAAAAAACAACACTAGCTGCGAAGCCTGCGATTGGTACATTATGTAAGAGTTGTACTTTCTGTTAGGCTATAAAAAAAAGTTCATCCTCTTGGCAGCATGTGAGATTATATTAATTCATATCAAGATCATATTTTGTATGTTTTTATGATTTTTTAAAATGTGGTATACATGGCTGAAACGTGTTTGTTGTGACTCGATAACTCTTAACCTTGTCTAGTTACTGCAGAGTTATCTCTCTTAAATGCAGTAGTACCTGGTTTTGTCCTTGTCAAACTGACAATCTAACCTTGTTCTCTATGACAGTGTGTGACATGCATCCTAAGGTAGGATAGAATTTCACAAAACATTAGCATTGAGGTTTATGGAAAAACAATTGGTACCGTGATACTAGTAATAACAAACAAACAGCAGCGGGAAAAGATTAAGAATAACAATTCTGTACAGACATGACTTTGATTTTTGTGCTTCCTGTTAAATAAGCGCACACATCTGCATTAACCTTTTCAATTCTTGATCCATATTCTGTATCAATGGTGAGCGATATACACATATTGTCTCTCTCATACTCACCTTTCGATAAGTTTAATTAATTAGTTGCGTTTTATTGTACGTTTTCCTAACCTTCAGAGAGCATTTGGTCTAAGTATTCATTAATCTTGTTTTGTATATCTAGAATTATCATCAAAAAGCGCTATTAAAGCATGTCACTGTTGAACTCATAACGATTTCTTTCTTCTCTGCTTCCAGACTTTACATTTATTGGATCCAAATTTATTTTCCTTAGACTTAACAAATAAGACATTTTTGTGAAATTCTTTTGAAAAGGAATTCAGTTCATGTTTGTTTTTATGTATGAAATCTAAAATCAAAAGACACAATATGGTATGGTTTTAGGTTGAGCAAGATTATCTTGTGTCATCATTATTACGGGGACTAAAAGTTCTCTGTATTTGTAAAACAAAATTGCATACATTTCTGCATAAAAATGACTACAAGAGATCTTTTTTGTAAAAACATATTTTATTGCAAACAATATGAAACCTAACAGTGATAGAAACTAATATCAAATAAGCACATTTGCACACCTCGAATACATGAAACACCCAGTCATATGACGTAGCTGATATATATGAAAAACCACTATAATATGTAAAGTGATATACTTTTATACAGTAATCGAATAGGGGCCACAAAAAAGTAATCAGTGGATAAATGTTAAACCTGTATTAGTTTTTGCTTCAAAAAGCATAAACAAAACTGAATTCCGAACCAAGCGGCTGAACATCTCCTTGATTTAACAACTGTTACCCATCTACCATATGCGTACCGCTTAGTCGATCGACTGAGTGATTAATAGATATACCAAGTTTTTGAAAGATCTACTGATTTAATATTAGTACCGGGATTTGGTAAAATAGATATTTTGTCGAAAATGAATGGTACGCAAGCATATTTTAAGTCATATCACGAGTTAATTTCATTTGCCGAGAATGTCATGGTTCATTAGCACACTTGCTTGATAGTAGGGTGTCCAATTTGTACACGTGCACTGCATAGAAGAAAAAAAAAACAGAATACAAGAGAATTTACTTTACCACTTTCGTTTTAATGCCCATGAGACACGAATAATTACCGGTACAAAATTAACCGTAACGAACTTTCCACTCTAATGCAAAAACATCAACTACTAACACATTTCATTCCGGGGGATGGAGGGGGGTCAGATTTGTTTGATTGTTTGATTAGGATTTTTAACGTAGCTTTAACAATTTTTCAGTCATATCACTATGATGTCTGGTGTGAGGCAGTTTATAGTAATGTCTAGCACTGGAGCATCATGCCGCAGACATTTAGCATGATGTCCGAGCCAGCCACATTATTCTAACACCAGGCCGACCAGTTCTAACACTAACCTCTTAATGATGAGCGTCAAGCGAGGCAGCTGTTAGTACCATTTTTGTAAGTCTTCGGTTTGACTCGGCCGGGGATCGAACCCACGACCTCCTGTTTCCGCGGCGGACGCTCTAACCACTAGGTCACGGGAGCGGTTTAGGGGGAGTCAGAATTATTATCTGTATTTTTAAACACCATACTAATATAAATGAAGTAAAAGTCAATCACCCAGAGTGAATAAGTCAACACGCTTAAGATTCATTAAGTTTATTAGATGATGACCCCACTTAACTGGGCAATGCTCTCTATCATCTTGATAAATTTCGAAATCGATATGGTCCGAAATTAAATTTCGATTCAATATTAGTTATAAATTGATTTGAAAAAGAAGAAGAAGAAGAAGAAGAAGAAGAAGAAGAAGAAGAAGAAGAAGAAGAAGATTGATCAATTTGTTATATGTCTTCACTTTGAAGATAATCATTAACGGCAATGGTGGTGGTGACAGTATTATCGATGCAGATGGCAATAATGATCACCAGGAAAGGGGATAACATACAATTCGCTGTCATATTGCCATAGTTCCAGGAAGATCAATTCCATCCATCAAAAAGTTATCTCAAATACAGAACATCATAGTAGGCATGCCATTTCGTCCTGTCTATATACAACTCGGCTCACAAACTGTCCAATGCATGCCATATCGTCCTCTCTACATACAACTAGGCTCACAAACTGTCCAGTCAAGCTTGGCTGGTTAGGCTGGTTAGAATTGTAGTAATATCTATGGTACTATATTGTTACAAATGATCTGACATTTACAGTTCACACGAGGTCAGCTCCAGGCTCCACACTCAGTTGTAACCTCATATGTATCATGATAACGCTAGCCTGATAGACATAAGAGTGTTTTCTCTTTTTAAGTAAGTTGTAATCTAGCCATTGAAGTTGTTGGATGAAACCTGTGTTGTATTACTTTGCAAAACGTGATAAGGAGACCTTACCCTGACCATACACTCCTGTTTGCACTTCTCCCACCCCAGGCCATTTTCTGATAAACTAAATCGCATAAGATATTCAAACCTTTATTGTGGTAAAAAAAATCGTTCATAAATTCCAAGAACCATGAAGAGTTGCAACAGGAAGTATTGTTGCCGCCAAGAAACAAACTATCACCTCTTTTATCAAAGTTAGTCACACATAATGCTTGACTGGGCATACCATCTAGACATGTCAAAAAGTGAAAGTGGTCCTTTCCATTCTTCAATTGTGCATAAACATAATTAAACGTATATTATTTTCATCCTTGTCTATTTATTTTATATATATATATATGTTATGTTTCGTTAGAGCTCATGCTAAATATTCACTCAACGTGGTTTTCTTTATGTATGGTCATTTTGTAAGTATGTGGCATTTCTCTTTTTTAACCATTGTTACTTTCCATATTTTAAATTATTGCTTGTACTCATCATAATATACACAGGAATAAAATATATCAATAAGTCAATCAGGCTGTGAAGTCAGGACGCCGAAACAAATCGATAAATCAACGTGAGACTCATTCACATCCAGCTCATAAATCATAACTAGTGTTTAACAGAACACTTTTCTCCTCAGTTTAATGGCAAATTGCTTTAAGCAAAATGTTTTAATGTAAATTATATCCATGAGTTACATTATCTTAATTAAATAATGTTGAAAGCATATCAGCAATTTTCCTTCACTGAAAACACGTTTCTGTTAATTCCATGACACGAGTTCAGCGATTCACACCATCATGCAAAACCATGTTTCTGCATTTTGTTGTGACGAAGTGCGAAGCCCAATTTATTAATAAAATATTTCAACTAGGAATTGAAAACTAGTTATTTGTAGGAAGTTTTTTTTGGTGAACGTGTTTATGGCATAATACAGAAATATTACACGATATGACAGCGTCAGACACTTGCTGCATCCAAGGTGATTTCGTACCTTAGGGCTGTAATGGCAATACTATAAACCGGAAAATGAAATATTTATAACTACTACTGCTGTTCTTTTGATTACCAAATGCAGTCTTACATTTAATTATTGAACTGAAGGCTCTAGTCTTTGTGCGTTTTGAGGGCCTATGATGAAACACGTGACGAGGAGCTATTATTCTGGGTGTTAAAAGAAAATTGCTCTGGGCGTTGATATATCAGAAACGCAGAATGAAAGCTAATAGAGACACTTAATTTTCTTCTTGGAAAGTTTCTCAAATACATAGCACCGAAGAAAAACAAAAAAAGTGTCTGGACTCGTACGTAATTTTAAGGATACACGTCTGTGCCCACCATGTCTTTCTTTAATGCCAATAATTTTCACTGATGAGATTGTCAAAAATATAATTTTTCACCCAAAAATATGATATATGTTGCTTTTCTGTTTTAGAATATAATAGCCGTCAGAGCTCTATGCGTTAACAGTTTTTGCAGAGTTAGATTAATTTTCGGAATGCGTATGTGTAAACTGTTCTTGAAGACATTTACTTACAGAGTTAGATTAGTTTTCTATTTATATACGTGTAAAAAGTACATGAAGATATGTTTGTACAGAGATTAATTTTCTTCATGTACAAAAGTTCACTTTAAGTTTAACATTTTTGTACAGAGTTATATTAATTTTCTTCATGTACAAAAGTTCACTGTACGTGTAGCATTTTTGTACAGAGTTATATTAATTTTCATTATACTGTTGATAAACAATCTGAGATTTGTCATGCATACAACTTTTACCGGCCATTTCCACTAAATCATTTTTCCGCGAAATCTCAGGACTAAAACTATGTTATTCGTAATCTGGAAATAAAGATATATTTAATTTAACTTTCGATACATGATCTCATGGGATATTCTTGTCTTTACCGCAGTCATTTATCTCGTAGTCAACATTCTCGTTCTGTGACGTACGGATGCACAAATGTCATCCGTGTTTGAACAGACAGGCGCACGTACGAGTCTCCTTGACGATTATTCTAATTTTATTTCCTTGAACGGATGGAAATTTTAGAGTATATTATTTGGAGAAATATCTATGTTAGACACTATGCATGTATATGACATGTGGTTCTCATCTAGCTGCCTGTCTGTCTGTATGTGTGTCTGCATTGGGTATGTATACCCTCGAATGAATGTGTTCGCATACGTATATTATATATTACATAAACATACTTCAGGTCAAAAATTAGTATAATATGATGCTAAGATTGAACGAGTGACTGATAGATAAGACAACAAGGATGAATATGTGTGAGTATCCATTTATTATTGACTTGTATGGCTTTTAATTACAAGCAGTCTCTTTTTTTTTTTAAAAATCATACTGTTTGTAATTTTACATCCGGTCACGTTGATTAATATTGATTTAAAAGACGAACCAAAGTAATGGGACGAAATCTATGAAATAATTGTATTTTTAAAACTTACATCTTTAATGCAAGGAAAGTTAAACAGAAATAATCAAATTTTTAGAAGGCTGTTCTAAATGAATTTGCAGGTGGAAATCAGAAATCTTGTCTAAAGACCCCAACAACTTTGAAAGTTATTGCATGTACCGTCCGATACTTGATGTTTCAAAATTCTAAACGAAAATGAAACAAGTTAAAATGTCATTAATCTGAAAATTGTACAATTTTTACACCCAAACTATGAATAAATATTCCATCAGCATTAATTGCACTCCTTTATGATAGCTAATGTAATTATTGCTTTGTCAAATTCATCTGAGTACATTATTATACTGTTCCATTTTTAAAATTTAAAAAAAACTTTTCTGATTTAAAATATTTACCATTATATATCAGCTGCTTGTGTTATAACTTTCTTAACCCGTGTTATAAACGAACTATCAACCTTGCGAAAGTAACTGAGAAAGAAAAATATATCAACATATCAAAAATGCAAATTGTTGAGATTGTTTTCTTTATGGAAAGTATGGAAAGTATATATTTAATTATCTGATATAATGTAAGTATGGACACCGAATCTAATTATCTAATTATTCTCCTAGTATGAACAAAATTAGTTTGACATATATAATTGATTCATTGGATATCCTTTGTTGACTTTATGTTTCGCTAATCAAGTGTAGAACAGTAAACTATCCGGAACTGAACATTTTTTGTGGGCATGCACATTGGAGCTAAGGGGGGTAATTATAGGCGCTACGATCAGTAACTCCGTTGCAACCGTGAAACCCCCTATAGGTGCAGCGGTGGCTTTTCCAGCCAATGTAAATACACAAATGTACTAGACATGTGTCAAAGCAAACGAGTAAAACATATTCATTTTTTTTCGGAAACTATTATTTTCCTGAACGAGTGCTTTTCATATAATAATAATAATAATAATAATAATAATAATAATAATAATAATAATAAATTTAATCTAAGATTAAATGGCAAAAGACTGCAAACAGCTTAAATCTTACAGACGAAAACTTACCCAAGAAGATGTAATGGTTCCACTTTTAAAAGCGAGTATTGAATTTTCGTTTTTGATTGTACTCGTTGTATAAAGCCTCATGGTGAAGTGTATTTGATAGATCACAAAGTCCGTACATGTCAGAGTCTTATTTATTCGCGTTCACCGAGAAATCGTGATTTACGGGTCTAAGAGGTTTCTAAAAAAATAAAATTATACAAATATAAAACAATCGAGCGTAAGGCAATATCGATGGAAGAAATTTGTTTCAAACATTCATCGAGGTGTCCCAAACAAACACAGATTCTACATGATATTGCGTATTTGGATTGCGTTACATAGTGTTGTATGGTAATCTAAATTGATTGAGGGAATGAAGATCGGTACCAAGTTGGTGATTTACTCTTTGTGCTGATGTGTTAAGAAGTCAAAATGATACTTCATGGACTAGTCAAAATGTTTAAAGACAGCTGTAATAAGGAACATGTTTCAAGACAATCTGTCTAATTTATGCACACTTCTATGGCATAAAGACCGCTCAGTGATCTTGTCTTCCAAACTCATTTGGAATAGTAGATATTCTTTGTGATAAAACGTTAAGGATTATTTAGGATTTCATTCACCACAATGTAAGCTATTTTAATGCTTCTCAGTTTATTCTAGGAATATAAATTATTTATTTCATCTTATAAAACTTTTTTGTTTTCACTCTTTTCTGTTTCTTAGTTTAAAACCAAAGAGTCGTAACAATGGTGATAGTAATGCTTATCTAAGGTGATTACCCTTCTCTCGGTCAATATATCATATTCCTTTCAACCCAGAGGTCGAAACAGTTGTGCCCATACGGTCAATGTTTATATAACATACATTCTGATGAAAATGATTTATTCACTTGTATCATCCTTCAAATATTTTATTAAATGGAAAATGAATAAAAGTATTATATTGTCAAATCATTTCCTGCCTATCTTTCTCTGATTCTTATGTTACATGTATTGCCATAGGAATCATATTCATGCACTAATCACATAAGTTATAAATCTACATACTTATCTACTTCACATGACACTGAATTATTTATTCTGTATTTTTGTAATATATCAGTTCATATATCTATATGTGTGAATGTATGTATGTATGTATGTATGTATGTATGTATGTATGTATGTATGTATGTATGTATGTATGTATGTATGTATGTATGCGTGTATGTATGTTTGTTAGTTTGGTTAGAATTTTTAACGTAGCTTTAGCAATTTTTCAGTCATATAGCTACGATGTCTGCAGTGAGGCAGTTTATAGTGATGTCTAGCACTGGGGCATCATGGCGGATACATATAGCATGATGTACTACCCAGTCACATTATCCTGACACCAGGCCGACCAGTCCTAATACTAACCTCTTAATGCTGAACGCCAAGCCAGGCAGATGTTAGCACCATTTTTGTAAGTCATTAGTATGACTCGGCCGGCGATCGAACCCATGACCTCCCGCTTCTGCGGTGAACGCTCTAACCTTTAGACCACCGGAGTGAAATGTATGTATGTATGTATGTATGTATGTATGTATGTATGTATGTATGTATGTATGTATGTATGTATGTATGTATGTATGTATGTATGTACGTGTGCGTGCGCACGCACGCACGTATGTATGTATGCATGCATCTATGTATACTACAATAAAGTGATTACTTAAGATATCACGGTCAGACGTCACACAAGTATAAATTTTTTGTCTTTATATATAAGCCCCAGATCGTCCCCGTGTTACGTTCGTTTTCCACAGCATTAATTGTTAACGAAAATCTGGTTTGGGATTGGTGTGTTTAGGGTGGGGATTGGTGGTGAGGGAAATCCTATTAAAATGCATATATCTAGCTTTCAAACAAAACTGAATGAAACACGTAATAAATGTTTTTTGTATAGATTAGAATATATATTTTTATGCAAGTTGTGAATATATTTCTGACAAAGTAATAACTTAAAAAAAATACCATGAAGATTTTGCAAGAAATAACCTAAAAAGGTTCTTTCTCACTATAAATGGGATGGGTACAGAGTTTTACTCCTTCATTTTCACCTGGATCTTAGAGGATTAGTCTCTCTCTCTCTCTCTCTCTCTCTCTCTCTCTCTCTCTCTCTCTCTCTCTCTCTCTCTCTCTCTCTCTCTCTCTCTCTCTCTCTCTCTCTCTCTCTCTGCTCTGTGTATGTAAATATGTAAATGCATAATTTCTTGCCCATAGTTTATTATGGAATATATTTCAGTTTTATAAGAATTTCAAAGGTGACCTTTACATGAACACATCTAACACAAAATATGACAGCTCTAAATTGCATAAAACTGCTAGTAGCTAGAAACCTACCGGTATCAACGAACGACATATATAGTAGGATAATTTTTGTACTGACAAAAACAACATTTTTTGCAAGAAATCAGTGTGCACATGTTAATAGAAACCCAGAATGCACATCCATTATAAAATATAAGCAAAACGGTGTTATAAAAACGTTTCAGTTGTAAATATAAATTCCTTTTTCGTCTGTACTGGAGAGCAAATTTTTTGTCGCGTGTGCAGGATTTGTTTTATTTGCTAACCCACTATATAAATATCAATCAACTATTTCCAATGTGTTGCTCAATATAAAAGAAAAACCATTAGATTGCCTTGAAATAAATATTACTATATTTTCTACATACATTGCGCTTTATGTCCTACTTTTGTGGTAATTTAGATTTTTTGAGATTTGTTTTGTTATTTGCAAGAATAAAAGTCTGGTAAGCACGACTTTTAACAAGTACATTTAAGTGGAGCATACTGTCTCTTTCCTGGTGATCAAATGCTATCAAAGCAACTCTTTTGAAATTTGTACAAGTGCATATAGAAAAGAAATATTATAAAGAGTGGAATATCTATTTCTAAAACAGGACTGACATTCCTTTAAAATATGTGTCAGACTCTATTATCAAGAGTGGAATATCTATTTCTAAAATAGGACTGACCTTCCTTTAAAATATATGTCCACGAGTCTTGCATTTAAATAGAGCTTAGCGGTTTTTGCAAACACAGTTGCAATATTGTAGCAAGTCGTTTGTTCAAATCTTTACACATGCTGTATACTCCTATAAGATTTAAAAATTAATCATGATAATGACGACCAATAGGTTCAGTAGATTGTATACTCATTTTCGATGTTTATACTCACAGCTTTATTAATTTTAAGATTCCGACTAGGTTCGTGTCAGTGACCCAAATAACATATCCCTATGATAAGATCGCGTTCTTTGAAAAGTCATTAGTTTCACCTAATTTAGTGTCTGCTTAAAACCTTTAAAGCACGTTTATGCCTTTATTTGTTCCAACATGTTCTTAATTACTTTCCAGGTTTTGTTTGGATCTGAGTTACAAATCTTTCTTGGGTTATAGATAATTGTTTGGATCTGAGTTACAAATCTTTCTTGGGTTATAGCTAATTGTTGGATCTGAGTTACAAATCTTTCTTGGGTTATCGATAATTGTTTGGATCTGAGTTACAAATCTTTCTTGGGTTATAGCTAATTGTTTGGATCTGAGTTACAAATCTTTCTTGGGTTATAGATAATTGTTTCCGTGTGTCTGTAACTTGATATATGGATTTTCCTCTGTCGGAATACACGCTTTAACTCTGTGTCTTGCTCTAATATCTGTATTGATTTTTACAGTATCGCTAATCGTTTGCACCAGAGTGTTTAGTAAGGTATATATTTAGTGCAGCCCATTGCAATTAAGGTTTGCCTCTAAAATACTTCACATCATAAATATTTTATTGTATATATGATACTACATTAGCATGTAAACCGTTTGAAAATACTTTAACTTGCTCAGACAAGAGTCTAGAATAAAAGATTCATTCAGTGGAAAAATTACTTTTCTGAATCCTAGATCAATCAATGAGTCATCCACAAGTATAATAAATCGATCATCTGACACGCTAGGCCGATGATGAGATTAATCTAGCTGACGTCACTACATTTTCTAGACATTCCGTCTAGCACAGTGGTTCTCAACCTTTCTAGTGCCGCGACCCCTTTTAATGCAATTCCAAATGTTGTGGAGACCCAACCGTAAAATTATTTTCGTTCATAACTGTAATTTTGCTACTGTTATGAATCGTAATGTAAATATCTGATATGCAGGATGTATTTTCATTGTTACAGATCGAACATAATTAAAGCGTAGTGATTAATCACAAAAGCAATATGTAATTATATATTGTGAAATAGTTTTACACATTAGAATAGACAAAAAAATGTATATTTCCGATGGTCGTAAGCGACCCCTGGCAAATCGTTGTTCGACCCTTGACGGGGTCGCGACCCACAGGTTGAGAACCGCTGGTCTAGCAATTGTAATGCTTTCCAGAATGTCCTCATGTAATTCTGGTCTTGTAAATTTTAAATATGATTTTTAATGTTCTTTTATCCCTATAAGGGATTTATAAAAAAAAAAAAGATACTTAGGCATCGACCGATATCCATTACTTTGTTACACTCAGTTTATGTGGCTATATATTTACTTTCACAAGTTGTATATGACTGGTATCCAAATAGATGACATAAGTATCGAAGAAAAAAAATTATTTGAAAAATGTATCCAATTTACACAGCATTTGGTTAGATAGAAAAATATATATATAGGCACTCGCACATAGGAGCAGGTGCAAACCTGGGCACTTGCGCCAACATCCCTCCCTTTGATCTCTGATTTTTAAAAAAAAAAACATTCGATCTGGTTGACCATTTGGTGCTCATTAAAGAAACTTTCAGCCTACAAGTTTTCTACAAAACAACAGTTGCCTGGTTCACGTCGTATCTCACTAGCAGACACTAGGTTGTTTGCACGGGTAAATATATATCTAAACCAAGTCATATCTTAAGTGGTGTTCTTCAAGGATCTATATTAGGCTCTCGTCGTATTTTTACTATTAATCAATGATACAGTCTTGTATTCGGCGCACTTTAACACATGTTTTCGCTAATGATTCATTGCATTGCATTTATTTAGTAAATCTCTAGACCCCATTAAAGATAAACGTCAAATTGACCTCAACAATATATCAGTTTGGTGTTATCAAAACAAAATGCATATTAACATCTCTAAAATTAAATGTATCACAATCAGAACATGGCAGCATCTATCTACTAACATGGATTTACTTCTAACTTAAAATGGCTTGAACGTATCTATTGTAAAAAATCTAAACTTCCTGGTATCTACATTGATCAATACGTCAGCTGAAATGTACATATCGATCACCTATGTGCAACAGTAGTCAAACGAATAACTCTGTTAAAAGTGCTTTCAAAGATTCTACCTTCCCAAGCACATGAACGTTAATTTTCGGGTTATATGCTACCGTTATCTTGTTGGAAAAGGGAACTTGGTGTGCCTGTATGACTCCACAAGCATGGGCTGGTGGCATGGCTCAAAAACACCGTTTAGCTTTAGGCCTAATGCTAACCTAATTGTTCGAAGTATGCAGCATGACACGTTGGTTTAAAACTATTTTTTACGATCTGAAGAGGAGGTTAAATGACTGACTCGAATAGAGAGTGAAAATAATACTGCAGACAAGCGCACTGATTACCTTTGTCTGCAGTTCTTGGATTATGTTAATCTATGCACAAATACTGACATTTTGGAACAAATTGTTAACAACAAAAAAACACCAACAATATTTTAAATATTTTATTATCGCATTAGCAGACATAGAAAAGTTGAGCGACAATCGCATGATTTGAACAATTCGTATCCATCATAAAACGAAATATGCTTCTTTTTTATATGCATACAGCGCTATTACAAATTATATGTAAAGCTGATTAATATCATCATTATTATAAAACAAGCGTAATAATACCGTAATTCCACAATGGTAAATTGGATGATAAAAAATGGAGTCGTTGATGTTACATGCATCATTATTGCAGATATCGCCTTGATGATGTATTGGTAAATTATGGAAGCACAACTTGAACACAGGATTATATTAAAGTTGAAAAAGTAATCTGAACAAGTAAATGGCTGGAGTAACTTAAGGAAGTAATACATTTATTAATCAAATCTGTTTAAAGAGCTTACGATGGGCGGATGAATACGCCACGTGGGTGAATGAATATACCGTATGGGCGGATGAATACACGTTTAAGTCTGAAGACATAGCTTTTGTGTTTACTGCATAGTTTGTGTGGACACTGCACGCGTCACACGGGTAAAACTGCCCGAGTCATACATCAGACACATTTTTGTATTAGATAATATGGGCCAACTGAAATAAATCTGCAACACGTGTATGTACATGTTATTGTAAACACAAGATAATATTATCCAACTTTAGGTAGAATAGGTTTTTACAATCGTACATTATTTGTTGTTGTAGAATGAAGAACTGACACATCAACTCTTTTGTTTCAGTCACTACACTACATCAAAGAAAACATTCTCAAAACTCATTTGGTTTTCTTCTAATAAGCGTGATACTAATTGACACGTAAAATGTGTTTATTATTGCAGATTTAAACAATGCAAAATGGTAATTCTGTGAGTATCATTGATGACAAGAACAACAATCATAAATTTCAAATGGAATAAAAATGGCTATAAGGTTTAAGTTTATACAAGAAAAAAATCCGAGAAACAAAATTTCTTAAAAATTGTACCAGAATTAAAGCTTTTTTCTCTTTCCCATATGAATCTCAATTCATTTCACCATTTAGTGAAATGTTATATAACGTGTTTTCAAATTATTTTTAATAACATTGCTATGAAATATGTAAGAAAAATTCAATATTTATTAATGATTTCTATAAGGATTAGTTCGTAAGAGAGTGTGCAAGCTTATATACAATTACTTGCCAGAAAGTATCACTCTGCTAATTGCGTCAACCATATATCCCTGTATCTCAATGTAGATCATAAGATTATCATTATGTTTGTGTGAATGTTCCTGGAAATTTACTAATCAATTGAGAATGTTAATTAGAATTTAGCATCAAGTCTAAACGGAAAATAAGATGTTCATGGAGTACTGCCCCTTACTCCTGCATAAGGTGACAAGCATTTGTTCCAAAAAAGTAACTTGCACTACAATTCCAGTTATTTCAATCAAATACAATTAGTTCCAGAAATTTAATATAACCTATGTTGATATTTTATATAATGTGTCCAGATTATTGCTTAGCATCAGTAAAATATTCTCGGTGTATTTAAACTTATAACTCATGCCCTTGATTTAAGAAGCAGGTTATGTCTTTGGAAGGTTTGGTTTATTTTTGGTGCTGGTTCCATTGTAACTTACAGCTTTTTAGAATAGACTAGACTAATTATTGCGCTTGGATAATACCTGCATTGTGCAGTTCAGAACTGTATCCAATCAAACCAACCAATTATATACAGTACACGCACGGTAAAACGGTGCACATTGTTATTAACCAATAAATAACGTTCCTTTTGACAGAACTTGTTATGTTCCACTATTCGACATGAACTTATCAGGAACACAAATATTGATATTTCTGCTGCAAAATATGATCGATGGCTAAGACGTTTTAGGTTAAGACTGTATACCAATGGATAGAGGATCGTATAATGGGAAGATTATGAATAATTGTAGGCTTCAAGTCCATTAGGCTAATAGTAAATCTTGCCTCCATGCCTTGTGTTACTTGCCAATATACAACACTATATAATTGGCTTCGATATTAAGAAACCAAATATTCAATTATCTATCTACTGTACTAGACGCTATATATAAATATGTTTAACCCCTTTAGGACAAGTACTGAATTAAACTGACTTAGGGTCAGGCTTGGAATTCATAAATGGAATTTAAGCATATAATTCGGCGATCTCATTTGATAATGTTTAGGTCTGACATAAAATTAGCCAATTAACATGTGTGATTTTATTAAAATTTCAAAACAGTTTTTCATGTAAAAAGATAATAGAAACATAAATAACAATAGAAAAAACCATCTAAGTATGTATGGAATAGTTATTGCTAGTGATAACACAAAGCGTTTGTTACAAAATTTTCCGTGATTTCCTTGATCAAACTATGTTCAACATATAATTTGACAAGACAATGAAGGAGGACTTCGTTCATTTTGTCCAGGATTGCTGTCCATCTATTGACCTTTTAATAAGAAATGAAGGTTAGGAAACGTTGAGATTAAACAAACAATGCTTTTATCAATTAAATCGTGCCCTATGTTTTAAAATTAAATTATAAACATTATGCTATTTATCCATTAAAATGTGACGTTCGTTTCTAAATTTATGCATAGTGTAAAACATTACCATAACACAGTGTCATTATGTGAGTGATTAGAAAAGACTAGTTCTATCTTTTTCAGCAAATTTTGATTGTTCTATACACTTGTTACAGACCATCGTCCATGTAAAGTCTGGTGGCGTTTCGGTTCGTTTTCCTCCGGAAGCAGACATTTGGTTTCTTTGTCGTCTTGAAGTGATTCTTTGTCTTCGTGTTCAGTGCCTTCATTCGCAATTTTACTCCTTCTCGGTTCTTCTTTGTATTCCAGAATATTACACATATCAAATTCCAAATCTTCTCGAGAGGTTTTGACTTCAATTCCAGATCTTGGGTCGACACTATCTTTATCAGGATCATGTTCGTACTCTGAATACTGGTAGTCTTTATCGTCATCGCCTTCGAAAATTTTGGCAACAATTTTGGATAGTCGTTTGTTTGAGAAAATCTCCTCGTCTGATTCATGGATATCATCCATACATTCTTGCAATTTATTAGCCATTTTATCACATTGCTGTGTTTTCTCTTGTTGTGAAGATCCAAAATCAATAACCCCTTTACTCTCAACTAGTCTAATTGAACGATACGCAGAATCCGTTCCCGAGTCAACACTTTGCAGAGGCGGTTCTTTGTGTACCGAATCAATTTGCCTTAAGTTTGAATCATGCAGTTCCTGCAGTCTGGCTATCACTTGCCGAACTTTCAAAGAACGAGTTGGAGAACCATAAACTTTTCTGAAAGAAATATACTCATCGTAAATTTTATCCTCCTCTATTTCCCGTTTTTCTCTCTTGAGATACGTGATAATTCCAATGACAATTCCTATGGAATAGAATACAAGTGTAACAACGATGTAAAGCACGGCATGTGTATCAGAATCCGATTGCTGCGAATTTGTTGTGCTGTTACTTGTAGCCGCTGTACACCATGGACTGCTATGTAAATCTGTCGGTATCGACCGACCTGCTACCGGCGCCATTGGTAAATTATTAGTCACGGCCAATCTTCTGGGTCATTAACCTAAAAGAAGGAAAAGAATAATTAATTATATAGCCGATAGCTAACGACACTTTCTTTTCATTTATGAGCACAACAAAGGTTGATGAATACTTTTAGGCAACTAAATAACACAACTATATTACTAAGTAACAACTTTAGAACTTTATGATTAATAAAGCAAACAAAATTCATAATACGTAAAGTGTTAGTCATGCCTTGAAACATACATGATAATGTTTCATATTCCATGCTAGCTTTACGATCTGTTATTGTTAATTTAAACCACGTCGATGCACTCCACATTTATTTTCCACTTTCGATTATGACTTAATCTATACATGCAGAGCATATCGCTTAGGAAATCATGTGGTCCTTTCCCCATCCATTATCTACACTGGAGTCTAACTGTTGTGTTCGGCTCAAAAATGTGTCCGTGACTTTAATTTTCATTATATCTGTCGCAGGAAGAATTTTAATTTTGTTTTAGTACGCAGCAAGCCTTCAACATCATGAAGTGGAAGAATGCCAACTTTAGTTTACAAAGTTTTGAGAAAAACACACCATTTATTCTTATAGCAGTATGTTTTTATTGTGAGCTTTGCAGGGACTAACTTACAGAGCCTTCCAAATTAGTAAAGGCATGTATAATCTAATGTGCGTGCCTCTAATAAAAAGTGTTTCCTACACAGATCGAAATTTAAAGAATGAAACGGATGAACCAAGAACTAGTGGTTGTGGGCTTCACATTAATTGCTAAGCTAATTGCTTCAGAAACCCAGAATATTCTATGTTTGCATTAAATGTTAGAAAACTTAAGTGCTGTGGTCATAACTACACACATGGATTCGAATCTTTCGGGAAATGGAATCACATGATATTTTGTACGTCTCTGATACCTTATAAATAGTGCTAGAAACAAAATGCGTGATTACAACACAATAAATGGTCTTAAACTAAGTAACAGAAAAGAGCGAAAACCATAAAGTTTTGTAATATTTAACAGATAATTTAGTAAGGTTGAGGTAATTTTCCGATCAATAACATTATATAGTCTCAATTTCACCTTGGTCGCAATTACCATTTTCTTGAAATAATCTGTCACTTAATGGATATTTCCTTTCTAGAAAATTCTGAAGTCTGAATCAAGACTGCATTTGTGAACTCAAATTCAGGGAAACATGTTTATATTAATAATGATCTGAATATTTAATCCACACTCATAGAGAAATATTAGCTATCCATTATGCAAACTAAATGTCCTTGGTTAGGGACACTGTAGACCTGATTTTGGACAAGGATATATATATATATATATATATATATATATATATATATATATATATATATATATATATATATATATATATATATATATATATATATATATATATATATATATATATAAAATGAGCCATATTTTAGATTCCAGTTAGCATTAGCTGAAAATGATTGCAAAGTGTGGTGTAGAACAGTAAATGGTAGATGTGACTGCATGCTAGTTTTCTCAGATGTTTTAAACAAGAACGAATGTATTACTATGAATGCTTTAGTTTTAAACGTGTCGGTTATGGGTTGAAATACTGTAGTTTAATATTGCAACTTTGATTTTGAGGTTCCGATGGGTTCAGGTTTGATTTTCGCAACAGGAAACTAAAATTTAAGTTAAAATAATTAGCACAAGAAACTTTAATCGACATTTTAAAAAGCAGGCTACTATAATTTGAAAATGATTAATGATATATTCATTTTCGTAGTGGTGTTTAGCACCATTTACATACCATGGAGGCTTTAAGCGGTTACACTCAGACCGTAGACCAGAATATTTTACTACTTCACAATCCTGGTCATATGAATGTTTTAAAGTGAAGTTGAATGCTGTATCAAAATAATATTGGCCAAGTCACTTTATAGAATGGCACATATAAGAACATAAAACAATTATTGTAAGTTTAAGCTTTAATCTTTGTATGTTAAAGTTTAGATCTTATTTCAGATGTTAAATAATATCCAGATAATTATTATGCATGTAAAACATTAATGCTACCAGTGTTTTCATCCAAATATTATGCATGCGGGCAATAGTTTGTTAACTCGTCAGATCAATGTAAACTACGTATTTCATTCATTTACCGAAATATGCAATATGATTCTGACAGATGGAATAATAGTTTTAAATCGTTGTCAGAGTGTGCAATGATGTTTTGGAATTCTTTTCTACATCGTATAACGATAAATTCTGATCTCGAACATTAGGCAGAATATTTCATAAAAAATTGTCGACTAGAATGACATATGCAACTTTAGATGGACGTGGCAAGTGTAATAAGTTTACATATATATTTCATGAACATAGCAAATTGAAGGGTTTATTATTCAACCGTCACAGGAAGAAAAAAAAACCTTTACAATCCGTATCATCAACTTTTACAGATCGTTTGCAAGATAAAAGTTAAGATAGAACTGAATACTAATAAGTACTACTGCTACGTTAAAATAAAACGCAACACCCATGACTACTGCTAATGAAATGGATATTTTGCCATGGAGTCAGAAAGATTCGATACAGCTTTGTTCTAGTGGTGTTGCAAAATATAACTTCAAATGTCTCTTGAAGAAATCAGCGGTAGGTGTGTTTTAATAATACATGAGCGTCGAGTTACTTGACTACATCATTATAAAGATTAGACATTGAAATGCAACTTTCTTCGACAATATACTTACGATTTCAACACATGACCCTCAGCAGAAGTACATGAGCCGAATTCGGCTTCGACTACTTGAATGAATATTAAAGTAGATAGCATCGATAATATCACACACACATTCCCGACACATTTTGCTTTGTTTGATCCCGCGACCCAGGCATTCCAGGTGAACGCTGTAATCACTTAAGCCAGTAGAGCGGTATGATGCCCATGTAATGGGTATGTAAAGTCATTACAATAAATACCTATAGGTTTTCTTAGTACCTGTTTGAAACAATACTTTTCAAATAAATAGTATTTGTATAGTCTCATTGTTTATGATATGCACTAATTCTTCATCTGTCCTCTTGACTTTACACAATTTTAAAACATTTCAATATCTTGCATGAATATTCGTGTTTTTTTTTTTAACATATTTCATCGATACAATATACTTTTCGCAAAACACTATAAAACATGCATGCATGATTTCATTGAATGTCAAGAGCAAATTGATAGGACGCTATAACGATGAGATAAGTTACACGTCGCTGTGTACCACATATTTTGGAAACAGTCACCGAATGAACATTGAGCGTGTATAACTTATCTAAATTTTCTTATGACATTTTGCTGTATCCCATGTTCACCTCATCACATTCTCGCCAGATCAGCTGCCAGTTGGCGCAACGGCTAATTTTGAATCGATATTTGCTTCAAAAGAGAATGAACATTGTGTCCGCTATAACGTTTATCAGTTCCGATCTATCAAATGCTCCGTTTCAATCAGTTAATGCAAGTTCATGTTTCAGCACGCTAACGAGCAGTGTATTACTAACTTCTGAATACCCTATACGGCTAAATTGTATTTAATGAGGCATTATTCCATCAGTACATTTTCACAAATTTTACTTTGAGTTTATGTATTTGTGCGTATTTTCAGTTGATTCAAAATGTCAATGATATTAAACTTGTGTCGATGGTCAAGAAGAGTCGCATTTTAAAGAAGTTCGAAATTATTCATGTGGGTCATGTTGGTCAAGAAAAAAAGACACGATATCAATTGTATCGTAATGGTCGTCCACAAGTAGGAATGTCGATCTGATGCATACTCATACTGATGCTTTCACATTGTCTTATCTTATAAGAAAACAACAACAAAACCCACCAAACTATTAACTGATCTCGCCTGCAGGATGATACAGTTTTGCATAACAACATATTGTCTCAGAAGTAAAGCGGTTTTTCTTCGTTGCTGTTTTAAGGTATCGGATAGCGCAAGTCTTTAGTAGTGTAATTGACTCGTAGGAGTCTTCTATACGTATTAATGAATGAATGTTTATTCAAGGAGAAAATGTTTCCCTCCACCCGCCAACTCAAAGCAACATACTAAATAAATAAAGGGTGTTAATTATTATAATTTGAAATTATTTCAAACTTAAGACGTAAGTTATCGTCTAATGTGTGCCTAATGCATATACGGATTTTCTCCTTTATTAAGTTGTTAAGTTTGTGTGGTCTAAGTCTTTAAATCCATTTATCGAATGGTAAAGATGAAACTATATTTCCGACCTCGTTTCGCTATGGAAGCTGGATGGTTTGCTAAGCATGTCAACAAATATAATCCTTGTTGCAAAAAAATATCAATCAAAATTGGATAGGTATTTATTTCATTTTTTCTTCCATGAGATTTGGAAATATACTTTCAAACTGATTGCTATGGAAACTAAAATAGCCTCATTCTGCTGATTGCTATGGAAACTAAAATAGCCTCATTCCGCTATTAGTAACGTTCAGGACTACATGATGGATGTGTTCTTAAAGCCCTAAATTCATGCAGGGCACATTCTAAATTAATAACGTCTGATACTGTATACATTACGTCTGACCTTCTTAGAAATTCCTAACAGTTGAAACAAGATCATATCCTTGAGTGTACTAATCAACAAAGTATGTATTACGATAACTTACGTAAAATCAGCATGCCTGCATTTTCTTAAGTATACTAATATGTACAATTGGCACTTTCAAATCATGATTATAAAGGGAAATGAGTTTGACTACATAACATTTCAAAATTAACAACTTTTTCGAATATAAAGTTAGGATAAATAATTAGTCTTATATGCAGCACAGTTTACATGTGTCCATAAAGTTATGCTCAACATCTTTAATTGATAACCTAGTACATATAAAGTTACATTGTAACCGTCATATTGAAGACAAAATTGAAAACATGTAGGATACATCCTATTTTTAATGATTTAATTCATACTGCTTCCACACTTCAACAAGAATTACGAGTTACATTATTGGATGTTTGTTGTGGTCAACATTAAATTCAGTCCAATCCAAGGCTCATCGATTTGTCATTTTGTTAAAGTAAGATAAGAGTGAAAGCGTTGAATTGTACTTTTCTAATGTCATTTTGTTAAAGTAAGATAGAAGTGAAAGCGTTGAATTGTACTTTTCTAATGTCATTTTGTTAAAGTAAGATAGGAGTGAAAGCGTTGAATATGTACTTTTCTAATGTCATTTTGTTAAAGTAAGATAGGAATGAAGGCGTTGAATTGTACTTTTCTAATGTCATTTTGTTAAAGCAAGATAAAAGTAAAAGCGTTGAATTGTACTTTTCTAATGTCATTTTGTTAAAGTAAGATAAGAGTGAAAGCGTTGAATTGTACTTTTCTAATGTCATTTTGTTAAAGTAAGATAGAAGTAAAAGCGTTGAATTGTACTTTTCTAATGTCATTTTGTTAAAGTAAGATAGAAGTGAAAGCGTTGAATATGTACTTTTCTAATGTCATTTTGTTAAAGTAAGATAGAAGTGAAAGCGTTGAATTGTACTTTTCTAATGTCATTTTGTTAAAGTAAGATAAGAGTGAAAGCGATGAATTGTACTTTTCTAATGTCATTTTGTTAAAGCAAGATAGAAGTGAAAGCGTTGAATTGTACTTTTCTAATGTCATTTTGTTAAAGTAAGATAAAAGCGAAAGCGTTGAATATGTACTTTTCTAATGTCATTTTGTTAAAGTAAGATAGAAGTGAAAGCGTTGAATTGTACTTTTCTAATGTCATTTTGTTAAAGTAAGATAAGGGTGAAAGCGATGAATTGTACTTTTCTAATGTCATTTTGTTAAAGCAAGATAGAAGTGAAAGCGTTGAATTGTACTTTTCTAATGTCATTTTGTTAAAGTAAGATAGGAGCGAAAGCGTTGAATATGTACTTTTCTAATGTCATTTTGTTAAAGTAAGATAGAAGTAAAAGCGTTGAATTGTACTTTTCTAATGTCATTTTGTTAAAGTAAGATAGGAGCGAAAGCGTTGAATATGTACTTTTCTAATGTCATTTTGTTAAAGTAAGATAGAAGTAAAAGCGTTGAATTGTACTTTTCTAATGTCATTTTGTTAAAGTAAGATAGAAGTAAAAGCGTTGAATTGTACTTTTCTAATGTCATTTTGTTAAAGTAAGATAGAAGTAAAAGCGTTGAATTGTACTTTTCTAATGTCATTTTGTTAAAGTAAGATAAGAGTGAAAGCGTTGAATTGTACTTTTCTAATGTCATTTTGTTTAAGTAAGATAGAAGTGAAAGCGTTGAATTGTACTTTTCTAATGTCATTTTGTTAAAGTAAGATAGAAGTAAAAGCGTTGAATTGTACTTTTCTAATGTCATTTTGTTAAAGTAAGATAAGAGTGAAAGCGTTGAATTGTACTTTTCTAATGTCATTTTGTTAAAGCAAGATAGAAGTGAAAGCGTTGAATTGTACTTTTCTAATGTCATTTTGTTAAAGTAAGATAGAAGTAAAAGCGTTGAATTGTACTTTTCTAATGTCATTTTGTTAAAGTAAGATAAGAGTGAAAGCGTTGAATTGTACTTTTCTAATGTCATTTTGTTAAAGTATGATAGAAGTGAAAGCGTTGAATTGTACTTTTCTAATGTCATTTTGTTAAAGTAAGATAGGAGTGAAAGCGTTGAATATGTACTTTTCTAATGTCATTTTGTTAAAGTAAGATAGGAATGAAGGCGTTGAATTGTACTTTTCTAATGTCATTTTGTTAAAGCAAGATAAAAGTGAAAGCGTTGAATTGTACTTTTCTAATGTCATTTTGTTAAAGTAAGATAGAAGTGAAAGCGTTGAATTGTACTTTTCTAATGTCATTTTGTTAAAGTAAGATAAGAGTGAAAGCGTTGAATATGTACTTTTCTAATGTCATTTTGTTAAAGTAAGATAGGAATGAAGGCGTTGAATTGTACTTTTCTAATGTCATTTTGTTAAAGCAAGATAAATGTGAAAGCGTTGAATTGTACTTTTCTAATGTCATTTTGTTAAAGTAAGATAGAAGTGAAAGCGTTGAATTGTACTTTTCTAATGTCATTTTGTTAAAGTAAGATAAGAGTGAAAGCGTTGAATTGTACTTTTCTAATGTCATTTTGTTAAAGTAAGATAGGAGCGAAAGCGTTGAATATGTACTTTTCTAATGTCATTTTGTTAAAGTAAGATAGAAGTGAAAGCGTTGAATTGTACTTTTCTAATGTCATTTTGTTAAAGTAAGATAAGAGTGAAAGCGTTGAATCGTACTTTTCTAATGTCATTTTGTTAAAGCAAGATAGAAGTGAAAGCGTTGAATTGTACTTTTCTAATGTCATTTTGTTAAAGTAAGATAGGAGCGAAAGCGTTGAATATGTACTTTTCTAATGTCATTTTGTTAAAGTAAGATAGAAGCAAAAGCGTTGAATTGTACTTTTCTAATGTCATTTTGTTAAAGTAAGATAAAAGTAAAAGCGTTGAATTGTACTTTTTTAATGTCATTTTGTTAAAGTAAGATAAGAGTGAAAGCGTTGAATTGTACTTTTCTAATGTCATTTTGTTAAAGTAAGATAAGAGTGAAAGCGTTGAATTGTACTTTTCTAATGTCATTTTGTTAAAGTAAGATAGAAGTGAAAGCGTTGAATTGTACTTTTCTAATGTCATTTTGTTAAAGTAAGATAGAAGTGAAAGCGTTGAATTGTACTTTTCTAATGTCATTTTGTTAAAGTAAGATAAGAGTGAAAGCGTTGAATTGTACTTTTCTAATGTCATTTTGTTAAAGCAAGATAGAAGTGAAAGCGTTGAATTGTACTTTTCTAATGTCATTTTGTTAAAGTAAGATAGAAGTGAAAGCGTTGAATTGTACTTTTCTAATGTCATTTTGTTAAAGTAAGATAGGAGTGAAAGCGTTGAATTGTACTTTTCTAATGTCATTTTGTTAAAGCAAGATAGAAGTGAAAGCGTTGAATTGTACTTTTCTAATGTCATTTTGTTAAAGTAAGATAGAAGTGAAAGCGTTGAATTGTACTTTTCTAATGTCATTTTGTTAAAGTAAGATAGAAGTGAAAGCGTTGAATTGTACTTTTCTAATGTCATTTTGTTAAAGTAAGATAGAAGTGAAAGCGTTGAATTGTACTTTTCTAATGTCATTTTGTTAAAGTAAGATAAAAGTGAAAGCGTTGAATTGTACTTTTCTAATGTCATTTTGTTAAAGTAAGATAGGAGTGAAAGCGTTGAATATGTACTTTTCTAATGTCATTTTGTTAAAATAAGATAGAAGTGAAAGCGTTGAATATGTACTTTTCTAATGTCATTTTGTTAAAGTAAGATAGGAGCGAAAGCGTTGAATATGTACTTTTCTAATGTCATTTTGTTAAAGTAAGATAGAAGTGAAAGGTTTGAATATGTACTTTTCTAATGTCATTTTGTTAAACTAAGATAGGAGTGAAAGCGTTGAATATGTACTTTTCTAATGTCATTTTGTAAAAGTAAGATAGGAGCGAAAGCGTTGAATATGTACTTTTCTAATGTCATTTTGTTAAAGTAAGATAGAAGTGAAAGCGTTGAATTGTACTTTTCTAATGTCATTTTGTTAAAGTAAGATAGAAGTGAAAGCGTTGAATATGTACTTTTCTAATGTCATTTTGTTAAAGTAAGATAGAAGTGAAAGCGTTGAATTGTACTTTTCTAATGTCATTTTGTTAAAGTAAGATAGAAGTGAAAGCGTTGAATATGTACTTTTCTAATGTCATTTTGTTAAAGTAAGATAGGAGCGAAAGCGTTGAATATGTACTTTTCTAATGTCATTTTGTTAAAGTAAGATAGAAGTGAAAGCGTTGAATTGTACTTTTCTAATGTCATTTTGTTAAAGTAAGATAGAAGTGAAAGCGTTGAATATGTACTTTTCTAATGTCATTTTGTTAAAGTAAGATAGAAGTGAAAGCGTTGAATTGTACTTTTCTAATGTCATTTTGTTAAAGTAAGATAGAAGTGAAAGCGTTGAATATGTACTTTTCTAATGTCATTTTGTTAAAGTAAGATAGGAGTGAAAGCGTTGAATTGTACTTTTCTAATGTCATTTTGTTAAAGTAAGATAGAAGTGAAAGCGTTGAATTGTACTTTTCTAATGTCATTTTGTTAAAGTAAGATCGAAGTGAAAGCGTTGAATATGTACTTTTCTAATGTCATTTTGTTAAAGTAAGATAGAAGTGAAAGCGTTGAATTGTACTTTTCTAATGTCATTTTGTTAAAGTAAGATAAGAGTGAAAGCGTTGAATTGTACTTTTCTAAGTAATGTGCCTCTCAATAGTAACAATTACAAATTTCAGCTACTTCTTTGAAAATTCTTTGTACGGCCGACAAAGTACACCTTCCACGAAACATCTTGTTGATAGCATATGAAACAAAGAACACCAATATACATATTATGCAACTTAAACATATAACTTCCAACTGTTAACATTTACTGTATCTAGCTTTTCTTCTTCTAATTTTATTTTTTTCTGATACAAAATATATTTATAAAATGTGTGTACCACATAATTCAAAGTAAAACACCATTTATCATCTTTCCCAAAAGTTATCCCTATTGATATAGTTTAAATACAATATAAGAACTACTATTTTCTATTTAATATATAAAACTACTATTTTATATTTAATATATAAAATTACTATTTTCTATTTAATATATAAACAATTTTCTGTTTAATATATAAAACTACTAATTTCTATTTAATATAAAAACTACTGCTTTCTATTTAATATATAAAACTACTATTTTCTATTTAATATATAAAACTACTATTTTCTATTTAATATATAAACTATTATTTTCTATTTAATATATAAACTATTTTCTATTTAATATATAAAACTGCTATGTTCTATTTAATGTTTAAAAACTACTATTTTCTATTTAATATATAAAACTACTAATTTCTATTTAATATAAAAACTACTATTTTCTATTTAATATATAAAACTACTAATTTCTATTTAATATATAAACTATTTTCTATTTAATATATAAAACTACTATGTTCTATTTAATGTTTAAAAACTACTATTTTCTATTTAATATAAAACTACTTATTTCTATTTACTATATAAACTATTTTCTATTTAATATATAAAACTTCTTTGTTTTATTTAAAGTTAAGAACTACTATTTTCTATTTAATATATAAAACTGTTTTCTATTTAATACATAAAACTACTAATTTCTATTTGATCTAAAAACTACTATTTTCTATTTCATATACAAAGCTACTAATTTCTATTTAATATAAAACTATTATTTTCTATTTAATACATAAAACTACTATTTTCTATTTAATATTTAAAAACTATTTTCTATTTAATATAAAAACTATTTTCTATTTAATATATAAAACTACTACTTTCTATTTAATATTTAAAAACTATTTTCTATTTAATATAAAAACTATTTTCTATTTAATACATAAAACTACTACTTTCTATTTAATATTTAAAAACTAGTATTTTCTATTTAATATATAAAACTATTTTCTATTTAATATATAAAACTACTAATTTCTATTATTTTTTACAACTAATGTGGTAATGAGGCACATGATGTGAAGTGATAAGAAAAAAAAAATGAATATAAGACAAGACGACAGTTCTATGGATTGATTCGTTTGCTTCATGTTTTTACTCATAATAAGAATGCAATTTTCCATGATTTGGGTGGTGGTGGATGTAGTGGGGTTGTTTTTAATGTGAAGCAATCAGTCTCAGATTATTTGTTATCACATTGTCGTTACACGTTGCCTATAGTGTGTGCAGTTGATTAGTTTTGATATGATACCTTTGAACATATCACTTCATGTGATTATGATGGGTCCAAAAAAGCCTATGAAATTAATGTTCTTCTTTCTGTCAAAATAATTTCTACTGAAATAAAACTGATTAAACGATTCTTAAATGGGTAATGATTGAATGTCCACCTTTTACTCGCTAAGGCTGGACAATATTTATCTCGTTTCATAAATTCAATATTAAGTCGTTGCCCAATTGAATTCCTCTGTGTATGAATCAACACTTGCTCAGAGTACTGTGTATGAATCAACACTTGCTCAGAGTACTGTGTATGAATCAACACTTGCTCAGAGTACTGTGTATGCAAGGTTTAATGATGTATGCACATATGAAACTTTTTTTCTTTCTTCCTTTGAGATGTTAATTTGAACTATTTTTTAAAAGTAATACTTATTACAACTAATAGTGCAAATAGATTTAATTCTTTACGGTACAGTCTCTATCCTTGACCTGATCTTTCCGATGTACCCGACCGTGGTGCAGTGGTGCGAGTGGTACTTGCACCATTTTCTTTTCCAAATATACACAACTGCGTATCTAAGAATATCAAAGATTTTGAAAATCCGTACCCCAAACAACGTATAGAATATGACACGTTCTAAGAGGACACATACATGTACAAATGGACAGGGCCACACGAATCTGGACATTATAATAGAATATAAATTTCATTTCGTGTTTAGTAGCAGCTCGCAGACATTTTACTTTCAAGGTTAAAATTATTGTAAAACCTTTCAGAATCATAACTAAAAAAATAAGGCAAATACAGTGATTGCCCCCGGTATGCATGAGGTCACCTGTCATGTTATAATGTTAATTTTCCATGTCACGTGATAATGTTAATTTTCCATGTCACGTGATAATGTTAATTTTCCATTTCACGTGATAATGTTAATTTTCCATGCTTAAGATTTAATTTTCGTGAGTAATTTGTGCTCCTTTCCGCCACTACTTCAATGACGACAAAGACGATGCCAATATTTCCACCATAGCTACTACTATTTCTGCTAGTGCTGCCATCGCTTCCGTTTTACTTTATCTTTATTTGATCCTTTCGAGCTTAGAAATGTAGACTAGGTCATATTGCACCCTTCTGCACGTCGTACGAGGAGACTACACGCAGTAGGAGCATATACGTAAATGGTTAGAGTGACTAATTTGCCAACGTAATGGCGATGGTTCGAATCCGACCCTAGGTCTGACTAACGTTGTGTGTCTCTGGGCAAGATACTTTACTCCGATTGCAGTAAATAAAGACCAACTCAACGTAAACCAATCAAAACTACTTTCCAGGCAACATCAACCATTTCATTTCAACCATTCACAAGATCTTTCGCTTAAACATGTTTTGTCATGCTCTGAAATTCTCTCTCCTCTTTTTAGTCATATTTTTCAGTTACATATGTGTTTGATGAGAAAGACCGTCACTAGTGCATTGATTCTCCATATTCGCTCTTTGTTAGACATTCCCAATGGATATTGTAACTTGAACAAATATTTGATAGACTGGTTTATCTATTTGTCAAACGTCCGTAGTAAGTGGGAATGGTATTGATTATACGTCGTTAAGAAACAAATACGCTACAGATCTTGATATCCGGGAAAGAGAGCACTATTATAACAAGCTACAAGCTAGCTAGTTTATGATCAAAATAGTTCCGTAGCAAAATTTCAATTTTTATGACCTCTAGAAATATTTTTCATAAATACTGATTTATATACGAGATATTATTATTTCAAATAGTAGTCAATTACCAAGCAATAACTGTTCTCACAATACCAAGAAGATGTGTGTGTGTGTGTGTGTGTGTGTGAGAGAGAGAGAGAGAGAGAGAGAGAGAGAGAGAGAGAGAGAGAGAGAGAGAGAGAGAGAGAGAGAGTTTTGTGGCAGTTTATAGTGATATCTATCCTCGGGTCATCCTGCCGTAGACATGTAGCGTCAAATCCCACCCAGTGACATTATCCAGACATCAGGCTTGCCAATCAAATCGGCGACCGCCCTCATTCGAAGCAAAGACTCTAACCACTTCGGCCACGGAAGCGGTCGTCATTAGAAAGACGTTTATGTTGCATTGAATGCAAGGTTCATCATAGGTACATTTTTAACAATGAGAAAGCTGTACTTGCTTTGTGACTGTTATTATCACAGGCATAATGTGGAAGTTTACAATACACGATTTATTTAAATTCAATATCAGTTTGTTTTCAACTTCCACTTCAATAATAATCAAGAGCTAATATGTATGTCCATTTTTTGTTTCACTAATACGGTAAGTAGGCAAAGTTTATTCCCTAAATATTCTTTCATCTTAACATTTTGTTCAAAAAAGAGAAAATGAGATATAAAGATAATCAAAGTTATTTTATGGAATCCATCTAATGTATATTACTGACTCAGAATCTGAATTATTAGCCATACATACTTGTATTTATGCGACACATATTTAATGTAATATACTCAGAATTATGTATTTCTTTCTTTACAGAAACAGAGCAACATGATATAACTATGTTTAAAACGTCCAACAGTAGCCATCGATTTACCTTACCCACGAAATCAACAAAGTAATGTTGTCTTAAAGGTAATATATTAAGTAGTATATGAAAAGTAAGATTATATTCATATTGTTTCAAGTAATTGATTGGTGAGTAATTGAAAGAACACCATATACCGGAAGTGAAACGGCTCTATGGTTTCAAATATAACAAATTTAATGGACATTAGAGGTCACGTGACTTTTCCACATGATCTCTTTTGAGGATATATAATAATATTTAACCTTGATCCATTATTCGTTTTAGAAAGTTTCATTTGAGTATAAAGGATTAGATCTAACTAACCTAGGTCTATATGCATTAAAAAAAACATCCCATTTTAGTATGTAGGATCATATTCAAACCTGATCCATATCAACTAAACATATAATGTGAGCATACATGATCATATGTAACCCTGATCCATATTCATTAAAATCCCATTTGAATACACAGGATGATATTTAACCTTGATTTATATTTATAAAAAAATATTCACATGAGAATATATGATCATATTTAACCTGGATCCATATTCATTAAAATCCCCTTTGAATACACAGGATGATATTTAACCTTTATTTATATTTATAAAAAAATATTCACATGAGAATATATGATCATATTTAACCTGGATCCATATTCAGTAAAAATCCCGGATAATATTTAAACACACTCCATAGTTATATTTAAATGGTTTCAGCCAAGTTGTGACAGTGCTCAAATTTGTTTGAAACGTTTTTTAAAAGAAAATAAATGGATGGACCTTTAAGAAACATAAATTCTTTAAAGAAAGAAACTCATTCTCACTTTTCACAATTAGCTGTTGAGGAGATTTTATTTATTTAAGCGTTTTTACCTGAATTAAGATTTTGGTAAATTACTTAGGAATCATTGTAATCTGTCTGGTATTATATTTTGTCTAGCTTTCTTATTGAAATTCGTCAAAAATTAAAAATGAAGATATTTGTCACAGACTATTTTCATTGCGTCCTTCTTTTGACGAAGTTGAAAAGCATTGTCAATTCTAACTTTTTATATCGTATACTAAATATTTTACTTTTGCTTACAGGGTTGGAAAGTTATTTTAGAAACTTAAACGATAATCATGCATTGGTCCTTCAATTAAATCTTGCTAAGTATGTAAAACAAACAAAACATATTTTAAAGTGCAGAGTTGACTTGTAGGGATATGACACAGTCGAGTAAACGATAATGAAATAAAAGGGAACAAATGCGACCAAACAAATGTTTGCCTTCCTTTTTTCTCTTTGAATAATGTCCATCGTAAATGTACCTTATGACAATATGACACGCTGGAATGTTACCAAATTGTTCATACTGTAATCGTGTACATTTGTGGCCTAATTTTAGGAGCAAATTGGTTTCATATGATTCTAAAGAATGTTGGATTGTTTAGTTTCATTCCTTAGACAAACTGGTACGGCCTGGCCTTAATTTGACTATCATCACACGTTAAAATGTTTAGAGGATATGACCCATATGTCATCCCTAAAGAAAAAGGTCGAAACCAACAGAAGGTACACGAATGAGCAAAGTATAGAGAACAGTCTGTTCCGTAAAAGACTGCATGACAACTAGCTCTGAGCAACACGAATTAGAACCAACAGATTATCATCTGTAAAATATGGAGAAAAACATCGAACTGCAGAAAGTAGTCTTTACCAAGAAAAACTTTATTTTTAGGACACTTTCTGTATCCGACTTTATGCTGTTTATTGGTAGCGACTATTACATATAAAAATTGTGGTAGTTACCAAATTCAACTTTACAAAGAAAAAACAAAAGACACCATAGTAAAACGACATTTATAGATATAGTGTGAATGCTGGTCAGGAGGAATCAGTGTTGGTCAGTGCATTTCAGTAGGTGTCGGTTCTGGCCAGCAGTATGGTCTCTGGTTTTAGAGCATCATAATTGCTTTGATACCAGCGTGCTAGATGTTCTAATATCAACCGTAATGTTTACACATGATGCTCACATAATATTCTACTCGTGCTCAAATAAATGCTTACAACATTAACTATTATAAATCTGAGAGACTGGATTTTCAGATAATAAGTCCTTGCGTTTGCCTTCTGTATAATGTAACGGTGAAAGAATGTCATACTTTTTTTCTTCTCCTTCTACTGAGTTTTCTTGTTATCATTTACATTATTAAACACAATAAATATAACTAACTGAGAGTGATCATTTGCACAACAATTCACATCGGCCTAGAAACAAAGATTGGTATGATAAACAAGATATATACATATATACATACATATATATATATATATATATATATATATATATATATATATATATATATATATATATATATATATATATATATATATATATATATATATTGAAGAAAAAAATATTAATTGAAATTATTTGACAAGTTAATAAATTTCTTTAAAAAATTGGCACAAATGTAAGATTATATTTAAGAATTAACCAAAACTATCAATTTTATTTAACCACTTTGAAATTCATTTGAATGCCTAGCTGTTTAGTGTATAACACGTGCTGTATGAGAAAAAATATAATCTGAAAAAATTAACGCAAATAAGCGTGTGAAAAAAGTTTACAATATACTTTTTGAATAATATTGAGTCTTAAATTTACATATAGACTTAGTGTGTGGAGATACGTAGACAATGCCAGACCAATCTGACCAAAATCAGATCTCCACTGTCCTACATGAAGATCTGACAGCGTCTGCTAGAGTCATATTTACAACCAAAGTTATTGCCATAACCGCCAATTCTATCAGCCAATCAAATAACGGCTTATATCTTCGGGAGACTGTGCAGTAGGACTGAAGAACATCGATGTTTTTCGAAAGATTTGTTTTTCCTTTAAAATTTCCGAAAGCTGCATTTTCATGGGTTAATCCAAAGGTTACCTGAACAAGACTCATAAACGGTCGCTGTCAGAGCTGCACGTGGACAGTAAAAATCTAACTTTAATCAAATTGGGGCCAGAGATACACCATTTGAACTGATAAATGCGAAGAATAAAAATCAACACGACAATTTAAGAAATTTTCCTTTTTTGGTTTTTACAAATAACATAGTATAATAATCATGCAAGTGACATGAACTTTATCAGAGTGGCCTATTGCTCCAGTAACGCAACGAACTATTTCTCTAATTTCTTATTTCATTTACCTTTGTGATTACGTTTGGGGTAAACCATCAGTTAAACCTAATTTGACCCGAATATAAAGAAAGATATGACGTTGAGAAAATTATTTGGTTTTACCAATTTAATAGGTAAACTATAAGGTGTACGTTATCCTTAAATAACTTTTCAGGTATAATAATAGTAGCATCAAGGTCAAGTACGTTTACAGCTCGATCACGTACAGCATTGCCTTGTGGGTTCTAAACGTCCCTTATTCGTAGGATGTCTTGTTTGGTTACAACATTTTAAATAGATCAAGGGAACTTTATTATATTCCAAGCTCCAATCCATTTGATCAAAACACGAAAATGACTGTCCATTTGCCATTTGACGAACTCGCTAACTGAACCACACACACACACACACACACACACACACACACACACACACACACACACACATATATATATATATATATATATATATATATATATATATATATATATATATATATATATATATATATATATATATATATATATTTGACTGAGCTCTGGTCAGAATGAAACAATAATCAGGGTAATGTGAGCATTGTCGAAGAATCCATATCGTCAGAGACTTCTTTACAGCAATGCTTCAACTTATAGAAACATACCCAAAGCGAAAACAAGTACCACTATTTCTCGTAAACATCAGCGAAATGTAACAGTGGCAATATTTAGTAACCAAGTCTCTCGATTGTTCCCCTTGTATTAAAAATGAAGACTTACTTGAACTCAAGAGTTAAAATTAAAATGTTTAACTGTATAAATGTGAAAAATTATCAAAGCTTAAAACTACATACATTGTTAAAATTATTAATACATATTGGACTTACCAGCTGGACAAGATTTACCTTGGTGATTCCAAGTCATGAATACTCGATGATATGTTATATATGGGGCAAATTGTAGACAATAAACGTGTAGTCAATATTTACTTTGGGTTATTGCAAACACATACATGGATCTATACTTGCAAACTACACCATTCGTTTTTAAAAGCGTTCCCTGAGTAATATTCGATATAGTAGAATTCAAATCGATATCATTGTTAAGTGACATACATTATGGACTACATCTGCCTTGATTATTTACGAAACGTATCGTTGCAAGTATATGTTAAGCCTCATTCGAGTATTGAATAAACAAAGCCCACTATTACAGTTTTCCTTTTTCTTTTCGAAATCACCGTGACTTTAGGTAGAATTGTCTTTAAACATTGTCGAAATTCTATAATTTGTACAGCTATCACAGAGAGAGAGAGAGAGAGAGAGAGAGAGAGAGAGAGAGAGAGAGAGAGAGAGAGAGAGAGAGAGAGAGAGAGAGAGCTCATCCTCCAAGATCCAAGCACAATCCCAATCCCATTAGCGTCTGTATCAAATTTAGACCATGGAAAGACGTTTCCCCCACTTCTATGTTTAGATGTTTAGAGAAGGTAACAGGTACTCGTTTTAATTGTGTCAAACAAAACAAAAGTCGAATTAAATGAAGTTGAATGACCACTGCCATGAAAAAAACCCAGCAGAAAAGTGTATTTGCTCCTTTGAAAACCTTGTGTAAATTACTTTGTACTGTCTTCTGACAATCTTTTTGTAAATTTATTTGTACTGTCTTGTGAATTGTTTTGTAAAATATTTGTATTGTCTTGTGAAAATCTTTTTCGTAAATTTATTTGTACTTTCTTGTGACAATGTTGTTGTAAGTATCTTTGTACTGTTTTGTGACAATGTTGTTGTTAGTATCTTTGTACTGTCTTGTGACAATGTTGTTGTAAGTATCTTTGTACTATCTTGTGACAATGTTGTTGTAAGTATCTTTGTACTGTCTTGTGACAATGTTGTTGTAAGTATCTTTGTACTGTCTTGTGACAATGTTGTTGTAAGTATCTTTGTACTGTCTTGTGACAATGTTGTTGTAAGTATCTTTGTACTGTCTTGTGACAATGTTTTTGTAAGTATCTTTGTACTGTCTTGTGACAATGTTGTTGTAAATATCTAAATACTGTCTTGTGACAATGTTGTTGATGAAGCCAACATTGTTGTTCTTGAGGCACATCACAGTGAGAGCTACTGTAGCGTGTATTGAATCAACTGAGTTGTCCTTTAATAATTAATTCCACATTTCACTTGCCAATGCTTTGGTCCCTTGGGAACATTAAGCAACTGGATTTGACTTATTGTTTTTTTTTTTAATGTAATCTTGTTCGATTTTCCTGCATGTCAAAATAGGCATTGTGCTTTTATTGGAAAAGAAAGCCCGTTGACGATCCTTTTATTCATTCGGTCAGAATACAACATTATCTACATTTTCAGCGTTCCCACTGGGTATTGAACTTTGTGCAAATATGTTGCTGATGGGTTTTACTCTTCGTCCAATGTTCGTGTTTTAATGAGTAACATAAACTATGAGAGAAAGAAGCTTTCTCAGAATGTTATATGTGAAGAAAAACAATGAAGCGTTTTGAAGAAGCAAAAAAAAAAAAAAAGACATCCGCCCAATCCCTCCGGACGCGAATGAATGGATGACAGCATCCTTTGATATTTTCTAAGTTGAAAACCTCAGTCACAACATTACGCTCTTTTACTGCTATTCACTGCTCATTGACACGGCATGCCCAACTAAAATCAAAATATTGACTGACAATACTAAATGTAAATATTTATACGTATAAAGTTCAGTGCATTATACAATATACAGAATGCCAATTGCATGCTGGTAAAGACTAAAACAGTCTGAGAAAAACGTTACTAGCAATTGAATATATCAAGTTCCTAGCATGTCGCAGTTCGAATATTGTTGAATCCTGATGCTTTATTGTCAAAATGATGGACAAATATGTACGTGTGACTCCTACATTTTATGACTTCATTTTTATGTCTTAATAAGTTGTTACGTTGTCTTCAGAATACATGATTAACTTCGGCAGTGTAGCACGAGATGAGGCTGCATATTTCTCTAATGCAGAAGAAGGAATGAAAAAAAAGATATTACGTTTTTTTCTTATTTTATTCGGAATTGCTTTTTTTTTGCTATATCTGATCTGACATCAAACGGCGAGAAAGAAGATGTATTAATATTTAAACTTCTGTGTACCTTTTCAACAAAAGAAGAGTCTCCATGCTTAAAGTGAGTACACGTAATAGCTCCTTGAACTAATGACAGCGATTTTAATGTATATCTATATTTTGTGTAGCTCTATATTGTTTGTAATGTTTTAACAGTAAATTGAGAGATCGCCCATAACAATATATTAGATAGCTATTGTTTTATACCGGTATAGGTGCTATTTTAAGATATTATTAGTGTGTGTATACAGTAAAATCTGTCTTGAAAGACACTGTTATGTGACACCACATGTCTTGAGAGAAAATATTTATTATACGATATAAGAAGTTAGAATTGACAATGCACAAATTTATTGACTATATAGTATCATGATCTGTAATGAGAGACCGCCTGTCTTTTAGAGACCATAATTGTCTGGCAACAGGGGTGGTCTTTCAAGACTGGTTCTACTGTATTGCATACGATCTATAACAATTGGTTTACGTTTACAGGGTTCAAAGGGTTGTGATCGCTTGGGCAGATTTGGGAGATAAGCAAGCACTTCCTAGGAAAACCCAAATGGCTTACATCTGATAGAGCCTCTGACAATCATATACAGCTCCAGGCCATCACGAGTGGCTTAACTAAGCCCGGCGGAACCTGATTATACGGACTGGAGAAGGGATAACAGGCGAGTTTCTAGCGCTTGAAAACCAGACACTTTGAGCAGATGGGGCTCGTTAACCTTGGATGGTCGCTAATCTAGGAGAAGGTAAACTCTAACTATAAACCTTTGCTGCCTTGCAACTATATTCTCTCAAAGGAAAGGCTGAGGGAGTACACCCGAACAGAAAATCTGGAGACGGAGTCCCTAAGACGACATGGTAATGTTTTCAGTGTCATCTCGGCAACCACTGTGACGCCATTGGTGCCATGAGTTATCGTCTTGTCCTTTCCCTTTGATACATCATCTGCGTGGAAAGGAGGAATCAGCAACATGAGTAACAATTGATTCTCCATATCATCCTGCCCAGGCTTGCGCCCTGGAAAGAAAGCAATGGGTCCCACGAAGAAAGCGATATCACAACTGAGGTCTGACTCAGGCGATACCATCCACGACAATGTCAAGCAAATGGAGCGTTGGGTGGAGAACTACTCTGAACTGTACTCCAGAGAGGACCCCATGACCAACGATGCGATGAACGCCATTGAAAATCTACCGCTCATGGCAACTGGACGAGAAAACTATTTTGGCAGAACTAAAGTAGAAATACAGAGAACAACACAAACCTCTCTTCCTAGCCACCATGGCGTTCGATCGGGGCAGCAGAGACAGACTCTTTAAACCACTCCTGGCGTAGATTGGATGCCATGCAAAGATGCGAAGCATGATCTAGTAATTCGTAGATGACATGAAAGATACATTCCAGTACGATGGCTCAACGTCCGACCCCTTCAACATCCACAACAACCTATCGCTCGATGTTAGGCTCAACAAGTGGATTGGAAAGGCATCAGCAGCTCTCTCCAGGTTGTCGCAAAGAGTTTGGAACAACAGTATGCTGATCCAGAACACTAATATATATATGTGTACCGTACCTGTGTGCTAATCACTCTCCTGTAAGCCAGTGAAACCTTGACTCTGTACGCCTCACAAGATAAAAGATTGAGCGCCTTTCACATGTGATGTCTCCGACGCATACTCGGAATCACTTGGGAGTGATCGAGTAACACACAAAGAGGTCCTTGAACGTGCCAAGATTCTTAGCATGGTCACTCCTCCGCCAACGTCGCATCAGATGGCTGGGCCATGTACGTCGGATAGATGACGGATGGATCTACAAAAACCGTCATTGTTCGGAAATTGCCTCTGAAAAAAACGTAGATTGGAAGCACGACATGAAAGCCCTTGACATCGATGTCAACACCTGGGAAGAACTTGCTCCAGACATGCCCAGCTGGTGACCCGCTCTAATCACTGCTTTGAAATCCGGCTAGGAAATCTACGTTTGCTATCTAATGAAAGCGATCTAGGAGGAAAAAGAAGCAGCTCCAACACAAACCAGACACAACTTTCATGTGGAGCAAGTACTACCAATCCCATATCGGGCTACATAGCCACTACAGACACTCTGCTCAACCACCAACCTAGTCATCTATTATGGGCACACTCTCGTCGTCTCTTGAGAGTAACGGATGCCAACAACAACAATGAATAGGTGTTTACATTCATTAATAATATTATTGATAATAAATATGTTTACTATTTGCTGTTATTTCCCCCTGGATGGGTCGGTCAGGTGGGTTTTTTTATTGGTGAAGAATTTGGTTAAGTCCCACTGTTTGGGTCGATCAGTTGGTTCTTTTACAACATTGGGATATTACGAAATGTCACGCACTGAGCAGGTCCGTATATGTATAAAACGAAAGAACTGAGAAATAATTTCTTTCTCATTTAATAATCTTGCATGTTCCTATATCAATACAAGTATGCCAGATTTGTTTAATCTTGTATAATTTGAGAGGAGTCGTTTGTTTGGATTGCTCATTGGAACTAAATAGTTCTCATCTGATTAATTTATTATTCTATGATTGTTATGAATTTATTCAAAGGACAATGGCATTGTGATAAATTAAGAATGCTGGCCGGTACAGTGAAGGATCTAGAATTAACATGGAACATTCAAGTCTTTTGAACTTGTGCAGAACTTTGAGGAATAATTTGGACTTTGTTCATAATAATATAAGTTCCTTTTATATTTTAGACTTTGTTCATACTACTATAATTTCATGCCATAAATTTGACAATTAAATTCTTTTGCTAAATTTAACACAACTTCTTGTTTGCTACTTTCTGTCACACAGTTAATAACCACTTAGTCCTACAACGTTATAGAAATTAGTTAGGCTTGTGGTAGCATCACTGTAAAATAAATGCGTGCAGGTGATGATTAGGAAAAGCACGAACAATGAAATTGCAACACAATGGAGTAATGTTTGCTATCAGAATTCAAACTTGTTTCTTTCCGAATGTAACTGACAAACATTGTGTTTTGAATATATAACATAAAAATCAGAACGAGTCATGAAAGCTTCTCCAGAAACCTTGCAATATCGTAGAGATTAAGTGAGGAACGAAAGGTAACGTAATCAAAATTGCAAGAAGTTGATAACAGGAGATTTGTATTTTAATAGGAATAACAAAACTTTTCCAATATATGCGTCATGTGAACAGCTGTCTGTTTCAGCCGTACATATGGATACGCATGTACGTTAAAAACCAGATCGTTCGAGTTCAAATGGTCAATCATAGCAACAATTGGAATATATTAAAATATTTGTATTAAGTAAGATTAAGAACTGTACTCATTTATTTTGCACTGATACAAAAAGGTAATTCATATCAGTGTCATTAGTTTTTGTCGTCATGGCTACTGTGAACTGACAATATCATGTGTAATGCAGAGTAATATTCAACATGTATTCTAATACAGATGAAATAAATTTCTTACGGACTAGCTTATACTTTTCATCGATCAAATATCTGCTCGTTATTCAGTGCTATCAAAAGATCTAATATTATTGGACGTCCTATTAATAGTATCAATCAGCGTACTGTTAACAATATCAGAAACTGCAACGTTAACAATATTAATAAACATAAAGTTAAGAATAGCAATAAAACATATGTTAATGATATCAATATACGTAATGTTAACAATAATAATTAATGTTAGCAATATCAATAAACGTAATATTAACAATAGCAATTAAATAATGTTAACAAAATAAAATGCTATTCTCCTTTATCTTTGCATTATCTGCATCTACTTTAGCAGCAGCAGAGACGGGGAGCAGATCTTTTCTTGAAACGTCATTTTTATAAATAAAGCTTCTTACGAAAATGAAAAATATAGGCATAATACGCCAAACCAAAGTTTCTAACTGACTGAGCTTTGACGCTTCATTGAAGTTGCACCCTCTCTATTGCTGCAATGTGTAAGATTCATTATTATATATCAATAATATGACACCAGTTATGCAATCGTAGCAGCCAGATTAGTTCGAGAGCGACTAGAAGCAATCAAAAGTATCTTCCCATCTGTGATTCTGTCAGACAAAAGGTACGAGAACGTCAGGAGTCTCAGGCAGAATTTGCGGAGGGTTCGCAACAGTTATTAAGCGTGTTACGAAGGTTAAGGTTAAGCGTGTTACGAAGGTTAAGGTTAAGCGTGTTACGAAGGTTAAGGTTAAGCGTGTTACGAAGGTTAAGGTTAAGCGTGTTACGAAGGCTACTGAAAGAGTTGCAGACACAACCTAAGGTCTTTTTCCTACGTTAGAACAAACCGCTAAAATAACTGAACAAAAAAAAATCAGAAGAACTAAGCAAACGAAAAGACTTTTACGAAAACTTCCGTTACAATAGCTGACGCTCAACGAATGCGAGAAATACTTGAATGTACTGACCAAACTCATGCTAAAATAGGTGACATAAAAGGCCGTATTACTAAATCAAACGATACATTTATTGATACTAGTATTTCCTACATATAAACAGTGAAGACGGAAGATTATCTGAGCATGTCTTTAGTAGTTGTGATAATAAAAAATAATTCTGAAATATGTGTACTCTAATAATTTTGTAAATCGCGAAACATGGTACAAGTGGATTTATAAAATATATTACAAAACTGAGAGGGTCAAACGTGATGATCCAAAATATATTGCATTTACTGATGGGATAAATAAATATCTTGAAAAATGACACTCATACCAACCACTCCAAACAGCAATTGAAAAAGAAAGTGAAGATTTGGAGTTTGAAGAAATGAAACGAAGGAGGGAATTATATTCACCAAGTAAGAAAAAAATCAGAAGAAGCAACCGGAAGTGGTATTTCTACTCAAGGAGTGGTCTTATGGCTTGCCCTAACAATGCCCATGCTGATGTTTGATGTTGAACCATTAGAACGTCTTACTGGAGGAAAACGTGCTGAAAATAATTCTCCAGAAATCAGTAATGTAATATCTGATATTTGTTAGTGATTATTCATAGGCGGTATCATGAATACTAATGTGTCTTGGTCTCTCATCCATGAAATTGTTGATGATTATCACAAATAATATGATCATGCATAATTCTCATGTAGACCGATCATGCTGAGGGTGAGAAAGTCACGATTACCGACAGCATTTTATGGTGGTGGACTTGATAATGTTATTTGGGGTTTATTTGCAAGGACATCCTCAAAAGCAATACCAATTGCAAAACAACTAGGAGAGAATGCTTTTGACGTTGTGCGTGAACAGGTATTGATTGCTGTTGGCGATGTTGCCTGCAAATCGTACTCAGCAATCAAGGATAGACTAGTAAGATTAATACGAGAAAAACCTCAATTAGTAAAATTACCTAGCACTGAAGTAATGCCTGCGAATGTCACTAAATAAATTAAATGAAGACACAAATAAAATACTAGCATATTTGGTCAGTGAAGCAGAAATTATATAAATACATGTCTGATATCAGGCAATGGAATTTCTGCAAGTGGTCTTCGTGTTAGACGATAACAATTATAATAAAATGTTTAAATGTATATCTTGCTCCAGCATTGGATATTCTCAATTAAATCTCTCACAGAAAATGTTATAAAATAGATATTACTGTTCACCAGCCAACATTATCAGCCGCGATGGAAATAAACTCACTAAATCATGCTTTCGATTCTTTGAAACATCAATCCGACCAGTGTTAGGACGGCCTGATATAAAACCTGTTTTTCAAGGACCTCCACATCAAACGTTAGATGAATTTCTTACAGATAAGAAAATATTTTTTAAGACAACCCAAATATAAAAAACTGAACGAAAATATCTCACTAAAAAGAATATATTTTTCGACTGAATATACTATAGTGATTGTTGCAAAATATCGTTATTCTTATGCTGACAACCCAAGTATTAATGAAAATTATTTTAAATTTTTTGCTGATGATGTAAAAACTGAGCATTTAAATATATTTTGTAATTTAATTTTTTTTTTAGTTTCTTCCTTACCACTACATTATTCTGAGGATACAAGACAATATATATTTAAAACAATACAACGTTTAAATACCGTTGCAGACGATCTAAATCTTAATCCCACAATTTATTTTTTAAATTTCGTATCGATTATACAGTATCAATGCAATTTTCGAAACATTAAAAATAACAAAGAAACAATTACCAACATTTTTAATACCAGGATTTGACAATACTGAGGTAATGAAATCACTCAACGATCTTATCAATGACAATTTTCCTAAGTTTTTCGACTCATACAGAAAAATGACCAGACCAGCAACTATTCCCAAGCATTACAATCATCCATACAGCGGAAGTAGTTATATTTCACCAGGACTTGTTAATCTAGCATCAATTTTTTAAATTAATCTTGTATGTGATGCTATCCATGATAGCTATTAAATATCTTAAGAAATCTACTCAGGGTCAGCAAGGATATATTGTATATACTTTATGCCTCAATTACCTCCTGGATATCTGATTGTACAAGAAACCATTAATCCGGTTAATCTGCGGTTTCATAATCCGCTATTAACATGGATACATTTTAAATTTATCGATCAGTGCTGACACATTGGGTAAAAGTAATAAAATACATATAATAACATATTTACAGCTTTATATTAGTTTATTTACAGAATACAATCTTAGATCTAAAGACGGCACAACATATAATCTTAGTTCTAAAGACGGCACTATATACAATCTTGATTCTTAGAACATTACAACATATATAATCTTAATTAATGACTTCATGATATAAATAATCCTATCAAACTTAATAATATGGACAAACAACGTATCTAAGAGGGGGGAGGAGAGCCTTCTCTATGTTCAACAAACTGCACACCCTCCCCCAAAATCAACCCCTGGAGTGTGCAAAAGAGAATCCACCAGGTTGAATTTAAAGCAAATAATGGGCGGACCCCGCTAATTTATTGAAAAATCGCGAAATATTGTCGCCGTCGGTATTTGTAAATGAAGGGACTCGAACGCCAAATCTCGATTATGAGAATCCAATGCATTAGCTTTGTGTACTATGGACACATCTTACATATATATGTTTTGGAAATATTATGTGATGGATTGCTACAAATCATTATACAAACTGCAGAGTGGATTTATTTTCATTTCCAGAACACATAGTATTAAAAAATATCACATTTATATATTTCTGCCTTGACAGGATAGAAATATATGTATTTCTGTATAACAAATAGATCCCAAAGTAGATCACGCCATGTCGTGGTTTTACCGCTGTTTGTTTTTATTAATTATTACCGCTCACAAAATCTAGAGTAGGTATAAAACATGACCTATTTATTCAGATAAATAAGTATAATATTTCTTAAGAAAGCAACTAAACAAACACTGTTCATCAGTAAATAAAATAAATTTATACGATACAGGCTCTATCTTTATCTGACAGAGTCATACCCCCTGATTATAACAATGGACGATGTCAAGGACATAGTCAATGATTATATCCCTTGACGCTGCTGAGGATTGTATCAATGACTTAGTCCAATGACTTTCATTGAAAGTTGAATTTACCTGTCTTACAAGAGAGTTATATTCAAAAGTAAGATATTAGTGTTTTATTTCTTTGAAAATACCAATCTGGCAATATTTTTTGTAACACGATGTGGAATTGTGTTATTTAATTATGAGCGATCGCTATTATAAATACAGGCGAGATAGGTCTTAAGCCGCTCTACGCATTTATCCATCTTCAACACAATGATATACTGAAATGTAATTTTGGTTTATACTTCTTCGAAAACGCCGATCTGGTAATATTATCCGACGTTTTGTACCGAACGCGAGTGAATATCAAACTGTTGCAGTTATCGAAGTAAATATAATTTCTTCTCCAGTCTTTATTTTCAGATTTATCACCCTCATTACAAACTTTTACATCTTCTAGTATCTCCACGTGCACAATCCCGTGCAATAGTCAGTAAATTATCCCAGGAATAAAGTTTTTCGACCTTAATATGATTGATCACAAGACCTTTTTCGATTGCTCCGTATTAACATTAATATATAAATATGTTACAGAAATAATTTGTCTTCGCCCCCCCCCCCTCCCCCGGCACGGAATTTGAGATAACCAGTATTACTGACAAAACAGAGTGGTTTATTTAGTCGATAAATCCTGATGATACCATCTCGAGATGCTTAATAATTTTCGATAAAGTGATGTTTTACAAACTCATTTTGCTTCATTGTATATAATAACATTATTTGTCTAAGCAATTATTTTGAAAATCTGGCAAGAGTGTCTTTAGCATTTCTTATAACCTTATCATTATCGGTATTATTTTTTAAAATCACAATATATTTCCAGCTTTCTGTATTTTTACCATAACACTGCACACACAAAAATTTTTCCTCTAAATCTACCACCACACTTTAAACAAGGTTTTCGTCCTAGACTCTCTTTTCGCACCCTTTGTAAGAAAAGTTCACATTTCACATTTATGCGGCCGTTGTTACAGGGAGTTGTATAACTTAGTATATATATAAATCATATTTCAATTTAAATATATTTTGTCTTAGTTATAATACAGGAAGATTTTGAGAGATTATCTACAATCGAACATTCTAAAGCTCTATTCGATCTTGACAGAAAAACACATGGCTTGCTGAGGAAAGCTCTGGTTAAAACTGATTAAAAGTATTCATGACGCCGAGAAAGAATTTAGCAATGATGGTGCATCTCATATGTGGCCAAAAATCAGAATTATGCGTAACACCGAAGATGTCTCCGACGGTGTTTTTTATTAAACGATGATCAAGCGGCGACGATTATTAATTATCTCGACAATCAAAGATATTTTGTTCTGAGTAAATTGTATTGTAATGGTAGAAGATATCGCGGAATAAGATACTTGGATTATGTGTAGCAAACGTGACTCTGTTCCTCTTCATACTGAAAATATTGCTACTTTAAATAAAATTCCAAACCAGGAATTTTGGCTGGCATTGACAAAACGTATTATGAACGAGCGTATCCTGTGACGACAGTGATTTATGCAATATATCCGCTAACTTGCAAACCTAGTGTTAATGATCTAAAACCAATAAAATGTTCGTCCTTGACTTTGACTAGGTTAAATTTGTGTAGCTGATCGAGTAATGGAACATTTCACAAACACGATATGTGAAAATGGTTTAACGGATTTAAGACGTAAAAGAATAAACGAGTTGGCAGAAATAGCTATAGAATACGGAGCGTCTATCAAAAGACGTCTCTGAATGTGGAAAGAAATTAAAATTTCAAATAATAATACAAACGATTTCTGAAGAGATTTTGTAAGAATTGAAGTATAAATCAAAAACACCTTTGATTGAAATTATTGATCATGCTTGGGCTAATACAGTAACAGTATTTCTACGAGATGGAACTGTTAAGTTCTTTAACGGGTGATACGTTCGATTTTATCAGAACTATCAGTAAACACGATCATGTATTCTTCGTCTGGCTGTTTCAACGTTCCGATAATGTAAGCCATGACCAATCTGTACGACCTAATGGAGATATTTAACGTACAGAATCTCTCCACGAAAAAATTACAAATCTTGCGCAGCTATGTTGGTCGCTGAAATGTAACCTTGACGATGTCAGGACTAAACAATTAATGAGTAACTGTTTTACCGTTCCGTCAGTTGCTGCTCATTATGCTCAGAAAGAAAATTCGTGGAAACCGACAGGATTGGAATTTCTTGAATAGAATATGGACATGGCGGATTGTGAAATACTAAATATATTATAAAATGTTATCTCGGTTGATATGTTGATATGGTTGCATGTTATCCAAGTTAACAGGCAATAGAAGAATGTTTGGAATATTTTAATAGATTTGGACATCCAACACATGATATGACCAGAGTTGCGATCAATAAACTTTTACCAGATTTTGAATTTTACTGGATTTGCTTGTATCGAGTCATTCGAATTTGCAGCGAAAAACCTTCATCCGATTGTCTATCTGGTTTGGCAAACCTATTTTAGAAAGGATATGGGCACCAATAGTAGTATTATGATATATGCTCGATTAAAAGATATTGATAACGTTGGTTGTAAATGATACAATTTTATCATATTGTCCGCAGAAACAGTTTGGTTACCATAACAAACGAAATAGTCTGATGATGAAAATCCTGATACAACTGATTTAGAAAATAGATCGTGGCATAAAGATAATTCGTAATTTTACCCTAGGAGGATCCTATAACCATAAACGACATTGTACAAGACTGATTATATAAGATGCTGAACTAGATTGTATAATTGCTGATTAACGAAGAAAACACGTTTATAAGTCGAAGTAATGTAAACTTATCAGAAGGAACTAAATTAGGTTAAATTGTGAGTTATATTGATGGTGAGTCAACGCAGTTTACACATTTAAGATTTGCAATGCTCGCGTATGTTTCCATAAATTTATTATCGATGATAAATATAGTGTCTGAGCTTACTGTCAGGGTCGCTACAGGTTCATTTTATATCAATACAATATGCAGGGTTGTTGGAAAATTTACATTGGTATTTATGCATCATGGAGCGAATGGAGAATAAAACAAGAAAATATACATAATTATTCTGAATCCGCCGACGTTTAATTCAAAGATAGTTATTACAAATAAAAATCAGATAATAGTAATACCATCTGCGCCATCGGTATATAATCCTGTGGCCAGACAAAAAATAGTTTATCTTTATTGGCCTGGAGGTTTCAATAAGAAAATTCGTGCGATTAAATTATTTAGGAATTTAAATACGGTTATTTTAACAATTACACACAGACTTGCTATAAAAATGAAAGAAATAAATGTTAAATCATATCATAAATTCATTCGATGGAAAGAATGAAAATAGATTCTTGATCGGTTGGGTGAGAAAAATATTCCGAATATAAAATTGTCTGGGATGAAATTTACAGTGTCGTTAAAAACGTTAAAATAACTCATGATTGGTTATTGACACAAGGTAGTGCTGTGATAATTTATGGCGATGAAGGTCAACCGCCACCTTCTGTTGTATTGTCTCCATACGAATGGCTAATAAAAGATTATTATTAGGAATTAAATGATGATCATAGAGTGCTTGACACAGAAAGACAAAATTTCAAATCTACCAGTACTATTGTGTTATCAACCAGTAGATACTCGACAACAAAATATGGACGTTGATGTTCCAGTGCCGTTGACAGAGCAAAGGATGAAACAAAATATTGTGTTAAATTATATTGTTTTAGTTCCTGTCAGTGAGAGTACGTGAAAGACAGAAAGGAGTCAGGGCCGAAACTCTGACGACTCTAGAATATTCTATAACAATTCATTCGTCACAAGGATTAATTATCTCTGATACAATTGTTTGGATCGTCGATATCGTATCGAATGATGAAATTTAGTTTATCTAGCAGTATCTCGAGTCAGAAGACTATCTGCATAAGGCTATCGTAGACTTTACAGAAAATAATGATCAAGAGGCTGACACCAACAACGATATTAATAATGATATGGTAAGAAAATTAGATATACAAAATGTAACACAAAAATAAGCGCAACTTTGATCTCGATGATGAATTTAACATGACATTAAAACAACGACAAAAAAAATCATTGTGAGAGCTCTAACATAGTAATGTTCTGGCAATGTTTCAATAATAATCCAAGACAATTTACCGTAAATAGAATTAATAGTAGTCTTGGTCACACGCGTGAAAATGGAATGCTGACCGGTTTTGAGAATAATAGACGTAAGAGTGCTGTTACCCTGGTGTTTGTTCACAAAAATGAAGACGGTGATACTTGCGTGTCTTCAGGAGTTACTTGTAATTGTTCACATACAAATCCACGTTGAAGAGCAGTTGAATCCTGTCTGTAAATTGCAGATCTACCCATGGATCTTACCACGCTGGAAATGTTATGTGTCGTCACACTCCAAATAGGATCATTTTTACTACCTTCAAGTTCATTGAGTTCATATAAATATCTTGCAGTCACATTTCCCAGTGTTGCAAAATCATATCTTTGTATTGGTAAATATTTTTGTGATTGTATTGGTAGGTTTCATAGAATTAGACAAGTAATTTCATTATTTAATGCAGGTATCCCACTTGGTAGTTTTATATTCCATTTGCGAGATCTCGTATCTTTTAAACTTTGTTCATAGATATTTCCATTGCATCTCGGTATCCAAATAACCGCACAGCAAGTGTTCGGTTAAATCATTCAACGATTGCCTGATCAAGTTGAATTTCAGTATGTCCTCGTCTCATTGCGTTTTCATCAGAGATGATACGGCACTAATAAATTCCTTGCCAGGATCAACCTATAGCAGTTGTAGCCATAACATGGCAAGGGTCCTCGTTAATAAATTTGTTTAAAAGCAGGTGCAACTTCTGCAGCTGTTTTAGCTATTAATGGTTTTCGCTTCGTTATTGCTACTTGCATCGTCAACAGTCAATGGGTATTTGTATTTATTTTATTGACATCTACCGGTTTTAATAATATCATGTGGTGAAAAAACAAAATATCTGCTTAATGAACTTTATTAAGAGCACAACATCAATATTTGTGTACTGAATTTGTTTTGATGTTTTGCCATATTGTCTGTCGTGCTAACCAATTTGCAACAACAGAATGTGTGACATTTTCAGTAGCAGCGAATTTACCAATCGCTGCTCATCCTTTCCAATATTGGACTATAATAAATCGATTCAATTATAATAATAATCGCATGATTAATTACCGGCCCATAATACTAGTTTACCTTTCATAGTTGATTTTATTTTAGGAAAGCTAGTAAGTTTTTCTCTAAGAGATTTACTTTATAAAGATATTAAATACGTCATTGTTGTAAATCTTTTATTTTTCTATGCTTCATCACGAATGTGACATGATTGATTAATTACATTTATAGGTTACTCTACAGGTTGGTTACTCTACAGATTTTGGTTGATCTCGCTCGTCAAGTCGGATATCAAGTCGGGTTTCAGGACCACAATAATAATAACCAGGAATATGTGTTTCTCCTGGGTATACAGTCCATAGAGCTCTGCCACCACAGGTTTTCCTTGACTTCTCAAAGGAGATAAATTTGTATTTTGTTGTACCATATTTTTACACACTTGCTTGTAAGTCCATGTCTAGTTTTTTGTCATGATTGTTGTTAATTCACGTTTAGAGGTGGATACTCTGCATCTAATACAATATAAATTCATATTATAAATTATATTTGTACAACATGGATGTTATTGATTTCTCATTGACACGAAAACAAGAGACAGTAAAACATCATCCAGCTCTACCAAATTCTATCAGAGCAATTATCATGGGTCCATATGGTTCTGGTAAGACACAATTATTATTTAATATAATAATGAGATGGCTCACGTGAGATAATTTATATTTGGTAGCTCCGTCAGTTGATGATCAGAGATGCTACGATGTACTTAAAGATTTTAATAAAAACACATGCTGAATGAGCTATTATTAATTTCATCACCGATATTAATGAAGCTCCGTCAGTAGATGCAATCGATGGAATTATTAATACTTTAGTTGTCTACGATGATTTAATGCTGGGGAACCAATCAAACCCAGCTCGGATATTTTCTCGAGGCAGACATAAAAATAGAGACGTGATTTATATTACTCAGCGATATACACAAATACCCCTAAACTATCAGAGATAATTGAAGATGTATTTAACGGAGTCGATGCACATACTCAGCGATATGTACATCAAACCTGGTGTAGTGATGGTATGGATATAATGAAGATCAATAACGCAAGCTACCCAACAGATTTATAATCATAAATTTACATGATCCTTGATTCGTGTAGGTCTTGATCAATATTTGGTTAATAAATAGCCGCAGAAAGGGCGAGACCTCAACATCGCGTCAAGTGGGTTAACGAACGTAAATATAATAGTTTAAGAAAACACCAATGACAAAAGATAAAGTAATAACATAAACTAACCCAATTAGAGAAACTCTCGGTTAGTTAGAGCCTTCGCTGTTATATAATTTTAATTTTCGTAGAAACCTTTATTTTTCAAAAACGACGTTTCAACTAAGGTATCTTAACCCACTCTGCTGCTCCTTTATATTTTGTCAAACTTAAACAGGCATATTTCTTCTATTGTATGACAAGGAAAGTCAGACATTGTATCGCCTTGTCATATAAAAGAAAAAAAATATGGTTAGATGCTCAATAGGGCAAAAATACCTCAACCAGTCAAGAAAGACGTCTTCATATTAAAATCTTTCATGTGTGGGCATGTTTGAAAAAAGAATCAAGATCTTTTGCAAGATTCCCTATTTCATTATCTTGCATCTGCTAACTTGACAAATCAAAAGGCGTTGTAAGGGTCTATCTGCTGCTTTTAGATGTTTGTGCTGGGAAAAGAATAACCAAATCGTTGTGGAATATTCTGAAGAAGTTTCTAACAGATTACTATGCTAATAAGAAATGACAATCTGACACATGATTAGCTTGGGGACATCGACAATCTATTCTCCTTTGTTAATGTATTATATAATGTACATTATTCCTAGCTTGGTTTAGCGACCGATGTGTTATCATATCTAGCTTACTTGTTTAAAATGATATAGAGTCTTAGACACGATGGAATCTATCTTCTTTATAAAAACAACCAACCCCATCTCCCTAAAAAGCAAAAAAGTGTACCACGTTTTAAGTCTATAACAATAGCAGTATTGAGCATTTACAACTTGTTTAAAATGATATAGAGTCTTAGACACGGTTTAATCTATCTTCTTTATAACAACAACGAAACCCACCCCCCCCCCCCAAAAAAAAAAAAAGCAAAAAAAGTGTACCACGTTTTAAGTCTATAACGTTTAGTACTTGCAAGAGCAGTATTGTACATTTACAACTTAACTAAAAAAATTGGAATACTTATATAGTTAAAAGAACAAAAGCGGCTATTCACATGTATATAGGCTGATCAACGATAGGTAGAGAATGGTTTGGAAACGGTCATATTTTTTTCAGAGAAAGAGAGCGATCATGATTGATGTATTCTTATCCCTTTAAAAATTCTTATTTTATAATCTTTAAATTGTATCAAAATATCTGACAATCCTACTGCTGATGATGTTTTGAAAGCGCTTACATTTGTCCATTTAATTGATTGCTAAGCAGTAAGTGTGAATCTGTCTCATGTAATAACCACTTAAAGAACAGATAATAAACGGCACTTGTAGGTGCTACAATTTTGTAACACAAATTACGCTTTGTACGAAGTCCTCCAGCTAGTTAATCGCACAAAACGAGTCTCTTTCATTTCCAAACACACCTGCCAAAGACATGTCACGAGTTGTATTATTAATAATTAACATATATTTAGCGGACGGGAATGCGGCCTGGGTCAATTATCGTGACGTGGTCGAACCAGCAAATGCGTCTTTCGCTGAGAATGAAGAACATACTGTTCATGCTGGCGCGTTCCAGATCAGCATATTGCGTCTCAGCCATCTCAGGTGGAAGCTGTTTAGCTTCCTCTTGTGGCTTGCATAGGTGGTATATGCCTCGCTGTTTTAGATGTTTGTGCTGGGAACACAGTCCAGGTAGACGCGCAATTTCGTCTTCTCTGCGACGTTGAGGTTGTTCCAGACCCTCTGGTTCAGTCCGGCCATAACTGCTGCTGCCTTGGCGATTCTGCCGTTTACCTAAGCATCAATTGAGAGTGAACTGGAGATGGGATACTGATGCTCAGTCCAAACTCCTTGTAGGCGTAGGAGAAGCGACATAACAGCTGCTTATATCCATCTACCGAGTGTTATGTCAGGGCTTCATCGTTGGCTAAGAGCAATTTAGTCTTAGCACAGTGACGGGCATTGTTGAACAGCTTGATGTAATCTCTGGTGTGAATGTACCCTCCACTGCTGCACTCCTTAAAAGCGCACTGGAGGAGCATAGCTAAAATTATGTCAACATTGTGCTGGGCATGTTCTCTTGGAACGACGTGACGAAAGCTAGCAGTTGTGATGGGCAGCCAATCTTCTGTAGGAGCCTGAAGAGTCTCCTCCAGCTAACCAGGCGTTGTAAGGGTCTATCTGCTGCTCACGAGACACTTCTCATGCAGCTGGCCTAGTGGGAAGATCTGGTCTACAGTTGACCAGACGCTGGGAGGCCGAACTATGACATGGGTAGACGTACAAGGAATGGGCGACAAGGGCGACACAGGTGAAAGCCTTATCGACGATGCTGAAGAGGGCGATTCCACGGTAGTTGCTGAAATTTCTACGGTATATTTTGTTCGTGTACAAAGTGACGACGCTGGTGTCTCGCATGTCCCGAGGGCTGTGTCCCTGTAAAGAACAGAGACAGAGGAATTTGTAAAGGGCCCGGATAAGTGCTGGTGTGATGCTCTTGAAGACTTTAGGCAGGATACCGTCTCTCTCAGGGGCCTTCCATTTCTGAGCTCTTCCAAGGTCGGCGGTGTGTCTAGTTTCTCGATGACTGGCAAGTCTAGGATGGCGTTCAGGGTTGTGCCGGTGACAATGTATTGGATTGCATACAGCTCGAGATAGTGCTCAACCCAGCACTTGTAGTGTATCTGGGCAAGGCTCAGCCTTGTAAGCCAGTAAGGTCTTCCTGTTCGTCTTAGTCATGAGCTCCATATCCTCCGAGTTGGCCTCATACCAGTCAGTGTTTTCGCGCTCCTTCTTCCCGTAGGAAGTAATGGCTAAACTCTACATTCGGAGTCAATGGTGACATTATATGTCTCTTTGGTGATGATACACGCACACATACGCGCACACACACACACACACACACACACACACACACACACACACACACACAGATATATATATATATATATGTCCCGTCAATGAAAATTTGTTTTGTTTTGTTATCTATTATCTGTCGCATTCTTATACGTTTATTTGCTTGATCATTGGCCAGAGTTTGTTTAGCATACGTGACTAGGGTCTGTTTTACGAATATTAAGAGCGTAGAATTGCATAGGATCAATAAACAAATGCTTATCTACGTGTTGATAATTACCAATATTAGAACTATTAGTAATCATGATTATGATATTCGGCCGTGATTCTATTGGGCAGATGGATCAGGTGGTATCTTAGAAGAATTAAGTTAATTCGTAACGGATGAGTTAGGTCATATGAGTATTATGTTTAAATATTAAATTGTGTAGTACGATGTGTCACGTGCAGTATATTGCGATATATAGTCGTAATAGACTCTTGAATTTGTATATTTGGAGAGAACTGAGCAATCAGCTTTATTTCGTATTTTGGAGTCATTCTTATTTCTTGTGTCCCTGTTGTAAAATTAAAGTCTACAGACGTATTTTATTATTGCATTTAGGTATTTTTGAGATGAAAAACATTTGTTTGGACCATTCTGTTGACATAGTAGGTTCTCATGTTTTGGACTATAATATTATTCTGGAACTATTGTGAATTGTGATGTATTTCAGATGCTAAAGTTCTGGAGAACGTCACGATTCTTGGTGGACTAGACCATTTTTTTTTTTTAAGTTTATTCAGAACATTTCATTATTTTTGACGTTAATATAACTCTTTCATGATTAATCTGGATTGACTTCATATTACTATATATTACATTTCTTTAAGGATAAATGTTAAGTATGGTATCTTGTTTTGTCGTTAGGGAAATATATTAGTTGTATACACTTTGTTTGCGAAATTAATCAACTATTCTCTTCCTTGAATACATGTGTTGTTTATTTCACCATGTTTGATCATTTCTCACATGCATATTAATTTTCATAAATATATTACAGTCTTGGATCTGCAAAAGTCTTCGATACTTCAATCACTTTGAATAAGAATCGTAATTACTACATGGCCTTTCCTAGATTCCTTTCTTCTTGCGTATTAAATAAGTTACAGAATAATAATCATCTAGTATAACATATGTTTCTCTTCTGTATAGGTTAAATGGCAGATTTGTATTGATTGTTTGTATTTGGCTATGGCAATTTTATTCCGGCTTTTCTCCAACAGAATAAGCTAAGTAAAGTTACTTCTATATTTCGTTATTATAGAGCTAGGCAAGGGCAATGTCGGATTCGATGTTGAATCATTTGCGCTTATTGAGGAGGATCTGTTTCTGAAAGATGTTTTAATAAACACGACAGAAGGATTTCTCTTTGTATACTCTGAGATAGGCGTAGTTATTTATCTGGCAAAGGCTGATTTACAGCTTCGTGTTCGCGATAGACCGTGTTCGCGATAGACAGTAAGCGTGGGTGTGCTGCTAATAACACAGAACAGAAAATTTAAAACTGTATACAAAAATTAAACACTTGCACGTATGTAAATTGTTTTTAAAAAATCCATGGGGCATTGGGACACAACAAATGCAAAGATACCTACCAAGCAAAATAAGAACCCTGTGGCAGAACAAGCCATTATGAGTATTGTAGGACACCCATGCAAGTATTATATGGGACTCGACCCTGCTTGAAATGTGGCATCGGAGTCGAATCACATAGCCTTGTGGATTTGTTCGTGAGTAATATAAAGCGCGAAAAAATCAAAACGCACATACCTTTGGCTGTATAAGCACCAGCAGATACCACAAAAGAAAGAAAATACCAAGAACATAATAAAACAACAAAAAGAAATAGATGAAATAGGATTGAAGCTATTGAAGTTTCTGCTCTTAACAAACTACCAATATCACACAACCCATCGACAACATTTCTCAATCAGAACGACGATTCACTCTCCCCATAGTATAAACATGCCTATAATACCACAGGTAAAAGAGCTCGCGCGACACATCGATTATGTGGATGTACATATAGCCCATAGCTTGACCTCAATGATCACCATCTCATCCACGAAACCAGAATTCACTGTGACTTTTCTGCTCCTGTGACTGTTTGGGAAATGCGCACACTTGAGATCGCCATGCATCGCTGCGAGTTTATTACACTTTGTCGTCTGCCTGCAAAAATCTCATATTTTTTTCGTCAGATCGTGGAGAAGAACCCGTGCTATTGTAAACTTTACTTTAATGAATGACGATGCCAGACAAACCTATGTACACGCTTTATACCGGAAGTTGTATCGGTCATGATCTTGTTTTATTTGCGAGCCCACGAAAAATATTCACAGTCTTATCATCTCATGCCGCTCTCATTGCTAAACAGGTTACAACGCGAGTCGCAGATTTTGGTAAATTTATGCGCCACTATATATATATAAATATATATATATATACATATATATATATATATATATATATATATATATATATATATATATATATATATATATATATATATATATATATATATATATATATATATATATATATATATATATATATATATATATATATATATATATATATATATATATATATATATATATATATATATATATATATATATATATATATACAGTGTCAGTCAAACTCATTAGTCGCCGGAGATATTCAAACGTCTTTGGCGTTTCTGTTTTAGATTACATTTTATCATCATTATTTGCAAGGTCATGAGGTTGCAGAATCTACCGACAGGATGTTGGATCAGCTGGAAGGAGATGTCAACATCGATAACAATTTCGTTCCACTTGTCAATGAATATATCTTTCAAAATGGTGCTAGAAATCCCTCGGATGAACTGACATATAATTTCGTTAAGGAACAAATACGGAATTGCAATTTAGAATCACCCTGATTTGCCACTATTAATTCGATGCCAGTTTGGAATTTTTACACAGGCAAACAAACAAAATGTGAATTCAGCATCAGATGCATAAACACTCTGGGACTGTCTCTAAAGCAGCATTGTGGTATTCCCCACCCACTGCATCATTCACCAATGAGTCGTGAACATCAACATTCACCCAGCTGAGACAAAACTGGCTTGCCAATTATTTAACAAGGACGCATTTGTTCGGATAACAATATTACTGAGCAAAGATGATCGTTAAATGTAAAAGGTTCTGCCGTAATCGGTGTGATTTTTGTATGAGAGGGGTGCCAAACCACCATAACGCAGAATCGCCAGAGATATAACTACTACCGAGGCTAATGTTGTTCGATTAATACGGGATGATGAAACCAGACAAGTTTTGTTTGTCGTGCAATCAAAATACGCAATTGCATTATTAATAGAAGAACTATGACAGACCTTTAGTCTTATCGACGTCAAAAAAAGAAAAATCAAAGCCGAACAAAAGTTACGAAATGAAATTACCAAGAGAACTGATCTAATTGTGAAGTACAAAGGCGCATGTCTGGTCGTATATGCTATTTGCGGTCTTACTTCAGGAGCATACGAATTTCATTCGGTTACACCGATCAGTCTCAATAAAATCAGCAAAGTGTACTGGTTGCAATATAGGATAAAATAACTAGTGTGGTCGAGTTTGACATTGTGCTGGCAGAAATGGAAAATCAGAGACAGTCACGAGCACATATAATAAAAGCGTGTATTTACAAACAGAAAATGTCATAAAAAAACTAATCTTCATGTAGAGCGTATATTGATCACTATCATGGACTTGCCTATGTTGTGTAGATCATTTTCAGCGGGGTTTGTCGTTATTGATATAACTGTTTTGTAGAAAGAAAATGTGGCCTGTTTTTCCCACTGGCCCTCTTTACCGGCATTTCTATCCGGATGAGACTCTATCCACTATGACTAGACCATTCCCGTATCGTGTCTTCTTGTCCATGTACGATCAAACTTAAAGGGGAACAGCATAGGGTCTAAATGTTCATGATGGATAGGGATGAGGACGGGAAAAGTCGCAAAGTATGCCAATGGTGAAAAAAACCAGCATTCTCATACTACTTAAATAAAACCTCCTAATACAAAGTATATCCCATGAGTGAAAGAGTCCTAAAAACTTCCCATACATAGATCCATCTTGCCTCAAACCACAACCAAATAAATATGGAAGCAGTTTTTACACGACGTAGAAAAATTAAAAAGGAATAAATGTTGACATCTTTTGTAAGACAGGCAGAAAAAACTAAAACATATTTGTCATACAAGCATGGGGTCTTTATTTTACAATTAAACAGTGTTAGCATTCAGTGATGTTTTGACCTTCTTAACACGATTGTATGTTGTATAACAAATTAATGCGAAATCAATAATTAATACAACTGAACTAGTATGAAATTTATTTTCTTGTAATTGTAGACATCTCTTTGTCAGAACTTCCACACATTTGATTTTCTGGTTATTTTCCTTAAACCTTCATATTACTTCATTACGATAGCAGTACAATTTCATTAAATTAACGCGCAGATTGCATCTCTATTGCTGTGTATTTTTTCCATCTGGTTGGCTGACGTATTCACCCCATATATTGTAACATCTGATAATTGTCACAGAATTAGGCGAAAATTTAATTTATTTTCTAATTGAATTACAAACTAATTTCACCATTTTTGTAAACATCCGTGGTGGTATCTAGGTATTTGAGAACGTTGGTTCTAGTAGATGCTGTATGCTGTCTGTACGTATAACTGTGGTGGATCCGTGAAGGGCAAGTGACCGATAAAAGTATTGAGTCAACCCTAGGTTTTCGGAGAAACTGGGCGGCGATTCAACAGTTGGTGAATCGTACGGTTATACAGGGTCGAGACACATGTGTGTGTTGCAATTGTAGTACAATTGAATACATTGTTATATTTACATAGCTACTTCAAATCACAATAGTATTTCAAGGGATTGCATGAATCTCAATAAAATTTAGCAACTTGATTAAATACATGTATATGTTCGTGCTAGTTGTCGCAATCCATACGTGCGATAGTATAGTTTGATGTTTGTGTTTATTATCATAATTTATACTTGCGTTAATATAACTTTTGTAAATGTTCCTTGGATGTGTGTATAGTCCAAGAGATTCCTTTGTATCTGTATTTTATTTTGTATTAATATTTCATGTATTCATGTATTGTGAATGGTTGTGAGTGTAATTGTGGGTTGAACGCATGAGTTATTGTGTTGATACATCATTATTTTTCATTAATAATTTATTTCATAAATTTATATTTTCTTTCACATATTGTGTTTGTGTTGTTCATTTAATCCACCATCCTCTCGGTAACAATTCTGTTACAACAATAAGCATTTATTTGAGTGTCTTGTAGCTGAATCAAAGAGTGTAGTTACACTCTAAGATCGTTATGGCAAGCAGACTAGTTAAAGCAGTCAAATATTCTATCGATTGTGGTTTAATGAGATTCGTTAATGGTGTATACTGTCAAATACAAACAGGTTTCCTAATAAAATATTCAAAACGTTCGCTCCTATAAAAAAAAAAATATCACTATTGACTTGTAAATAATTAAGCCTCATCATCAAACATTTCCCTTGCTGCTGTTGATAGAAATTGTATTCTCGTCGGAACATCTGTCGCAATACTGGCAGGGATATTGAAATCTTTTAAGTCGGATTAATTTCTTACACACTATGCAACAATGACAAAATTATTATTTGATTATGATTTTCTGTATTTTATTCTCGTTGATACTATACGTTAGGGAGTCCAGGCGACTTCAGGTGGCTCAGTGGTAAGGCGACTTCAGGTGGCTCAGTGATGGGGGAGGATGTGGGTTCGAATCCCTGCCGAGTCATACCAAAGACGTATAAAATGGGACTAATAGCTGCCTCACTAGATGTTCAGCATTAAAATGATAGTGTTTGGACTGGTCGGACTGGTGTCAGCATAATGGGAACATGATTTGTGGAACATGATGTTATATGTCTGCGACATGATGCCCCAATGCTAGACAACACTATAAGCTGCCACACTGCAGACATCATAGCAATATGACTGAAACATTGTTGAAAGGTTGGTTGTTTTTTTTTTTAAATCATACACACACACACACACATTTCGCAGTGCGACCTTGATGTATTTCCTTAATGTTTCAATACAATAATTACATCTGGCACCCAGCTGCTACAAGATCCGTGAAATGCTTTCCATTTTACTAGTGCTAACCTTTTGTCTTTCATTTTTGAGATTATCACAATCTGTTAAAACTTGTGTAAGTCATAATTCTGAACCTAAAGGGACAATATATCTTCAACATTCTCTAAATTTAACTCTTTTACTTACAGAGGTGTCACTTTTTTATTTTAAAGAGAGAAGAAAATAAAAATTGCAAAATTAAATTGATAAGCATTTGCAAAGATGGATCGCTATTTTAATGTCCATCTGACATATTTATATTTATGGGCTGCCTATCAATTATAAGAAAAACTGAAGTTCTTCCATTTTATTTTAAAACTTGTTGTGCGGAGTCAACTGGAGTCTGTAGTATTGCTACCTGAAGATAATGAACGACGTAAAATATTAATTTCATTATATGTATTTTTATTGAGTTTGATTTAAGTGTATACTATCTTATATAAACAATCGCATACGATGTAACATTTGACAAATGAATCTTCTGATACCTAAGCGTGAACGTGAATGCTGACCCACGCGCAATTTCACTCCTGGTCAGAAGTGTAAATAGCGTTCACCGAGTCGAGTTTCTGATTTAGAAGGGCTTGAAACTAGTACACACCAAACACTATTTGAATTAATCATTTCTGTGAGTCTTTCAAAATAATGAATATGGTTTAAAAACAGTACCATTGTAGGTATATCATCAAAAACAAGGACTTCCTGACACGTTCAAGGGTAAACTATAACAGACTGTCAAACTATAAGAAATTGTACAGTAGGTTAAATTGATCATCGACTGTGAATGAAGAAATATAATTTTAAATTCTAGATTTGAGGGTAGAATAACAATGAAAGTTCATCTGAACAACGAGATTTTATTGACTATTAAAAAATCTGGAATAAACGAAACAGTTATATTTTTAATTTTCTGACTTTGCATATCAAGTACACATTCTACATTGTTAGAGTCTTCTAAAACAAGTTCATTCATTTAAAATCGTATAGGGTCAATGTATATTTATTCAAGAATTAAATCTCATGTGATAATCACGGTTAAAATAAATTGTTTAAAATTAATTAGATTTCCTTTTTACTATCTCTGTTGTATGGGCCAATGTTTTATTTCAGCAGTTTTCTTTTAGCTGTGAATTATCAGTCAATCTTACTATTAAAGAATCCTATTGAGAAATTAAGCTTGTGAACATATAACTTGATTAAGAAATACATCCTACAGTGATCTAGAGTTTGAATAGTCACGTCTTATATAATGGATGTATTCTTGTCGATATAATTGATATACATTGGCATACTTGCTTCGGTCCGATAGCGTTGAAGATGATATATTTGGGGATTTTTTTGTAGTTTTTAATTTGTTTGATAGAGAAATAATTCAGGAGATATTAGATCATGTTATCGCGACAAAAAGAACAAAAGTCCAAGCACTAAAAGAGAGTGGATTTTATGGACATCGAAATGAGTTCAATTAGTCTGATTCGCTTTTCAGTAGTTTGCTCTCAAATTGTATTTTTTAAATTAAATTGCATTTTTCTGAGGAAAGTACGAGTTCAGTTCTTTTGAATTTCATTTTTTTTTATGACACAGTACGAGTTCAGTTCTTTTGAATTTCGTTTTTTTTCTTATGACACAGTACGAGTACGGTTCTCTTGAATACTGTTTCATTATATTGAAGAAACAAACAGTTCTATGCTTCCAATCAAGATGTGGCTTCTAATTTAAGCTGGCACTGAAAACAAGTTCTAAGACTGTGACTTTCTACGACACATAAGTTGGGAGACGTATTTTAAAACATCTACAAGACGTGTGATAATTTAATCAGGTTCCATTAAACTTAATTATTAAAGTAATTATCCTAAAATTTAATATTAAAGTAAATATCCCAAAATTTAATATTAAAGTAAATATCCTAAAATTTAATATTAAAGTAAATATCCAAAAATTTAATATTAAAGTAAATATCCTAAAATTTAATATTAAAGTAAATAACCTAAAATTTAATATTAAAATAAATATCCTAAAATTTCTAACTATAGAACCAGTATTTTTCTCCAAATTTTTAATGTCTAGCCACTAATGAGCAGACTTAGAGTTTTAATCTTGCATATACTCATATATATATATATATATATATATATATATATATATATATATATATATATATATATATATATAGATATAGATATAGATATAGAGATATATATATATATATATATATATATATATATATATATATATATATATATATATATATATATATATATATATATATATATAGATATATATATATATATATATATATATATATATATATATATATATATATATATATATATATATATATATATATATATAATTGCATATACCCATATATAATTGTCGCAGAACCGTATAATGTGTGCTACAATATTTTATCTGTATCCCGATGTCTTACAAACCAACTTGGCGGATATACCACACTCAAGCAGAATAAGATGTGACTGCCCTCCACCAAATCTAATTTTTTATATAGAAAACTCCAAGTTTGTAAAATGTATAACCCCGAGATAGTACTAAGAGCTTAAAAAAAAGAGTTCAATATTATATGATCTACGTGTTGTACCAAGCAATATTCAACATGGTGCTATAGCACATTTTGGGGGAAAAGGCACTACAAATACAAATACTTCACGTACTATTAAAATAACATTCACTTAGAGCAAACATGATAAGATATGAAGGAACATTCTAACGAAACATTCTTAATGATTAAATTAAAAATAAGAAAACAACCTCTAATTATTATTGATCAATAGTATCTATGATCTAACCACAGAACAAAACAAGATCGGTATATTTCACGTTTACTGAATTTGCCTCACTTTTCAGTGAATTCGATCATTCGCAAATGGTTCTTTTAAATATGCTTTTAGCATATGTTCTGAAATTGTATTTAACCAATCAAACATAAATTTCTATGTGAGAAATAAGTGTACGCACTCTAAATATACGTATATTACAATTTTATATAGCTTTTGTGAAATATATATTTTTTAAAATTATATTTGCTTCTCAAACAACATTGATAGGGAATGTATTGATCATTACTTACTCAGATAAATGTCATGACAGAGAAAATCTGCACAACCTTGTTACATAGAAAGTCCAGATAGAATGCCGTCAGCATGTTAAACTGACACAAATTTCTTTTAACAATTCCTTGAAAATAATTATAAATGCTAAATAGGTTAAATGATTTTTCAAAATATCGACCTACACAAGATGTCTTGTACTAGAGCAGCTTGCGTAAATCAATCAACGCGAACGCGTGGCGCTTCTTAACAAAATCTTGAAGAAAATAAAAATCATCTTTGTCACAATTATATTGAATTATAGTCATATTTTGGCAAAGAAAACTGCACATGAAACTCATTTAGCAAAGGATGTAAATAATACAGTGAATAAAACTCTACTTTTTAAAATCTAGACTAGAGTCCACAATGTAACAATTTAGTCTGCTATGAATTCTACAATGTCCCAATAAATGGACGCAATAATACCTTATAAAACGTTCAGTGTTTAACAGTTTCTAATATTTCGAACCCTATTTTATCAAGTCTTCAGGTTGCACGAGACTATATTTACAGAAATATGTAGATATTCTTACGTTCGTAATGACCGCGGAAGTGGGATGTCGTGGGTTTGTTCCCCAGCCAAGTCATATCAAAGACTTACAGAAATGGTACTAACAGCTGCCTCGCTTGGCGCTCAGCATTAAGAGGTTAGTGTTAGAACTAATCGGCCTGGTGTCAGGATAATGTGACTAGGTGGGACATCATAATACATGTCTGCATCATGATGCCACAGTGCTAAACATCACTATGACTGCCTCAATGGAGACATCGTAGCGATATGACTGAGAAATTATTAAAGCTACGTTAAAAATCCTAATTACACGCTCGTAATGACTCATTGATCCCTTTCGAAATTACACACGCTATATAATGAATATTTTACAAGTATGCCTTGGATGAAATGAAACTTGATTCCAGAATGTGTAAGTGCAAAGCTTTCGTTGCTATCGTTAATGGATTGTAGTCAATAATTTATCCTCTGGTGCCAACACTGCGAATTACAAACCACTTTCTTAAATAATGCTAAAATGGGCCAGAATACATAACAAACTCCGCGACCCTTATCACAGAAAACTATAATGATAATCATACTCTGTTCATATAAGGTATATCAGTCTAGATGAAAGTATAATGAATATCCAAAAGTATCGACTGGTTTGGTATAATACAAAAAACGTCCAAAAGTATATATTGTTGTCGTATAATACAAAAAAAAACATCCAGAAGTATATATTGGTTATGCATAATACATAAAACGCCCAAAAGTATATATTGGTTTGGTATAATATAAAAACGTTCAAAAGTATCTATTGGTATAATACAAAAAGCGTCCAAAAGTATATATTGGTTTGGTATAATATATAAAACGTCCAAAAGTATATATTGGTATAATACAAAAAAACGTCCAGAAGTATATATTGTTGTCGGTGTCGTATAATACAAAAAAAACGTCCAGAAGTATATATTGGTTATGTATAATATAAAAAATAAAACGTCCAAAAGTATCTACTGGTTTGGTATAATATAAAAAACGTCCAAAAGTATATATTGGTATAATACAAAACAGCGTCCAAAAGTACATAGTGGTTTGGTATCATAAAAAAAACGTAAAAAAATTATATATTGGTTTGGTATAATATAAATGCATAGGCCCGAAAGTTTCCTCTGCAGAGCTCAATAAATAATAATATATGGCACTGTAAACAATTTTTCTTTTCTCAGAGCTCAATAAATAATAATAATATATGGCACTGTAAACAATTTTTCTTTTCTCAGAGCTCAATAAATAATAATATATGGCACTGTAAACAATTTTTCTTTTCTCAGTTAATAATTTCTTTTCCTTCATAACTTGAAAATTGGTCAACTTCAAAGATAGGCTCCAAATTGTAATGCGTATGAGTAGGAACAATCCGCTCAAAACTCCAATTACATATAAACGTGAACACGTTTTGCGAAGGTCCTACACGTCTTATCTTTACGTGAAATTCATTTCCTGACAAATAAAAAAAATTAAAAAAGAATAAGTTTTGCTTGTCGGTAAATTTTTACTTACCATGTCAGGTCCAACATCAGTATTGCCCGGTCTTGAAGAGCAATCCATTTCAAATATCCATTACATTATAAGTCAGACATTAAGTAGTGCAGTGTCCTGTCATGTCGAAAGAATGCCAGAAACATTCTGCCACATCAGAGGTAATGAACATGCATGGGTTTATGTGTATGGTATCATCAATAATTAATCCCATTATTCGCCGGGTTCCTGCATGTGACGTCTTTACGATCCTTCTTTTCGGAACTGCGAAATTTCTAGACACTTTTGGGATTTGGTATTTGAGAGTTTATCGAGGTTTGACAGACATGACCTATAATATGGATTAAATCGAAAAAAAGAGTTGGGTGTTATTGTATTATCTTCTACTTTCAGTGACATAATGTAAAAAAATGGCCCCTATCTTCTTTTCTCGATTGTGGCGGTTTACACAATAATACTATATACATGTACTGCACCAAATACTAGTTATTAGTACATATTATGGAGTATGCTATGTGATACGTTTGTCGATATATCCTCGTTTCTAATTACAAAAAATATCACAGTCATTCTAGAGCATTTTGAATTGAAAGGCAGCACGTATACTGTTAACTGAAGCCGAGCGCTATTTCTCGCTACAAACATATTTCTATCTCCTTGCTATAGAAAAAGTTGATTTCATCAAATCGTATATAGCTGGATTTTATATATATATATATATATATATATATATATATATATATATATATATATATTGTTACTTATATTTGATATAAGTTATTTATATTTATTTTTATTGTTTGTTTGTTAGATTCAAATTTGGCATTTTAAGTTTGAGATTCGTTCATTGGAGGGGGGACCTGTGCTTTACAAAATAAACACCAGGTGTTGACCTCATTTCTGAAATGGCTTCAGAGTTGTAAACAAGCTTTTAAAATGATTGGTTGGTTCCAAGGACATTATGAAGCTCTGTATAAACATCTTTCTATTTTAGTTGGGTCATACGGTGGGTACTTGAGTTTTTGAACGTAGATTTGTTATAGGAGATTCTAGAAGATCATGTGACCCCTTTCTTGTTTACGTAAAAACAGGTATATAAACTATGTTTTGGAGCGAGCTATTTAGCAGACGTTGGGCTTTTAGAATACTAAGTTGTGTGTCGTTTTGAGTTATTTTAAATTACCTTGTACTGGAAATTATGTCAATTCGTTTGGATCAAGAGGAATTATTTTGTTATTTATCTGGAAAAGAATTGTGCTCATATACTTTTATTACCAAGAACTGACTTCATCAAATGACATCGTCTTCCATCTTGGATACTTCGCTGGGATTCGAACTTGGAATTATTTGGACATTTTATTACCAGGACTTTTGCAATTTCACAAGTGGATTATATTTTGAATTATTTTTGGATTATTTTGGAATTGATTCTTAAAACCGTAAGTTTATTTTTCTTTTCTAGAAACTATTTGTGCTCAATAAATTGTTTATTAAGTTTTTACAAGCTTGTTATTTTCACCCTTTCTATGTTACTGTTTATTCGAGCCTAAACACTTAACATAGAAATTGGGGCCTCGTCCGAATTTGGAATTTGGCTAGAATTTATTTTCAGAAACCTTTTGTTTTAAATTTGAATACCCCTAGTTTTGGAATTTTTTTAAAAACTTTAGTGACATTGACAGACTTGTAGTAGAAATATTTCTTTCTAATCCTACTCAGGAACAATTAGATCTTTTCAAAAACAGATGAGTTGATTCAACTTGCCAGAAAATATGATCTTTCTGAAGTCAAGGCTTCTTTAACGAAATAAGATATCTAAAAGATTTTGGTCCAATGTTTGGTAGAAAAGAATATTTTGGGAAAAAGTGGTTTGATTTCGGTCAGTAAGTCTGCATCAGACTCTGACATAAAAACGAAGAAATTAGAATTAAAATTCAAGATGGAATTAGAGTTGAAGAAGCTGGAATTTCAAGAAAGGGAGAAAGAAAGACAATTACAATCTGAAACAGAGGAGAGAGAGAGAGAGAGAGAGAGAGAGAGAGAGAGAGAGAGAGAGAGAGAGAGAGAGAGAGAGAGAGAGGAAGGGGAGAAAGAAAAACAATTACAATATGAAAAAGAGGAGAGAGAGACAGGAAAGGGAGAAAGAAAGATAATTACAATATAACAAAGAGAGGGAAGAAAGGGAATATCAATGTAGAATGAAAAAATTAGAGCTGGCAAGTGAAAAACACTTTCATACTTCAAATCCAAATTTAAGTTTTGATTTAGCAAGGAATATTAGATTAGTGCCCCCTTTCAGAGAAAAAGAAGTAGACAAATATTTCATTCGTTTTGAAAAAGTTGCAGAAAATTTAAAGTGGCCAAGGGAACATTGGACTCAGTTATTGCAATGTGTACTCACTGGTAAGGCTAGTGAGATTTACACTTCACTGTCCGCTCACCAAAGTGGTGACTATGATGTGGTTAAAGAATGCATTCTAAGGGGTTATGAGTTAGTCCCTGAAGCTTATCAGCAAAAATTCAGAAATTACAGAAAAGAAGCTGGACAAACTCATGTCGAATTTGCTAGAGAAAAAGAGCAGTTGTTTGATAGATGGTGCTTAGCCAAGAATCGAACAAGATTATCAAAATCTCAAGCAAATGATATTAATTGAAGAGTTCAAAAACTGTGTCCATAGTGACGTTAAGTCTTATCTCGATGAGCATAGGATTGAAACCTTGGAGAATGCTGCTTGAGCTGCTGACGAATATTCTTTGACACATAAAGTTAATTTTGTTAACAAGACTTCTACTCAACAGTCTTCTGGCAGAAAAGTATTTCAGCCTAATACAAGCCCTTTTAAAACTCAAACTAGCACAATTTTCAAAAATTAAAGTAGCAGCAAAGAGGGTGGACAGACCGAAACTATTTCATTCATACCGAAACTATTTCAAACAAATCGAAACCAATTCAGGCAAACAAAAAAAAAGAGAAATGGTTTCGGTTTGTCACGCTACAGACCCGGCGCCGATGGCGCTGCGGAGACGAATTGAAAATCCTTAAAATTGCTAGTAATTTAAGACTTTACAAACAGACTAATTTGTAAAACCTCTCCTCGTAAATCAATCAGATTATTGGACTGGTCAGTGAGTTTGAAATTAATTCTCGTTAACGAATCATTATGACATCGCATATAGACTGGATTAGTTGGATCCTCAATGATTAAAAACCCTGGAGGAACTGTTGGTGCAAATGAGTATAAAATATATCCTTGCTGAGCTTGATTTGATCTTTCGAGATTTATTTGATAACTTCCTTCGATAACATCACATACTAAATTAACTACATTTACCGAGGATATATTGACGTTTTGAGGAGTGATATGTCGCCCATCACCATCTGGGTCATTATTATGTTTGAAGATTGTTGTTTGTGGTTGTGCTATTTTTTTTCCATGCGTCGTGAATCCCTTTTGAACCATCATCGATGGCATCATTGAGAGTTTTTTTTAGTTCTGGTGCATTATAGCCTGGTAACTTAAAATCGGGGAGGATATTTTCTATGCGTATATTAAGTTTCTTTGCAAATTCTGTTCTCGTTTTAGGATTATTATGATCTAACATAAATCGAATAAATTCCGAATTGAAAAATTCCATGTCTGCGATAATTTTATTACACACCTCCATGTATTTGATGGCTTCATCTCGGTTAGGTGAGGTTTTACTAATTTCTTCTATAAAGTTATTTTTCAATTTTTCAAAATGGAATTCATATCTGTGAATTGTTTGTTCATGTTGAATTCCTTTATTACATAATACTTATCGTCCCTGGATCAATCTAACTCAAAAAAGCCATAAGCAAAACCAGAATGATCTAGAGGTTCAACATAATAACCCAAACTGTTTTCGTATCTACCGCCGCCATACCACTTACGATAACTATGATAATACTCCTTAGTTGAAATATAGTCAGATTTTTTCGGTTCGGGGAAATTAATGGTTTCTTGTCGGGGGGGGGGGATTTTCGGGCCATCCTAGCACTGTTCTTATCGAACTCTGATAAATATCTACTACATACCCGGGTGAGTTTATCTCAATCGCAGATGATAACGTCGTCTCGTGAACTGTATTAACGATTTTTGATTCTTTTCCATTGATGGATTTTATTCTGCGCTGTAATCCGTTATTGATTTGTTCAATTTGGTATGACCCAGATGGTAACGAAACAACGTTCCAGTCTGGAGCACCATCGGGTTTATTCTTACTCGCAAACACCAAGGAAGTATTCGGTTGCTGACCACCAAAAGGTGCTGATCTAATATTTGGCCAACTATGGTTTACTCGTAATTTTGAGAATCCTTCACCGGAATTGCAGTAGGGAAATTCACACTGAATTCAGGATTGGTAGAGGTTATTGATATCATGCTGGTTTTCACCGGTGTGGTATTTTCTGCTATTCGTTGAAGTAGTTCTTGCGATGTCGCCATTGTTATTATATTCGTGTTTTTTCTCATTTTGACATCGCGGAATCATAAATACGTACCATCGCTGAAAACTCATTATCGGATATTAATGTGTCATCGAGTGACGACGATATCATTGAGGATAATTGGGAATACGCGGTTGACACAACATGGAACCTAACTACGTAATCCTGCAGTTTACGTTGGCTGCATGATGTTATTTTTTTGTTATAATCGAAATAATTCCCGCGATTGTTGTCGCCGCGGATATACAAATTGGAACAGCTATCGGGATAATCATTGTCACCGAAGAGAGTATTATACCAGCTCCGGTGATTACACCTGATATCGTGTACACGGTAACATCAACTGCGGTGATTCTTTGTCCGTATATTTTTATTTTTGTTTGGCACTCCTCAGTAAGTGTTTTGAGTTTAGTTTGAAATTCTCTGACCTAATCATAGCGATATTGCTGTGATGACATTTTATTTATTACAACAGAATTCAATTTAGTTGTTTACTTAAATCCGCTACGAATTCCGCATACCATGTTACTGAAACCCTAGGCAAACTATTATCAGTGGATGCTATTGTTAATCGTTCAGTTGTTCCCTTGTCGATGATCGTTGATATCATGATGTTGACTCCAGAAAACTCATCGATGAAATATTAAATTGAGTCGTTGACACTAGTGTTAATCGATAAATACCCTTGACGGTCGCGATGATATCTAGTTTGTTGTTTGTAGGGGTCCACGCAAATGATCCGTGTTGGATCGTGTATACCGAATTTACATTTTTCTCATGAGGAATGTTGATTTTATCTAATCGGGTTATCATCGCAGGAAAATCATCTTTGTTGTCCGCATGAGCTCTCTTGATCTCTTCAATGGATTTTCTAATACCCGGGAGTTTTATATCGAGTTTATCTAATGAGGTGACAAAGAATTTCTCAATGAGACTTTTACGAAAAGTTTCTCGACATGATCTTCATACCTAGATTGTAGTGTTGTTAATTCTAACATAGCTGTTTTTATCTCTGTTGGCTTCGGTGTGGTCACTGGAGGATTTCCAAAGAAATTTAACACGGGTTTGTCAATATTGTCAACTATACTTTTTTGTAAATTAGTAAATTTATTAAATGTAGTTATATAATCGTCAGACTTATCATTGAGTGATTTCAATGATTTTGCCGAGGATATATAATTAATATCGAGTGTTAATATTTTATCTGCGATTGTTGAAACGAGGGTACCTGGTTTGAGTTTACCCTGATCGGAAAACAAAGCAAAATATTATCTTCTACTGCTTCGCGTCGTTTTGTCAAAATATAATCAAGGGAAACATTAATAGTTTTCAATTTACCCTGACGATCTTGAAATACAACTATTTCATTGGGATCAACACTTGCGAGATTTAACATCTCAGCTATTTCATCTTCGATTATTTTTTTTACATCACCGGTTGCAGATATTTCCGCGCTGGGTTATTTCAGGCTTGTTAAAGATCTCCCCCAAATATGAATCATGTTATTTTATATAATTTCTCTCTAAAAATCGATTACTCGTATATTCGTGTACGGTTTTATGGGGTGGTTTTCCCGATGATGAAATAGAGTTGAGGATATTCAATACTTCTATGCCGCATATTGGTGGGTCATTCATTTTCTGTGTTGGTAGCCTAGAATACCAGATATGAGTTTTTAAGTGGATTATATAACGCGTAAATTGTTTAGGCGGTGCTAACCCACATGAATCCAAATAAACAATTGCACGCGGATCAATCGCGTATGCAACCCAGTGAGTTCCAGGTCCGGTGCTGTTATCGAGATTAATAATACCGGTTTCACCGCTGTTTAGTTGTTGTGGTAATTGATCTTTCATAAAGACACCTATAAAGTTTTGTATCGCTAGTTTTATAGCAGCATCGAGTAAATAAAAATTTGACATGGGAACTATTGTTAGTAAACTGTTCCTAGTCTCAGGCCGTTTCCGCTGTACCATGAATACTTAGTTCCTGGTAGTCTTAGACCCTTTCCTGATCGTTTCTTTTTTTATACCCTTTTCCAGTTGCTTTCTTTAGTGCCATCCCAGCCGCGGTACCAACGACTCCTAACGCTAACAACGGGAATATACAGCCTGATTTTATTATGTTCTTAATCGCAGCTGCAGAGAGAGTAATCTGAACACCTTTCTTAATCTTTGATGGCATCATTGAAGTGTTTTATCTGACGAGCTGTCAATGACAGTTTATTCCGACCACCAGACATCTGACCGTGCTTCAACGATATCGTGGTTCCACATTTTTTAGCAGATTTCGATTGCAATTTTTTAATTTGACCAGGAGTTAACGTAACACTAACATGATTATATGACATTTTATTAATAATAGATTGATCTTATTGCTACATTACATGTTTTTGATAATATTACATATTTCCACTGGTGCATCAACTACATTCATTCGTCCACCAACATCTTCGAGTAGCATTGATTTATCGCTGAGAATTACAGTAACCGCTCTGTAACCAGGATGAGGAGGAGGAGCGGTTACACGAGCTCGAAAGTGTATATTAACGACGGATTGTCTGGTTAAGTCAAGAAGTTCCAACGAAAAGTAATAGATGGGATATAGTTTTCTAAAATCCAACTGTGATATTTGCAGACCGGTATCTACATTATTATCGCGTCCCATAAATGACAACAAACGATGATACACGCGTGCTATTTGGTTGGTTTTGTAATCAAGTAAAATATTCTCAGTTGGTTCCTCCTGGCCGTTTATTTTTAACGAGACTTGGTTAACACCGAGTTGATCAAATATCATATGGCTGTCGCGCCTTATCCTGTAACGCAACAAATATATGCCGCGGCGTAGAAACACCTTGTTTTGATGCCAGTTGCCAAGTAAATGAACCATTCATAGTACTATCCATGGTATCCGTGGTAGTTGTTAACCACCTTAGTAATGATTTGCCGCCTGTATTCATAAATGATAGTAATGTTTGCTCTGTGGTGATTGATGGAGTCCTTATTGGCATCCACAGTGTTATTTTTGTTACATTCACTTTGCCATCATCAACACCAGCACCATGTCAGATTGCATCATTATCACTACCTTTTCTCACGAGTGATACTGTATGTTTCGCTCCGTAGATAACTTTTCTAACATTTCTGCAGAATCCAAATATCTGATGTAGTGGAATCACGCATGAAAATTGTCGACGCTGTCCTTTCAACATGGATACGCATGTTGTAAATCCTAAGTTGTAATCGGGAATAGTATCTATGACATCAAAATCACCACCTGGTCCTACATATCCAGCTGGTGCTGGATTAACTTCAGCAGCTGCTGCTGACTTTACCCAAGAATACTGAATGTGGTCAGCGTGATTATTGAGATCCTTAGAGAACATCATAGATGGACCTTCCGATCTTGTATAGTCATCGGAGTATCTTGCCAACCCCACTATTGTTGTGGTAACATCAGCATCATGTTATATAGACTCAATTTCTCTTCCATCAATCGTGTATCTAGCACTCTCAAATAGCGCCATGATACCATTGTTGATAAAACCAATCGGATATTTGGGTCATCTGCATAGGGTGTTTCAGCTGCAACATTTGTTACAATTTCACCTTCTACTTCGATCAACGCTTCAGAGGGTAGAAATTATTTGCTGGTATCCTGGACTTGAAGTTCCATTCTTGATCGACTATTTGGTTGTACTGCATTATAGGAAAATACTGATAATTGAGTAGAGAATCACTCTTGGGTACTGGGACGTTCATATCAAACGCTGGGTCAGGAGCCGATTTGAACATATTATTATATATTTCTTGATTTAAATCGTGATCTATCTCGCGATTTCAAACCACTTTCCGCTATCATATTTGCAGTAATATTATCTTGAGTGTCATACCGTGATGCTATATTCTGTTCCACCGCGTTATTTATTATTTTACTAATACTTGCAGGCATAATTTCCGTAGATGGTAGTGGTCCCCGTTTTTGTTTGATTAGGATTTTTAACGTAGCTTTAACAATTTTTCAGTCATATCGCTACGATGTCTGCAGTGAGGCAGTTTATAGTGATGTCTACCACTGAGACATCATGCCGCAGACATGTAGCATGATGTCTCACCCAGTCACATTATCCTGACACCAGGCCGACCAGTCCTAACACTAACCTCTTAATGCTGAGCGTCAAGCGTGGTAGCTGTTAGTACCATTTTTGTAAGTCTTTGGTATGACTCGGCCAGGGATCGAACCGACGACCTCCCGCTTCCGGGGCGGACGCTCTAACCACTAGGCCACCGGAGCGGTTAGTGGTCCCCGTGACTTTGTCATCGGTTTCCTTCGCGGCAAAACTAACGCTACTAGTTTTTCTTTAGCCGTGGAAAATGTCCTCCCGGCAATATCACCAACAGCGCTAATACCCTTATCACGAATAACATCTATAGCTTTCATTGATAATTGTTTTGCGATTGGTCCTATTTTGGGAGCCATTCTTGCAAATAACCCTGCAATGGTATTGCCGAGACCATCTCCATAGTACGCTCTATAGACTGGCAATTGTGAGTTTACTACATAGACCATGGTTGGTTTGCTGTGGTTGTAGTGTATGATCATCTTATTTAAATGCTATTTATCTAATCGTAAAAATCCTACGGATTTTCATTGCTAGCAATTTCAGTTATTTAATCACTATGGTAACCGTAAAAATCCGTAGGATTTTCGGCTAAGTCATCAATAAACTCCCAATATACACCAATATCCATGATGCCACTCTCAAATAGACGTTGGCATATAGCAGCTGCCTCATTAATTATTTCCGGTGAGTTATTACCTGCTCGTTTCCCTCCTACGAGAACTTCTAATCGTGATATATCTCCGAGAATACTATTAGGACAACCAACTATACCACTACCTGAAAAACCCCTCTGATATCCACTCTGAAAAAAACCTCTCCACTACTACTACTATAACCAGTTGTACCCTGTGTATCCCTTTCCTGATCTTGTAAATAACTAAAAAGTTTATCATTAGATTCATCTTGATCAGATGAAATCTATAATGATTGCTTACCATCATTGTCAGGTGGTAGTTGTCGTCTAGGTGAGAAAAATATTTTCTTTGAAGGCTGTTGTCTTTTCTTTGCAATCATTGCGGTTTTTGTGGTTTTAGTTCTTCATATTGCTCATTCACTGTACTCACCGCATTGAGATATCCAATGTATGATGTATTGTCTTGATCAATTCGATTTGTATTAGTTTTGATTTTGTAAAACACATCAGCCCAATGTTTCATTTTTTTAATATTCGTGTGTTGTCCTGTTTTCAACATTTTTTCCTGTTTTCGTATACGATCTAAATTGTAAGTGAAAAAAAACTCCCCCGAAATTCTTTTGTGTGTTATACTTCCGCGTAATAATTAAATCACCAGTGACACCTGTCTATAGAATTTTTTTCTATTTGAGTAAGCGCATACCTGTCTATAGTACTTCTGTTCCATAACCTGTATTACTCATGTATGGCGTGTTTACTGTGTTGAGGTAATCAAAGGGGGATTTTCATTTTGGCGGGTAATCTCTTTTATTAGTTTGATTTTCGAGTTAATTGTGCGTTTGATTTCATATTGTTTTCCCAATTCGTTTCTGACATTTTCGACAGCAGTGAATAACGGGACGAACTTATTGATGTCGTTACAGAATGAAAAGGAGTAATAAATAGCGTGTTAAATTCTCTTTATAAAGGAATAGGATTTTGATAACACATACCTGTTACTCCTAGCGCTATCATCGATATCTTGAAATTCAGAAAGAATTTGATTACAATTTAATTTATCTGACAATTGAATTCCTTGATTTTTTAAACTTGAAATCTCGTTAATAATGATATTCATATTTTCGAAATTCATATATGAAATATTATGTATTTAATATGAAATAAAAAAAATTGGGGTCAATTTTTGACCCGTTTTTTGGGTATGATATGATGAACTCCATTCGCAATAAGGTGTATTCACATCTTATTACGTCTAGAGATATTATGCAAGTTATATATGATGATGAACTCCGTTCGCATTAAGGTGTATTCACATCTTATTACGCCTATATATATATATATATATATATATGAAAAACCCCATTTGGAACCCCTCAGGTGTTATTCACATCTGAGCAGGCCCAGAGGTATCACAAAGCATAGTCTCCAAGAGGAGATCTAACTCACCAAATAGCGGATTTGAACTCCAAGAAGTTATATTTCGTGAATGAACGTCAAATTTACATATATGCATATATACATATTTCATATATAGGACAGCACAGCCTTTTTCAACCCCCAATTCGAGTGTTATGGCGAGTTGGTAAGGCACACATATATACAATGACATGGTTATGGTATTTATAATGAATGATATATGAAAAATAACAATGAATTATAGAGGACAGCACAAGACAAATCAACACATAACAATGGATTATAGGATGACAATGGTATGATGGTATGACGAGAGCACTTCTACATTCAAACTGAAACCACCATATCCCCCACAAAATCACCCCGGGTTGAATGAAAAAACACATTCAAACCGTGTGACGGTGTGTGTGGTATGGTGGTTTCACGGTTTGAATTTCGAATGGCTTAAAGCCCCCAATTATATATTTAACAACCTTCAGATCGGTACCGTCGACAATAATGCCTGCCACGAGATTCGAACGATGGGCCTCAGGACAGGATTCTATCTGTGTATACAATACACTAGTGTCCGTAATCTATAAATCCATAATTTTTAATACGATATATGTGTATCATGTGAAGGGTTCTATCACACGTATTCTTTATGCTGTGGTATATTTTCCAATTTTTGTATCCACTTGTATTTTCGACAAGTCCGTTATTGTTGTTGTTGTGGTTTTTCTTTCCATGTTAGGGAGGAACTTGGGTAGTGCCGTTTTGTTACATCTTATCAGTTTGGGGTCAAAGATGCCATCTGGTTGCGGTCAAATTCATATAATGATGACAACAAGAGATTACCTTATGCGGAAAACTTGGTGGTTGAAATTCTTGGTTCATTTATATACTATAATATTATTTGCCTAATATATTATTTGGTTTAATCATTACTTGAGAATCTTTCAATGTAGTCTTGAGGTGTTATTATGATTTTGTCATTGACGCTGTCAGGGACAGAGTCAGAGTCACTGATGGAGTTTCTAACGGAATCCTTGATTCGTTTATCATAATAGCGCTTTAGCTCTCTGTATCACTTACCACCACAATTGAGACACAACTGCGACTTATCACGCACACCTACTCCACATCGTATACAAAATAAGGGCCCAAAACTCCCACGACGTACGCTTTGTAAACGATATCCACAGAGTTCAGTTCTGCAAGATTTGTTACAATCGGTTACTGGTCCTATCATAAGCCATTTGCAATGATTCATTATATAATAAATTCTTTATTTAAATACTTGTTTTAATTATAATATGGAGGAGCTCGAGAGATTATCGAAAATTACGCCTTGGAAAAGTGTTGAATTCAATTTCGATATAGTCTCCACTTATGCACCAAAGAGAATAATAAGTGATATAAGCATGCTGGGTAGAATCCGTGAAGGTTTTAATGAATTCAAGCGTGATAGAGCATCTCACTGTTGGTCGACATTTCGAATTGATGGTAGTGTTGATGCTACCATGAACGACGACAGAGCAGCAATGATAATCTCGCATCTTGACAAGAAAAAGTATTTTTTTTACAGTGAAATTCATTATCCGCTCAGAAACGGGGGATTGGATTATACGCGACAAATTTGAACCCATCCTGAAAAATAAGAGAACTGCCACTGTGAGTCAGGATTCGAAACCAGGAATTCTGACTGGTATTGACAAACCGTATTACGAGAGATCCTATCCTGTAACCGCGGTTGTTTATGGAATCTATCTGATAAGTGATAAACCTAGTATTGAAAAACTAAAACCAATGAAATATTCGTCGTTGAATTGTGTAGCAGAACAAATAATTGAAGACTTCACAAATGCGTTGCGTGGAAACAAATTGACGGATCTAAGGCGCAAAAAAATAAATGAATGGGGATCAATAGTGAAAGAGAGCGGAGCAACAATTCAAAATGTGACAGCGTTAGAATGGATACCAAAATTCCCAATATCCGTAGCAACGGTAACAGGCGAGATATTATATGAACCGAAATATAAATCGAGAGGATCTCCAATCAAAATTATTGACTATAACGAACATGCATGGACACCATCGGTAACAATATTTCCGCGGGATAAAACCATAAAATATCTACAAGTAGAGTTCTCCGGAGAACACTCTGGGGGAATTTTATTTGATTTTATTTGCGAGTTAAGTTAAAAAGATCCTTTGTAAGTGTGGTAATTTCAGAGTTTTGAAGACGAAGAGGGTAAATTCGATCAATTTGTAAGACCCAATGGCGAATTATATCGTACTGAAGCCCTCCACAATGACATGAAAAAACTAGCTAGTGGTTTTTCAACGGAAAACGACGAACAATTATTAAGAAAGTGTTTTACAATTCCATCAGTTGCAGCTCATTTCACGAGAAAGAGAAATCCATTAAAACCAACAAGAACAGAATTTCGCTCGAATATCCAAGATAGTTGTGTTGATTATGGCCATGGTAGAGTATGGAATACAAAATACGACCCTGAAAGTATTATTTCGGTTGATATGATTGCGTGTTATCCAGGGAGATTTCATGGGTATGGAGAGCGCTCTGAGTACTTCAAAAGATTTGGACATCCCGCACATGAGATGACCTGTGTTGTGATTAATGGACCACTGCCTGAATTTGATCTCACCGGATTCGCTCGTGTTGTATCATTTGAATTGGCTAAAGGACTTCATCCATGCTGTTATGTTTGGTTTGGTAGACACATCTCTGACAAACACTGGATGCCAATAGTGTTATTACGGTATTTGATTGATTCTAAAATGCTGATATCGATGATTGTCAGTGAAGCAATTATATCATATCGAGCGCAGACTGAAGTCTTTTTACCACAACCCGATAGTCTAGATAGTATAATCAGCGAAAACAAAAAACAATTCCCCAATCTCGACGAAGAATATATCGTGAAATGGTCAAAGGAAATCTTTGAAGTTAGAAATAAACACGCAAAAGATCTCGGTAGAAGAATAATTGATATGTTCACACAAGGTGGAAAATATGACCATAAACGACATTCTTCGCGGTTGATTATAGATGATGCTGAATACGATTTTATAATCGCAGATGTAACATCTAGGGGTATATATGTAAATCGTAAGGACGCTTTCTTATCCGATGGAACCAAATTAGGTACAATTGTTACTTATAACGACGGAGAAAATCCTCAGTATACGTACTTAAGGTCGTCTATGCTGGCTTATGCATCTATTAATTTACTTTCAATTATAAATAGATTTCCTGAATCCGCAGTTAGGGTAGCCACTAATTTATTTTATATAGACGTAAAACATAAAGAAGCAGTGGCTGAATTCACTAATTCAGACGAGAGTTAGAGATCATGGAGAATTAAAAAAGAAATATTACGTGATTAATCCAAATCAGCAGATGTTACAATTGAAAACAATTACTTTAAAAATAATCAGATATCATAACTATATAATGCACCGTCGTGTTCCGATTCAATTCGTAGATATAAAACCGGTTATTTAAACGGCTGTGGTGGGTCAGAGAAGACGACTCGTGCGATTGAATTATTTCGAGAGAAATCAAACATGATAGTTCTAACACCAACACACAGACTTGCAAGAGAGATGAAACGAGGAATTAATGTTTGCACTTATCACAGTTTCTTTCGATGGAAAGGTGACGAATGGACTCCTGATCGAATGGGCGAGAAATATATTAATGAAATCATCATTTGGGATGAGATATGCACAGTGTCGTTAGATGTATTACAAAGGTTTCTCGAGTGGTTATTGCTAGCGAATACAAAAGTAATAATGTGTGGCGATTATGGTCAACCACCACCAGTTGTCGGTTTGTCTCCACATGATTGACTAAAGAATTTTGTGGACTATTATGAAGAAATTAGTACTGATCATAGATTACATGATATTGAATTACGCGAGTTCAAGAAACTAATCAGATTACAACCGGATAGAATCCAATGTGAAATAGCGCGTGAAATAATTTCGGAAACCCCCATTAAATGATTTCTGGGAAGCGTGGAGACTAAACGATTTGATAGTGGCAAGTAGAAAGATAGCCAGAGACACACTTCAGATGAAGTTATTTATTTAAAACGCATAAAAAATTTGCAACACTTCCAGTGCCGCTGTGTTATAGACCCAAGGATACACGAAGACAAAATATCGAAGTTGATATTCCAGGCCTGACAGAGTCAGGGATAGAAAAGCAGATTCTAGTGTTAAATGATATTGTGTTAATTGATATCAATGTCGTCGAAGATGCATTGCGCGCTGATAAATCCCCATGGTTAGGATACGCAGCGACGATACATTCTTCGCAGGGATTGACTATATCGGATACAATTGTTTGGATCATAGATAATCACATCGAGTGGTCGAATTTAGTTTATCTTGCGTTGTCCAGAGTACGAAGAATAAATCAACTTCGAAGAGTTGTTTTAGACTATAACGACACTACAGTAAGTGATATTGTCAGCGATGATATAATTAGAAAAAAACTCCCTGGTTATAAACAAAGGGACAAAAAAAATAACAGAAAATAATTTGACATTGATGCTGAATTTATAATCACACTAAACAACAACAGAATAATCACTGCGCGAGTTGCAATTGTATAATGCGTTTGTGTTGGTCGGATAAAGATCCTCGCCAATTTACCGTAGACAGAAAAAATAGCTGTATTGGTCATACCAGAGATAATGTGATGCTGACTTGTCTTGAGTGAAACAGACGCAGAGGTGCTAGTTAAGACCACGTGGCGGTAACTGAGTATCATCGGGTATCACTTGTAGTTGTTCACGAGTAAATCCTCGCTGAGGAGCAGTTGAATCCAACCTATAGACTGGCAGTCTACTCGTAGATCGTGTTATGCTAGATATTGTATGTGCAGTAACACTCCACATAGGATCAGTAGCTCTTTTTCCCACATTCGAGCTCTCCTGGTTCATATAAATATCTAACAGTGACATTACCGAGTACTGGCTGTTTTGAAAAGTCATTTTGCGGTTTTACGAGTATATACTTTTTTAATTCGCATTATTAAGTTTCATATTAATTGCTCGAGTAATCTCATTATTTAGCGCGGTAATTACGCCTAGTAATCTCTTGACCTATTCACAGGATCGTTTATCCTGAATAAATCCCTTCGCGTATTGATTTCTAAATATCCGCTCAGCAAGTGTCCGATTAAATTGTTTAACAACTGCCTGATGGCGATGTAGTGCAGTATGTCCTCGTCTGATGGTGACTTTATGATGCTTCATTGTTGATAACACTGCACCTTGAAATTCCTTGCCAGGATAAACTTGTAATAGATTTGGCCAATGCAGAGGACCACTTCGATAAATACTTTCAAACGCAGAAGCCACTTCAGTTAATGATTTTGTTTTTAGAGGTTCTTCTTGTTTGTATCGACTCGCAACATCAACTATGGTTAGCGCATACTTGTAAAAACTATCATGCGGCATAAATAATATATCAGCCTGATGAACTTCATTAGGTGCGCTGATATCAAAATGCGAGAAGTTAATTTGTTTAGGCGGTGGTAGATAAATCTGCCATATCGCGTGTTTGGATAACCAATCCGCTGCAGTGGTATTTTTCACATTTGCGGCGCTTGCGAGTTTACCGATTACTGCTTTACCCCTTCAGTATCCTCGTGGGGAATAATAAATAGATTCCATGATGTTATTAATTACCAGCACCTAACATCAATTTACTTTTCATCGCCGATTTTATTAACCATGAAGCCAAGTTTTTCCTTGAAGGATTTATCAGTGATAGAATTCAACGCATGAATCAATTGTACATCTGCGATATGTCTGTTTTGCAGATTACTGCTTTTATAAGTAACATCATGAGCATGACACGCCTTATCAATGGCGTTTATTGAGTTTTCTCCGGGTCGGGGTTGGTTTTGATCATCGAGTCTAATATCGAGTCTGGTCCCCGGTCCACAATAACTATATCCTGGAAGGTGCTTTTCTCCCGGATATTTTGCCCATGGTGTTCCTGGGAGTTTTACTAACGTGGCTGCAATATCACCTCCTCGTTTGTTTTTTTAAATCATCTGCATATTTCATAGAAACAAATCTAAAAATTTTTGTACCACATTGTACACACTTACCAGTAAGTGCTAATCTGATATTTTTAGTTGTAATCGTCGTCAAGTCATCTGTGCCAATACGCTCTTTACATTTCACACAATATAGATCCATAATTTATTTATAATAACATGAATGTAATTGATTTTTCGGCGACAAAAACGAGAACCAGTTAAACACCATGCAGCGCTACCGAATGATATTCGCATGATTTTAAACGAACCATCTGGATGTGGCAAGACACAACTGCTACTTAATTTAATAATGAGATGGATGAAATGGGATAAACAATATTTGATTGCTCCTAGTGTAGACTATCAGCGATGTTACGAGGTGTTAAAAGGATTTTAACGAGAAAGCAAAATCGGAAATCGATGAGGATATTATTGAGTTTATAACCGATATCGAGGAAGCACCGAGCATTGATGATATTGATGGAAGGATTAACAATTTAGTCGTATATGATGATGTCATATTAGACAATCAAATGAACCCTGCTAGAATATTTTTCAGAGGTAGGCATAAAAATACCGATGTGATATATATCACTCAACGATACACTCAAAAATACCAAAAGTGATCAGAGATAACTGCAATATTCTTGCTGTATTCAACGGAGTTGAAACACATACGCTGCGAAATATTTGGCAACCTTGGTGCGGCGGAGATATGGATTATAATCTCTTTAGAAATTTCTTTAGTCATGCTCAGTCAATTCCACATGGATTTGTAACGATAAATGTGCGTGATTCTAGATCAAGATATCGTATCGGACTTGATCAAATATTCGGTTGAAATCGTAAATTGCTAGCAATTTCAAGGATTTTCAATTCGTCTCCTCAGCGCAATGGCGCCGGGTCTGTAGCGTGACAAACCGAAACCATTTTTCTTTTTTTGTCTGCCTGAATTGGTTTCAATTTGCTTGAAATAGCTTCGGTTTGCTTGAAATAGTTTCGGTCTGTCCACCCTCTTTGCTGCTAAACTTCAGATAAGCTTGATTCTAGATACTTGTCTCTTCCGACGTGTACCTATTGCAAGAAAAAAAGGACACGTTATTTCTGATTGCTACAAATTGAAAAATAGGCATCAGAATCAAGACAGACCTGTTCCAAATGCTCTTATTTCTAAGAGGTCAAGGTCACGGTCATTATTGAAATCAATACATTTGTTCGGTTCTAATAAATCCAAGTCTGATTTTATTATGGAGAATTATGAACCATTCATATCGAAGGGTTCTATATCACTCTTGGGTGATTCAGCCAATTCGACCCCTATTAAAATTTTAAGGGACACATGAGCTTCTCAGAGTCTTTTATTGTCAGTTACTTTGCCTTTTTCTGAGAAGTCTTCTTCAAATGAAAGTGTTCTTATTCAGGGAGTAGAGTGCGGCTTTGATAATGTTCCTCTCCACTGTGTAAATATGTCATCAGACTTAGTGTCAGGATCTGTGACAGTAGGAACAGTCTAGGTTTTACCCGTTGAGTGCATTCAGGTATTGCTAGGCAACGACTTAGCTGGAGACAAGGTTGTGGTTAATCCACTTGTAACTGACAAGCCTGATTTGGATCCGAAAGTTGATCCAATTGAAAAAGAATTCCCTGATATATTTCAAGCTTGTGTAGTTACCATAGCTATGGCAAAGAAAGCTCTTGAGAACGATGTTGATGAAGGAAGTATTCCTTTAGCTGACATATATATAGGTCAGGCTTTTGATGAGGTCTCTTTTAACAACTCATTCTCTTTATTCTAATCAGGGTGATAAACGACAGTCACTTGTCGTCGAACAGGAAAAAGATCCTGAGATCTCCTGTTTGTTTCAAAGGGTCATAAATGAGACTGAAGCCACTGAAGCTTCTGTCTGTTATTTCATTAAAAATGGAATTCTTATGAGAAAATGGAGACCTTCCGAGGTACCTGCTGGTGATGAGTGGTCAGTTAACTATCAAATAGTAGTTCCAAAACCTTACAGACAGGAAATACTTAATCTGGCCCATGAAACTCCTTTTGCTGGTCATTTAGGGATTAAAAAAACTTACCACAAGATCTTGACTCACTTCTATTGGCCAAAAAGCAAAAGTGATATTGCCAAAGACGTAGATCTTGTCATACTTGTCAAATGGTAGGAAAACCCAATCAGAAGATACCTAATGCTCATCTACAACCTATTCCTGCCTTTGACGAACCATTGAATAGAGTTATGGGAGATTGTGTAGGTGCCTTACTTAAGACCAAGTCAGGTAACCAATACCTGTTGACCATTATTTGTGCGTCAAAAAGGTTTCCAGAGGCAATTCCGTTGACGAATATAAAATCTAAAACAATAGCAAAAGCTTTGATAAGGATTTTTACTCAGTATGGCCTTCCCACATCTGTTCAGTCTGATCAAGGTTCAAACTTCATGTCTGGAATTTTCCAACAAGTTATGTATGAATTGGGCATTCAGCAATTCAAATCTTTTGCCTATTACCTTGAGAGCCAAAGGGCATTAGAAAGATTCCACCAGACTTTGAAAAATATGATCCGATCATATTATTTTGATACGAATAAAGATTGGGATGAAGGCATTCATTTACTATTGTTTGCTGTTAGAGAATCAGTTCAAGAATCCTTAGGCTTCAGTCCCTTTGAACTGGGTTTTTGACACACTGTGCGTGGACCATTGAAGTTATTGAAAGAGAAACTTCTCTCTAATGAAGATACTAAGATCAATCTTCTTGATTATGTTTCCGATTTTAGATACAAGTTGTCGAAAGGCTTGTGAGGTCGCAAGAGCAAATCTGCACTCTGCTCAATCTAAAATGAAATCAAGATATGATAAAAAGTCGAAGGAAAGGAGTTTTCAGTCTGGTGATAGAGTCCTGGTTCTCTTACCAATGCCACAAAATCCTCTTCAGGCCAAATATTATGATCCCTACACAGTTGACAGGAACAATAATGACTTAAATTACATCTTAAATACTCCTGGGAGGCGCAAACAAAAACAACTCTGCCATATAAACATGCTAAAAAGTATATGTAAAGAGATAGCCATGTTAAACCTGTAATTAATTTAGTTGTACCTGTCCCACTCATTGAAAGAATATCATTAGATTCTATTGATATTGAAATGACGAATCTTTGTATTTCAGAAATTATGAAAGATCTAGACCAGAAACTTTCACATTTACTAGTGCCAGAAAGAAATGAACTGAAACAGATATTATTTGAATATAAGCACTTATTTCCAGATGTTCCTACAAGGACAAACAAATTTTTTCATGACGTTGAAATTGTAAATTTCAAATCTGTCAAACAACATCCATACAGGATTAATCCACTCAAACAGGAATACATTAAAAAGGAAATTCAATATTTGCTGGAGAATGATTTTATCGAGGCCAGTAAAAGTGATTGGAGTTCACCATGTATACTTGTTCCAAAACCAGATGAAACTTTCCGTATGTGCACTGATTATAGGAAGGTAAACAGTGTGACAAAAACAGATTCATTCCCATTATCAAGAATTGACGATTGTATTTACAAAATCGGGAATGCAAAGTATGTCACCAAATTTGACCTTCTGAAAGAATTTTGGCAGATTCCATTAACGGAAAGAGCAAAGGAAATCTCAGCATTTGTCACTCCAGATGGACTTTACCAATATAAAGTAATACCATTCGGAATGAAAGGGTCACCAAGTACATTTCAACGTCTTATGAATATGATCACCTCTGGTCTAGAAAATTGTGTTGCCTATATAGATGACGTCATCATCTACAACGACACCTGCATAGAACATCTAGCAACAATTCAAAAATTCTTTGATAGACTCACTGATGCATGTTTGACAGTTAATTTATCTAAAAGTGAGTTCTGCCGTGCTAGTGTGACTTTCTTAGGACATATTTTGGGACATGGACAATTTAAACCAATAGATTACTTAGGTGGAGTTTATTATTGCAGGAATATAATCGTAACATCCGGCACATCAAGGGAAAAGATATTTAATAGCAGACGCTATTTCCCGTGTATAACAATGTATTATATCATATACACTGTAATATATACGAGTTCTTTTAACCTCAGGTGTAAATTGGTTTGTGGTAGAAAGAAAGTTTTATCATATAAACTTTTCTTTTTATTTTATGGTGGAAGGTGTTACGTATATTTGATTTAAGTCATTTATTTTTATTTTAATTGTTTGTTTGTCACATTCAAATTTGACATTTTAAGTTTAAGATTCATTCCTTGGGAGATGACCTGTACTTTACAAATAAACACCAGATGTTGACCTCATTTCTGACCTAGCATCAGAGTTGTAAACAAGCTTTTAAAATGATTGGTTGATTCCAAGGACATTATGGAGCTTTGTTGTAAACATCTTTCTATTTTTAGTTGGGTCATACGGTGTGCACGAGTTTTTGAACGTAAATTTGTTCTAAAGATTCTAGAAGATCATGTGTCCCCTTCCTTGTTTACGAAAAAGCAGGTATATAAATTATGTTTTGGAGCGAACTATTTAGCAGAAGTTGGGTTGTTAGAATATTAAGTTGTATTGTGTTTTTTGTTATTTTAAATTAATGGAAATTATTTCAATTCGTTTTGATCAAGAGGATTTATTTTGTTATTTATCTGGAAAATAATTTTGCTCATTTAATTTCATAATACCAGAACTGACTTCATCACGTGACATCGTCTTCCATCTTGGATGCTTCACCAAGATTTGAACTGGGAATTATTAGGAAATTTTATTACCTGGACTTTTGCAATTTCACTAGTGGATTATATTTTGAGATATTTTTGGATTAATTTTGGGAAGTGATTCTTAAAACTGTAAGTTTAATTTTCTTTGCTGGAAAATATTTGTGCTCAATAAATTGTTTATTAAGTTTTACAAGCTTGGTATTTTCACTCTTTCTATGTTTCTGTTATTCGAGGCTAAGCACGTAACACGATATACATGGGTAGGAACCAATACATTGAAACGGGTCTGCAAATTTCCCATAAAGACTATACTAACTTCTACCCACTGTGGTAATTTTCGTTGGAACAACTGGAACTCTTAAGACAGTACTTACATGTATGTTTACCTCAGCACCCGTCCTGTCCTCAGTTACAGATGCATTACTGTAATACTCTCCAACAGGTGTTTGTAATATTTTCTTAAACTCTTAGAGGTTTTCATAAACTCGTAATTGAACAGTAAAATTAATGTGTGTCACATTGAACATTTCTCTAACAAACCTGGCTGTAAATGCTCCGATGTTATTAACCCTAATGCGACTTGATCAGCTAAAGACGGCTAAATAATATAAAATACCGGTAACATTATGGTCTCAAAGTCAGAGGTGGCGCAATTTCAAAAGGCAGTTGAATATTTCCATTTTTTGAAGTCATTCCAGTGTAACTGATGGCTGCAGCTCCTGCGCTTGTAAAGTAGCTGCCTTTGGAGCCGTCGCCACTGCATATGGAATGGCTCTATTATAGGCGGTTGGTGGACCTTATAAGTCCATCGGTGGAATATTTGGTAGTGAAAACAAGAAAAGGCATTTGACTAGCTCAGCGGACTCAGAGCAGACTGGAACTTTGACTGTGGTCTCGTCGATGACCAATCATTTGTGATGCAAAAATCAATCAAACATTTCTAGGCGCCTTTATGCAAGATCATCCTCGTGGGAAACCGGAATCCACAATTTGGGTTCATCATCTGAACTTGGAACTCAATGGGTCGCATACGAGGTATCGCATCGCAAGCCGACGTGGTCGAACTGACAAACCATATTGTCGGCGTCGACTCAAACCATCTTGGAATTGTTCAAGATCGAATCTGATAACTACAAACGTCTAAAGAGGACATCAACGATGCTGTTTTAAATCCGCGATCAGCCATCAAGAAAAATCCAGTGGAGAGCATCAAAAACGAGGGAATCAATGTCTCTGGTGAGTTGGTGGAATTTATCCAAAACTTCTTTCGATGATGCTGATGTTGTGATAAAAATATTCGTAGACGTAAAGGGTTCTATCGGCTCTACCTTCACCAGTACGGATAATAAAAAGGTGTATTTGAATTACTATTCACAAGCGGAGGAGAGGGAAAATAATGACGACATATCCAATGGCAGACATATTTTCATTCGTGTCGAGACTGGCTGTGATAAACCTGAAATGTACAGTTGCTCGAGTCTGTGCATGTTCAACATAACAGGATTTAGAGTTTGGTAAGGTATAACAAACATTGCGATCAATTGTCGCTCTCGTGATAGTTAACCAGTTACGCGTAACGCCAGAGAAGACGCTGTACATTTGTTCACATATCATAAGTTACCTCAGATGAAATTCAGTTTGAAGAAATCAGAATATATCCGAAAAACATCTTAATAATGACTGGCGTATGTATCTAAGATTTTATTAATATAAAGAAAATATGATGAATCCTGAACATCAACATGAGGAAAATCTGAAGGAATTGACGCAGACGGGGTTCAGAATCAGCTAGGATAACATGCCAACATTGACGAAAACTGTGTTTCACTGGTTAAGGAATATCAGTTGTAAAGATATTAGCACAACCTAGTTTACAATAAAATATAGCATTTCCAGAGGTTCAATGGAAATCTATAGCTGGGACCACCGTGATGTACCAACAACATTTTATGACCAGCTTGGAATCATCGCATTACCACGCGAAAACGTCCCGTCCCTGCTAGCTGAAAAGCAATGCGAAAGTTTGTTTCCACAACGATGTATACTATTCACCAACAAATCCATGGCTACCAAATTTTCTGTCAATTATATCAAACCAACAATAACTCGACCGGCGAAAGAAAATATATTGGTATTTAATAAAGACGTACTTGTTCGTGTATCAGTTCTTGACTGAAAACGAGAACGAATGTTGACGACAACAGCAAGCGAGTAATTAATGTACCTCTATGTAAATATAATAGCGTGAACACTAGCGGCAAAATTCAGCCAAGGCCAACTAGGCAGCTGCAAAGGGCCACAGCCTCGGAGAAGAACCCGGCCAGGGGCCGAAATGGTGCATATTGAGGACACACCTTTGTATTTTTCTTAATTAACAAAAAGGGGGCATCGACTCTGTTAACTCTCTAAGGGCCCTGTGTCACTATGTCCGGGCATGGTGAACACAATAGCCAGATACATAATATTCAGCAGGGAGATGTTTTCTATGAGTGCACGTCAGTTGTACCAGTAATTTAATATACTTAGTTCAAAGAGCATGTGAGTATTCATGCGGTCGCCATGCATCTGCGTAACGCCTCAGTCTAGTACTTTTACTTCGCGATGACATTATTATTATAGGCTCTTGTATGCGCTCAAAGCTAGTGACACCAAAAAAAAAAATGCGTTGCAGCGCAAAGCAGTCTCAATACAATTATTAAACTTGAATATTACTGAATATTATACAATTACCACTTCCTAATTTGAGACGGAGTTCACCGAGATCCAGACAGACAGAAAATACAGAGATAGGCCGGAACAGGTAAAAAGCAAATAATCGAACCCGTCGTGGATACCCTCGTGGGCGAACACGGATGCCCCGGACGACATTTTGTTGAAGACGCGAAATTTTCGGTAGAGGAACGATTAAAAGCGCGTTCTCAGACCCATATTTGTCACCCACAGAAATGTATTGCAAACACATGTACGTAATGGTGGAAAAGTGTTAGGGTTACATAAGGAGTGAACTTTAATCAGTAACATAAATCTCAAACTCCGATTCCTACTCTAGTCAACAAGGGAATGCACGTTTGTCTGGAAATCGAGATTATTTACAATTTAGAAACTCCCTTTTCATTCAGCTATCAAATTTCACGCTTACTATTTCTTTTGTTAAGTACATTTCCCTGTAATAAATCAACGGTCTAGCGACATTTTTGACCCAACGTTTGTGATTCTAACTCTCTGTATATATATATTGCATAATACAAATGTACCGCATTTGAATTAATCCCAATTTACAAAGTTAAGATAAACTTTAGTTCATACCTTATAAAAAGGTAATAAAAACCTCATGTTTATATACTATTACCACTGGTGTGAGTAATCAGCATCGTTTACCGAACCACGGCTGAGTCATATCAAAGACTTAGAATAATGCTTCTAACAGCAGCCTCGCTAGACGATCAGCATTAATACACATTAACCCTGGATGTTTTTGCTGTTTTCGCGTGAAATGCCAGTAGGAAACACATTTTGGGGACTATTTCTGAATACATCCTAATACATCGGCTTCCAAGCAATATTCCATTAGACAAATGCCTAGTTGTGCTAAACAAAAGTGTGTCACGGAATGATGTAGTTTTTATTCAGGAAATACATGTACTCGGGTTTCGTTTATCGTGTGCAACGATACCTGAGGGTGATTTATATATATGGGCAGTTGTACTTCGGAATCGTGAGTACAATTCGCTCTATGCCGCACGTGCAGGGTGTTCTCGATACGGAGGACGAAAATGTATAAATACTATACTATATGTGAAGGGTCTTCACATTACTAAGGGTTTTGTCAACAAGCGACTGGTTTAAAGGACTGTAGCTGTAGGGCTATTGATCCGAGGGAGGGAGGATTGGCACAACTTTAGCTGTAGGGCTATTGGTACGAGGGTGTTAAAAGTCCGGGGTGTCCGGAGATGTCAAACGTCGGGAGCTGTGTTTAAATGCACTGGTGTGTCCAGAGCTGTTGAATGTGCCGCAGTGTCTCATGTCTAGCGTCCGGCGTGTCTAATGTCAAGAGTGACAAGGGATGATGCTTTTCTATTATTAGATGGTTCTCAGTTGTCCTTGAGGACAACCATGCAGATTTTAAATGATTTTGCTTTGGTGTCAGGTCTGCACTGCAATGTTTTGAAATCGAATGCAATTTGGATTGGAAACAAAAAATATTCTAATGAAAAAATATGTCCAGAAATTGATATTAACTGGTCAATGTCTAATTTTAGATTGCTGGGAGTATATTTCTCTTTGAACTTGGAGGATATGGTAGAGCTTAATTATTCGATGAAGTTAAAGGAAGTTAAGAAACTGCTTGGCTGGTGGAGTAGAAGAAATTTATCCATTATTGGAAAAATTACTTTGATAAAGTCCTTGCTTTTGCCTAAATTCATTCATCTTTTTGCAGCTTTGCCAAATCCTCCACCCCATATAGAAAAGGAACTGAATACATTATTTTTCCAGTTTATTTGGGGCAGTAAAACTGAGAGAGTTAAACGAGACACACTTATTGCTTCTTTTGAGGAAGGGGGGTTAAATATGATTCACTTGCACTCATTTGTGTGTTATATAAAACTTACCTGGATTAGGCGCCTCTTAATAAACGAAAATGGCTTATGGCAAAAACTGGTTTCTGAACAAATATTTGGAAAATTTGGAGGTATGCTGTTACTTTCATTAGGAAAAACTAAACTAAAAGTAATCTCTAAATTAATTAAAAATATTTTTTGGCGTGATGTTATTTATGCGTTATCTCAATGGAAAAATGAACCATCTACTGTCAATGAATACTTGTCTCAAGATATTCTTAATTTAGTGACTGTAGATAATTTTAAATCATACACAAGGTGGAGAACAAATGGTATTATAATTATTAAACATCTTTTTGATGCACAAGGGTCTCTATTAAGTTTTGATGAAATAAAACAAAAAACAAAAACAAATAATTTCATACAGAAC